>JARFJB010000268.1:0-159643 GCA_036346205.1 Vesta saturnalis
TATATATATATATATATATATATATATATATATTAATATTTAACCGACAAAATTAGGGGAACTGGCAAAATTTACACTAGGTTTGACTTCAATTTTCTTTTCAGCACTTAACTCGATTTTGATATTTTTTTTAAATTGTAGCTTGATTCTTTGAGAACACGTTAGACCTACTACTGATTTTAAATAATTGGTCGAAATGTCATATACAGAGCTAAAGAGAAAGTAAAGTTTTTTTGTTAATTTTTGAGACACTCTGTAGAGTGAACGAATAAAATTTGATATCATTTGATAATTCCTGATTAGACGTTGACCTTTTCTGAGCATTTTAGTTTTTTTATTTAGTCTGATATCGCTGTTATTAAGGGTGCTACAGGGTTTTCTTGAAGTTAGTGCATTGGCGTACTTCTCATGGGTTTTTATAGGGTGAAAGGGTGTCCTTCAATTTTTTATTATGTTATAGAGACCACAAAAACTAAATCTTTTTATTGTTGCATCAACTTTTATTTGTGCTTTGGTGCATAAATTGTAGCGTGTTTAAAGGCTAACGGGTCAAAGGAAAACAATAACAATAAATTAACTAGCTATAACGATTCAAGACACCAACAGTAACAAACGTTTTAATAACATGTGTGACCCCCACGTGCACTTATGACAGCAGGTATCCATTTTCTAATGTTCATGATGGATGATTGCGTGACATTATCGTTTCAACCTGTTACGGTGATATATTCAAGCACTAATTCTGAACGTATCTTCAGTTTTTCGTTTAAAGGACATTTGACATTTCTAACTTTATAATCTGACAAAAAAATGTCAAGAGTCTTAAAATACAACAATTAACTGTCACATTTTGTGTACGCTTGAATAGTTCTTAATATCACATACAGAACTTGTCATTTGAAGTTATATTTTTGTTATTAAAATATTTTGAAATTTGGCGGTTAATTTAAGAATGTGTAACGTGCCAATTCTTAGCTATCATTACTTTAATTTAAGTTTTGAGTTTGTGTTATTATTCATAAATATAGTTATATTACGTTAGTATCTTTTTTTTTAATAACTAAATTTTGGTATATTTCGATATTTTCTTTAATGTAATAATTACGAACGTCCCTGTACATAGTTTTGGTCTAGAAGGGCTATTTTCGCCACATCAATCTTGTTGTTCTATGCGCAAATGCATGAACATACTTAATTCATTTCCGTTTCTTCTACCGTTTAGTACGATGTGTTTTTAAGTTTTGCTCATTTAATTGTGTAATAGCTTTTAATTACATTTTGTACTATTATAATAGGAAACAAACATAGGAATAGGGCATTCTACTTGGAAACCTGATGCAATCATCTTCACGAATTATAATGGATTATCTTTGTTTTGCATCAATAACGCATGCTGTAACCTAATCGCTAATGCCGCTGTCGTCGTTCGAAGTCTGCTTTTATAGTTTGATCTACATTTCCATTATTTGTAGTGGAAGATATAAAATTATCGATTACTCTAAATTATATGGTCTAGTTTCATTTTAAGATAGTACGAAATTGGAAAAATTTGAATTACCTTATTTTACCGTATTTTATTTATGAATGGGAAATGAGAATTCTAATGCAGTTCGTTTTAAGACTAAGTTAATATATTTATTTATGTGTTACAAGATAAGTATATCCTTTTAATACGTTTGGGTAAATAACAAATCAGTATAGTGTTGTTTTGATACGGTTACAAAAAAAAACAGCTGATTTTGGTTTCTAAGATAAAAACATTTGAGTACATAACGTATACTAACTGTTATATTGTTGACAATGGTCAGGTATACGTTTTGTTATTAAATACATTGTTGATCGTATTGCATTTTGAATTTTAAGTAGCTTATATAGTTGTGTTAGATTAGTAATTATTTAAAAACATAAAGCTTTACGAGAAATACCGTTTAAGTTATTTTATGCTGAAATTAGTCAGACATTTTATTTTCTTAAATATACATATAAATACAGCTATTTAGTGATATTCAGATTACCTATGGTATTAATGTACAACTTTCTCAATTTTTGTTGCATTTTAATTATTAAACCTATAAAATTGAGTGGCATCAAACAAGAAAAAACAAACAAATGGTTTATCGATTATACTTATGGACATATCTCTGCCTCCTTCACACCGGAAAATAAATGAGTTAGTTTTGTAAGTATTGTACCTTGATAAAATAGACCGTGGTGCAATTTACTTTTTAATATACCAATCAACTCCCCGTAATTTCTTATTTGCTATAAATAAAAGTAGCTTTAAAATGAGGTGTAACTGGACCTCACTTCCCATAAGAAAAAGAATTATCAAAATATCGTCTCTCATTTGTACGTCAAAAAAAAATTTTTTTTCTTTTATACCAACACACCAAATTTCACGATAGAAGCTGTTGCCGTTCCAAACTTAATTGAGGGGCTAAGGGACTTTTGGTCCTCACTGTATAATTATATTCTGCTCAATCAGGTGGAAGAAATATCCATAATTTAACTGACTAGTATTCTTTTTAGCTTTCTCCAAAATTTCATTCATATAAGACTTTCATACCAGATGCATATTTACGTAATTATTAATATTTATAAACAGTCTAAGGAATCTTGAATGCAACGCAGCGAGGATATGACAGTTAATTTGCGGGTTTAGTAGCTTCTTATTTGCAGTTTATAGTCGCAACATTAATACAACTGTAAAAAAATAATTTAAGCATAAGTAAATTACGAAAAAATTCAGAACTTATCGTCTGCTATGGACAGGCAATTAGGTCAGCATCACTTTCGGATCGCTTTATTGAAACTTATCCAAAGTGGATTCTGATTACTAAACGATAAGTTCGTAGGTCAGACAATCACCAAAATCAAGTCAAATAACTTTCCTTACTTGTATACTGCAGGTGCCAAACGAAAATAATCGTTAGAGTTAAGGTTTTATGGATGCAGAATGTTTATTTCAACTTTAAATTGAACTTTACCTTTAGTTTAAGAACTGATGAATACAGTTTCAGTACCTACTTCGTAATTTGACGGTATAACAAGGTGATCGAAAAGGGAAAGTATAACTTCACGCACAAAATTAAAGATTCAATAATTAAATAACTTCTACTAAAAATTTTAATTAATTGCAAAAGTACCTGACAGAATTTGTATAAGTAGAGTAAATGTACTGTACATTACGGAGAATTTGAGAAGATGCCAATTTTATTGTAATTTAGCAATAGATAAATGATAAAATCACTGTGTATACACTCAATATAAAAACGCAAAAGTATATACCGAGTCAACTGCACATGGAGGTTTTACAAATGAATTTCAACACTTTAGAGCTTCAGTACATTTCCGATGTTATTTTCTGCTTTATTAATTTACTTGAGCTATTGTAGCTACAGCTTAAAATTTCAAACTGAGTCCATGCATTATATTTATGTATATTTATGCTTTACGGTTGTTATTATTATATGGTACAGAATGTACACCACACGAACCTTTATTAAGGTGGAGGGTGAATATTTCCTCCTTCACTTCTTTAATTTAATTTGCTGTCAGTAAAACCCAAGTTATTCTTATTTAGGTAAAAGATATATGCCATTCACATAATCTTTACCACAGAATGTGTAATACTATGCGGACTTCACACACTTCATAGACTGAGGTATTTTATTACGATTTGAATAGCATTTTTTACGTGATTTCAATAGATACTGACTTTGCACTACCTATTGCTAAGTGTTTTTGAATTATTGAGTGATTAAGTCGAAAATTGTAAAATATTGTTACTTTTTTTGAACTTGCTACAATACAACATTTTGGACTAAAAAAGGGCAACGCTTCACAATTATTTACTTGAACGGGATAACTATAAACTTTAAGATGGAATTAAAGAACACAATGAATTACAAATTGTATTATTCCATAATAATATTTCAAAATGCGACACGATCTGTGAAATCGTATGGTCGTAGGCTTTGATGCAAGCTGGCTTATTTAATAGGATTACCTCAGAAGTTTTTAGCATTGTGGGCCAGTGTGCAGTTTCAAAATGGCATTAAAAATGTAGGTGGTAGAGAGTGCCCCTTTTTTCGGCAATTCGCTGAGGATTTTTGGCGTCATATCGTCTGTACCTGGTGCTTTGCGGATGTTAAGATGGTTAAGTTCATTCTGAACTTCGTGTGGAGTGAAGGATTTAATTCTAGATGGGGTTTGTGGAATGTTGGATAAACTGGTTTTTATAGTATTATTGATATCTTGATTGTTGGGCCTGAAGACAGATGTCAGATGATCTGCAAATAGATCAGCCTTTCCTTGGTCGCTTCTTACCCATCTAGTGTTGTGATCAGGAATATGCTTTATTGGACCATTGCGTTATTTTGTTTTTTTATTGGATTTAATTGGTCTTCAGATAGAGTATTCAAATCTGTTTAGTCTAGTAGCATAGTTCGCGAAGGAGTGTAATGCGATTGAGTATATTTTTATCTACGGGTACCTGGGTTCGGTGCCACCTAGCCAAGTGGTATAGATTTTTTAGTATTTGCTACTCGCAGGGGTGGAGAACTTTTCATGACTGACTGTTTAAGGGTACTTATATATCAAGAGCGTCTTCGACTTAGTTATGGGTTATGTCGCTTGTTTTTAGATTAATTAGTTGTTCCACTTCATTTTTGTATTTATCTCAGTTGGTTTTATTGCTATGAAGTTTAGATGTAAAATTCTTAATGATTACTAAAGTACTAAGTGTAGCAATTATCGGGGAATGGTCCGCTGACAAATCGTAACTAGAAGATACTTCCATGTATGGTGAGGAGATTCCGTTGGTAATGAAGAAGTCCAACAAGTCAGGAGTTGTGTATGGATTACTGGACCAGTATATTAGTTGACCGGTGGAAGGAGTAAGTAGTTGTTTTCCTGGCTTCGATTAGCTAGATCACGACCTTTAGTAGTTGTTAGCCGAAAGCCCCAGAGAGTGTGTTTACTGTATAAATCGGCTGCAGCAATAAATTTAGAGCCGAGAGTGTTGAAGAAGTCTCTGAAGTGGTTGAGTTTCAAGTTGTGTCTAGGAAGGCAGTATACTGCAGAAACTGTTATATCGTAGGAGGATGTTTCGACTTTGAGTGAAGTGGCTAACGCCACTTTGAATCATCTCTCAGGGTGTTTTACAAATAAACATTCGCCTACTCGAAAAAAGGTAAAAAGAAATGTAATGTGGTTTTTTTATAATTCAGTTTCAAAAGGTCTTCTTTTGGACATACACTCTAATTGTCAAAAGTAGTTCGTTTGAACACAAGTGTTAAAATGAAAGTTAATTTTACCACTAGTGTTAAAACGAGATTTCAATTTTTAAGGAATGTTAACGATTGGTGATTTTTATTCGGAAATTACACTTATTTGTTATGAAAATTGAGGGTACAAGGTATTGCAAGTAACCATCAAATTTCTATATTTATCGAAATGAGTCTAAAACGTATCAAATGTGATAGTTTTACACAATGACTAAATTACAAAAAATTCACTCATTATTCCACGCTACGGTTCTCGTTAAATCGTCTGATATAGTACGACAAGCAAGTTTATTTTGCAAATTGTAACATAAATAGCTATTTTTTGTTTTAGTGTCAATTTAATATCACGTTTTTATAGATGCCTCTAGGGGTAGGCTATTAAAAGTACAAAGTACACAAATGTCTGGCAAAAAAACATTTAGCTATACAACTGTAAAACTTAAAATATAAATAATTCAAATGCTTTTTCATTAAGCTTGTTTTAATATGTAATGTGATTATCAACTGCTACCCTGTAACATCCTTTACTTCGCATTTTCAGCTACCAACTTTATTACACAATATTGCAGTTTGCATTTAGTAATTAAAAAGCTTTTAATGTCCTGCTTTAACGAGAAATAAAAAAAGCATAACATCAATTTTCATCAAGTTTCATTAAGTAAAAAAGGAAAATTGTTATAGCAATAGTAGTGCATCTGAATATAGAGGTAAAATTATAATACCTAAATCGAGAGTAACAGACTTTGGGAAACTTTCAAATTTGTGCTCTTTTACATTTATAAAATAAATGTGCATGACAGGACATATAATAAGTAGCATAAAATATTTAACCTCTAATGACTTTACGTTCCACGTAGGAGCGTTTTGTTACGTAGCGTAATAAAATACGATACATTCTAATGAGCTCTTATAAACACAATTTGAGCACAGTTTCAAAACTGAATACCAATACTATACCGGATATTTATTATAGTAGTAGATAATGAGAACAAACATTTGTTGTCCAAACACACATCTATTTAAAAACATGCATATTTTGTGACATACAGAACATTAACCAATCACAGCAAATGTACACTGAAAACAGCTGCTGTGTGAACTACTGCTATGCGATAACAAGACCAAAAGCCAATGAAAATTGGACGAGTTTCTGAAGGCTTTCACGAGTGTTATCATCAATAATAAGTATAGCAATAGTTACGTTTAGGAAAAGAATATAATTCGTTAATCATAAGGGGTCGTTTTAGCCAATGAAACTTGATACCTACTTTAGTAAGGTGTTTATTAGCACTATAAATTATTATCGCTGTAATAGACACGTTACTAACGAAAGTATGCCAAAATTCACCGCGCGATTAATAAATTATGTACTCTAAATTATATCGTTTGAAATAATGTATTTATTTTTGAATAAATAACTTTTTCCCTCGGGAATTTACAGATAACTTATAATTTTCACGAAACTTTCTCAAGCACGTTGCTTTTGGGCACCAGCCAGCAGCGAAGCTACAAAGCAAAGTGCTTTCGAAAACTGTGATCATATTATTTCGAATAATTATCAGTGTAAAGTCACCTTAAGGGTTTGACATTTTTTTCTCATTCAATTTTCAAAATAGAGAAACTGAACTTTTTTTGCCTTAGCACTAAACATTCTAGGATATGCGTCATTCTTTATCGTAGCCCTACGGACATACAATATTATTTTAGCTAAAAAATAAACATGGTGTTCAGCGGCTTTATTAGGCATAGGATACACCTAACAAGGTCACAGCTGTAAAATTAAAGGTCTGTTGTATAAAGAGTATTCGTATCCGTATCCGTATCATTATCCGTATACGTATCCGTATCCTTATCCATATCCGTATCCGTATCCGTATCCGTATCCGTATCCGTATCCGTATCCGTATCCGTATCCGTATCCGTATCCGTATCCGTATCCGTATCCGTATCCGTATCGTAGCCGTATCCGTATCTCGTATCGTATCCGTATCCGTATCCGTATCCTGTATCTATCCGTATCCGTATCCGTATCAGTATCCTGTATCCGTATCCGTATCCTATCGTATCCGTATCCGTATCCGTATCCGTATTATCCGTATCCGTATCCGTATCCGTATCCGTATCTATCGTATCCGTATCCGTATCCGTATCCGTATCCGTATCCGTATCCGTATCCGTATCCGTATCCGTATCCGTATCCGTATCCGTATCCGTATCCGTATCCGTATCCGTATCCGTATCCGTATCCGTATCCGTATCCGTATCCGTATCCGTATCCGTATCCGAATCAGCACCTAGTTATTTATTCAACTAGCAAAACGTCTTTAGATATTTTGATTAAACGAAGGGTTCTTATTAACGTAGGTATTTCGATAAAATTATGGCAACGTTGGATACAGGACCCCCTTTATGTTATCGGAATTATTCGAGGTGTGTTTGGAATTTTTATAAGAAATATGATTTCGAATTGATAGAAAAGAACATCTATAGGTCTTTTAATTTCTTTCTAGTTGAAGCGATTTTTTTTTGGGGTATGTTACAAATATAGGCCTAAAAAAGGGATGTGCTAGAAATTTTACTGACAACTGACTAACATAACCTACAATCGTGTTTCAAGCTAAAGTTGAGAAAGAACTGTGTAAATAGGGTTGGGTACTACCGTTACATAAACGAAACAGTAGCAGTTGATGGGTTAAAAAGTTTATAAAGGAAAGTTAGGTGAAATCCTTCCTTAGGGATTTCTTACCGCTAAATTACGCAGCTGTTTTAGAAATATTTGATAAAAGCCAAACAACTGCCCCTTCCTCTGTGCAGCTGGATATCTCCCAAAATCTAATCTGCTATAAGCCAAGTAAAAACAAGCTTAAATACAAAATTTTAAGTAGGTAGGTATCATTTTCATTCTGGAGTTATCGTGGATACCAACATACATCCACACAGACATACTGATGTTCCAGGAGTTCGTACACAGACAAAACTTTCGTATAAACGTAAGTCCAATAATGCTTCCTTTCTGAGATACAGTGTGTCACAGTTACAAAAAAAGTTGATTTTTGAAATATTTCCAAATCGAAAGAAGGTATTTTTCTTAATAAATAGGGATATAAATAACATTGGTTTTTGTTTCTTAATACTTTTTTATCATGTACAGTGGCGTAGAACGCAAGGGGCAGTACAATTTTTAAATCCCTAATTTCTATGCCAACATGCTAAATGGAATTTTTCTATTACTAAACGAAATCTTGGTGGTTTTCAGATAAAAAGGTATGTTTTGTCCAATTCGATAACTTTAACAGTTTCTAAGATATTTGCATTTTTAGGTATTTATTACCAACTGTTAGGCAGGTTATTATTATTCTGCAGTGTTTGGGAAACGTCAAAACGTGAAAATCGGTGTTTCGGGAAGGATTCATGTAACTTCGGGAAATGATAGATCTAATAATTTTAACACAAAACTTTCATGTAAAAGTAAGTCCAATAGTGCTTCGTTTTCGAGATACAGGGTGTCAAAGTTAATAACCTGCCTAAGCATTTGGAAACAAGTACCTAAAAATTCAAATATATTAGAAACTGTTAAATTTATCGATTTAGACTAAGTGTACATTTTTTTATCTGAAAATCGTCAATGTTTCGTATTTTAGTAAAAAAATTTAATTTACATCATGGCGTAGAAATTAGGGATTAAAAGACTACTCTGCCATTTACGTTCTACGTCACTGTACATTAAAAAACCCTATTAATAAGCTGAAACCAATGTAGTTTATATCCCTATTTATTATACCAAGAATAAGAAAAATAGCTTTTTTCGTTTTGGAGATTTTTAGTAAATCACCTTTTTTTTGTACCTTTGACACCCTGTACCTCGGAAACGAATCATTATTCGACTTACGCTTACATGAAAGTTTTGACTTAAAATGATTAGATCTATCATCTCCCAAGTTGTTGGTACTGGTGGTCCACCTATATATATATATATATATATATATATATATATATATATATATATATATATATATATATATATATATATATATATATATATATATATATATATATATATATATATTATTTAGATTTCCAAGTATTAATGTTTAAATAAGACATTTTTTGTTTTGAAACTTGTGTAAATAAACGTACAAATTAATTCAACGTTTCGGGAACGTCCTTTGTTCCCTTTGTCAAGAATTTATTTTGACATATACAGAAATTGAAATAAGGTAACTATTTTTAACAAATACAGAGTATGAAACAAGGTAACTAATTTAAATTTAATCTGGACGAGTATGTTTGACTTCGGGTAGTTGGTCTAGTACATGATGTAGAAGGTGTAGAAGTGGGGACGTCAGGAATAGTTTGCAGCACAAGTGTTTGAAATTTCTGGAAGATTTCGAGTTGGTTGAAATGTCGAATCAACTTGTTTAATGATATGCTTCCAAATTTGTGGCATTCTAAAAGTGTCATATCGTTTATTGAGGGCATTTGGTCTTCTTTCAATTTCAACTACTTCTCTAATAATTCTTTCTTGTAAGGTAAGGTGTAAGGTGCAATTAAACGGATATTCTTGGCGTTAATTTGGTGTCCTGTGTGGTGTTCATCGGCTCTCGCATATAATAATCTGTTAGTTTGTCCGATATAAGTTCTTCGACAGTTGTTGCACGGTATCTCATACACTTCTTGGTTTCATTAGGAATTTTGTCTTTGGGGTTTCTTAAAAGTTGGGACAAAGTTGAATGTGGTTTGAATACCGGTCTGAAGTCGTTTTTGGGAAATTTCTTTGCTATTCTGTCTGTAATTCCTTTTATATAAGGTAGAATAACAGGAATCCTGCGTTCATTGTTCCTTGGTCTTCTTACTTCGTTGGTAATTTTTAGTATATCTTGATCTTTGTATCCATTTTGAAGTAGTATTTTATTAATAGTCTTCATCTCTTCCGTTGTAGAACTTTGGTCAGATAAGTGGTAAGTGCGGTATATCAAGGATTTCATAACGCTGCGCAATTGACCAGGATCGTCAATTGACCAGTTTGAGAAATATAACTAGAAGGGGCATAGGTAGGTTTAAGTGTTGGTGTTTGTATTTCATAAATTGGTAAACAAATTTGTGATATTCTTACATTTAAATTGGCATTTTAACGATCTCTAAGACTTTATTTCCGATTTAGCGATTTAACTGATTGGTCAATAAACATCGAATATGATTTTTTATAGTTAGTCGAGAAATGCACTCATGAGCTGAACTTACACTAATGAAAATAAATGTTTCTTGGGATCAAGATATAACTTTATATTATAAAAGGAAATTATATTTAGAGGCAAAGAAAGTTTTACTTTGTTTGATACTTGATAGCTACACAGGTTCAGTTAATTATTTACAGCTTTTTTGCATATTTTTTTATAGTGGTAAATATGTTCAATGCTCATCAACATCAGCCAATTCTTTTTAAGCAGCAAAGTCGTTTGTTACATTATTTTGTGTTAATTCATAATTACAATGTAATTCAGTTCCTTAGATAATTTCAGAATTGAATTGATATGTATGATTTGTAGGTCAGAGATCAATTTAATAAGAGTAATTAAGTTAAAAGTTAAACAGAATTTTATATGGGACAGATAGGTTTGAGTGACCGTATATGCTTGGTCTAGGACGCGTAGACACTTGGGCTAGAGACACATGGTACACTTATATGACTCCGGTATATGCAGCATTATAATGGTGGATTTCAGTGAGAACTTTAAGATTGAATTTATTTAAAGTTATTACGTTATCAATAAATTGATCCTTCAATGACTATATTAAATATTAATAACCCTAGATAGGCTTGATTATTGAAATTATAATAAAAGTGATTTTTTCATAAATTGAGATTGAGAAAATTCATTAAAAGCATCTTACCATAGTGCACAAAGTATAATTTCTATTACAATTTGCATGCATTTATATCAGAACTTGAAACAGGAAATAAGTATTGAGCTTGCTAAAACAAGAAATCAGAGTTACTTATTTTTCTGCTGTTTGTTGCAATTTAAAAAATTCATAGTGAATATACATTTTTTCTTCCAATCACACATTAAAGGGCTAGCTTTCTATTATTTCAGTACAATACATTACGGTGGTCAGTGGTTAGTTATAGTAGCAATACTACGCTCTCCAAATCAAACTTCCTATTTCGGAAATATTATTAAAACTATAACAAGCACTTCGAGATCGCAAATCGACTATACTGAAAGTTGGAAACAAATGGAAAAATGTGTATGATGGTATTTAATTATAAAAAAGGAGTATAGAAATGATTAGGTCGCATTCAATAATGTTGAATGACTAACTGTTAGGTTTACTTTACACAAAACCTATATTTACATAATTATAAATTTTAAGTTTGATATACAGTTTACAATAGGTATGATGGACCAAAAATTTTCGAATTGGAATTTTATATTGTAGGATTCTGCCCTGCTTGGTCTGCAACTTATTTTTAGTTTACTTTCGATTTGTTAAAATCAAGCAGTTGAGCAAAAATGCGTTATTTGTCAATTTCGTTTCAGGTAAAGTACCTTTTTTGTTCATAGTACGCTAAAGTGTCACTAAGAAAAGTTGTTCAGAAATAACACTATGGCATTGTTCAAAATTTCACAAAAATCAGCTCACTTTCATTAAATCCGCGTTTTTTTTTATATTGTGTGAACGACCAATCGCGTCGTAGTAAAGCAAATAATTTACTGTCATTATCTTAGATAAACTTCAAAACTTTGAAGTATTTGTTCTAAATTGATTACTTATTTCAGTAATTTGCAAATTAATTGTCCTTTAGTTTTTACTTGTTCTGTAGTTTTTTGTATTAAAGATGTTGGCTCTGGAACAGCTAGTACAATGTTATGGAGTTGAGGAAGCGTCGGATGCTCATGTTATTAATAAGTTTCACGAGCGATTTCCAATCGTGGCAATTTCTGTCAAAGGAGCAAAAAAACTTGTGAAAAAGTTTACAGAAACTGGAAGTATGCAAAATTTGAATTAAAAAAAAAGCTAGTTTATGATCATGAGGATGCTGCTACACTTGTAACAACCCATTTTGAGTTGTATTAAAATATACCTTAATTTAGGTCCTTCGTTTAATGGTAAATATAAGAAAATTTTATTTATTAATGATTTATAGGATGTGATAGGCAACTTAATTTGCATTTTGGTGTAACTTAAGTGTATATACTTCTTAATGGTTTATACTCCCACTTAGATTATTTAGTTCTGCCTATATTTTCGCGCAGCGTTATCATCCAACTTAAGCGTCCATTTTTCACTTCCTGATGAATGTTGTGATGGTTAGGAAGCATTTTTTGGGGTTCCACCTAAATTTTGTGAAAGTGGCATTGATTTAATGGTAAGATATCTTTTAACGCATTATACAAAAAATTAAAACATTTGCTATTTGCAGGCCCTTTCTTTTATTTTTACTTTGATTTATACTTTTATTACAATTACTTTTCTACTTTAATTACAATTGATTTTACGATTGCAATTTTTACATTCAAAAATTCAAGAAAATGCAATAAACGGATTATTCAATTTCAAGTAGATAAATTTATTGGAAGGAAAATTCCATTTATGGGCGTAGTTTACCACGTAAAGTGTTATTTCGAGATATTGCGCAATATTGATGCCAAGATGACATCACCTTGGTTTGCATTTCCGCATGTATTTCTGTAATACCAGGGGTTCTCTATATTTAGTGACAGGCATTTATATCAATAATTTAGTAATTTAAGGTTATTACAAATACTTTTTAAGATATATTTTATACAATTCTAACTTTAAATATTTAATAAACATAGTTTGTATATTTTTTATTATTTTACATTTTGATAAAATTTTTAATGTAGACCTCGGTTTAGTTATTCCGAGCATAATTAAAAAATGACTTGGCGTCCGAGATCATTTTTATTAGTGTTACATTTCATTTTTATTATTTATGTTAAGTGGAAATAATTCGAGCAGAAATTGTGGTAATTAAGCAAATCAAACGATTGAACCACCCTACGTTAATCTACCGACTGAATCAAAAGCATTATTTGTGGTGAATGGTTTGTATCTCGAGTTAGTTTAACGATTTGTTTCGGAGAACATTTTTACACTGATTTCTTTATGATATTATTTATAATTTATACCATTACCGTTACCACTATATTATACACTGTTGATGATATAATTCGTGAACAATGATAATCAATTATCATTGAGAAAGCGGTCTACTGAATTATCAATAAGTAAATCTCACTTAGAAAGAATTCCCAAAGAAAATAAAATTATACCATTTAAACCCACGTGCATTCATAAATTAGAAGCTGGAGACAGTGGCCAACGATTGCTGTTTTGATTATGGGCTGGAGAATAGATTTTGAACGACAGATATTTTTATAAAAAAATAATTTTTTCAGATGAGTTAACTTTTACAACTAATGGCATTGTGTCTTCACAAAATTGTAGGTATTGTTCTGATGAGAATCCACATTTTCGTATAGTAACTAACAGTCAACGGTACAAAAAAGTAAATGTATGGTGTGCAATAAGGTACGATAAAGTATTGGCCCATATTTTTTTGACACTAATTTAAACCAAAATTCCTGTTTGAGTGTGCTCGAAAACCTTTTTTTACCTGCCATGGAAGACGTGAATTTAGAAGAATTTCATTTTCAACAAGACGGATGTCTAGCTCATTCAACTCGTTTGATTACCAGCAAGATGGCCGGATTTGGCCCCTATGGATTTTTACTTATGGGGTTATTTGAAACAGAAAATTTATTCATATGATCTTCAGGATAACATAGACTTATTAAAACAAAAAGTTAGGGATGCTGTAGATGAAATTAAATTAACCCAATGATCATAGTGAAAGTACACGACGATTTTAGAATTAGGGTAGAAAAATGTGCAGATCTTGGGGGAAGCCAAATAGAATAATTGTAGTTTAATTCCTTTTTTTAATAAAAAGTAAAAATTTTAATTTTAATTTGAAAATTTCTAATCACGCTGTTTGCGCATCTAAGATTTATCATGTAATCGTAAATAATAAAAAATATTTTCTTATTATCAAAGTAGGCTGATCATTCCGAACATAACGCCATAACTTTTCATTCTGAATAACTTTTCTTAATAACACTTTGGGGTAATATGAACGGAAAATATACTTTACCTAAAACGAAATTGACAAATAACGGATGTTTTCTCAACTGTAAAGGCCTACTTGATTTTAATAAATCTAAAGTAAATGAGTTTCAGACCAAGCAGGGCGGAATCCCAAAAAATATTTTGTTAACTTGTTAACCAATACGTTTGAAATTTATGCAGGTGAATTAAGTTTCTTGTTACGGTGTTCAAGACAAACCTAATGCATGTAAAGTACAAGTTTATATATTATAAATAAGAGACAAAACAAAATGTAAAGTTAATGAATATTTTAAGGCGGTTTTAATGTACATGGTGTACATCGTTTCAAATTAAGCAACTTATATTACAAGCGTATTATTTGTCTAAGAGAAACTCAACTTTAAAAGTATATGGTGTACAATGACTAATTTGTTTTCGCGCTCTTACCGTTATCAAAACATGTTTGCTGGTGTACGTTACAAAAACTTGTATAAACTTTCCAGTACAGCTCGGTTCATTAAACGTAGCGAGTACAATTAAAATAAATTTGATTTACGTAAAATTTTAATCTAAAACTGTTACAAGGCCTTCGAGGAAATTAAATTTCGGTTAATCAGATCACTGGAGGTTGCTATAGTTACATGGTTACAACAATTCCTATGGCGATTTGCAATGATCGGATTATGCGATTCAATTTTCGTAAAAGCTTTTATGGAAAACTTTATTATATTGATATTTTCTTTCTAGAGTTGATTGCTATACCTTCGTTTCATGCATGTATTAGTTTTGTTTATAAGAGCCTTGTAACTAAGCAGGTATCGTTAACTTT
This sequence comes from Vesta saturnalis, assembly GCA_036346205.1. Taxonomy (NCBI): domain Eukaryota; kingdom Metazoa; phylum Arthropoda; class Insecta; order Coleoptera; family Lampyridae; genus Vesta; species Vesta saturnalis. Next base: position 15,253 of record JARFJB010000268.1, read on the forward strand.
TTATTTTTCTCTTATTGGACGTTATCTTAATGCTACTGCTATTTAGTATGTAACAAAAAAAAACATTTCAATGGTTTCTCCCTTATAAAGATTTATTTGTAGACTACACTGTTACTAGGTTAAATTTGCATTTGAATGTCCAAGTGAAACTGTGGGTATTCAATTAAATTTACGAATTACCAGTGTTAATAAAGTTTAAGGATGCACAACAAAGTTATAGGATGCTTTATATTTAAAAAGAAATTATACAACTCCTTTTGTTTGATTACATCATCACAAAATACGTTAGGATTTCTAATACCTTCAGAAACTGTAATATCAAACGAATAAGAAGATTATTTAAATACAGGTTACATAAAATCCTTGCTCGGTGCTGCTGTATTTTGATAATTTCAAGTCGGGAAATGATTATATGATACGGGTCAGAACATAGTTGCTGCTGTTAACCTCAGAAAACTGGAGGGGCTGAAATTAGAAATTTACCATAAAAGAGACTGTTACAAATATTGTGCTTTCAAATTTGTTCCACAAAGCATTTGTTTGCTTAAATCCAATTACCACTGAAGCGTAACCCAATAATAAATTTACACACATGTAGCAGAATTGCTTGCTTTTTGAGCTGTTTCCTCATTCGAATAAAAACTTTTGCGTTTATATACGAACGTTATCCATACAATTCAGGATACTATATATTAAGTTTGGTATTTCATTTAAAACTGTTGACTCGTCCTAAATACCTTCTTTAATATTGTTTTCAGTACTGAAACTTTTTATAAAATAGGCGTCTAGGACGTTTTGTCCAAAGTCGGTTCGTCCAGGACTGTTCGTCCCCAGATTAGTCGTCCAGCGGATCGTTCGTCTAGCGTACGGTTCATCTAGCAGACGGTTCGTCCAGTGAAAAGTATTTTATTAAAATACTGAACTAGTACTTATAGGTACACATTTCGAAATATACCTAACCTAACCTACCGGCGAGTAGTAGCCGACTATGACAATGCCAATTACTTTATCTAAGGGCAATATACCTAACCTAACCTACCGGTGAGTAGTTGCCTGCTATGGAGATTGCACATTTATCGCGTAGATAATAAAGTTGAAATATTTTTATATTGAATTTGTTTTTTATTCAAACATTTTGTTAGAAATGATAATAAAATTTTTTTAGTTGGACTAACCGTCCGGTGACGAACAGTACTGGACGAATCGTCCGTGTACGAAAAGTCCGAATACCTAAGATAGCTGTGATGTATTACACCTATCTAGTTTTTAATGACCTTAAGCATAAAAAGCTGCGAACCTCTCAAGAAGCGTTAGTTTAATATGTACATTTAAAACATACAAACGAAGGATTCAACATATGATAACGTACTGTGTTTTTTAGCCGTTTTGACAATATATAAACAAATCTAACATTATTGCAGAGATAGAAAAAGCAATAGGGTAAGGAAAGAAAAGAAACAGTAAAAAAACTTTCAACATCTAAAAAGGAAACGAACGAAAAATATTTTTAGAAAGGTTTCCTTGGTACATAAATCCGTAAGTCGTTATTTATTACTAAAGAAAATTTCAGTTGAACGATGATACATATATCCAAGCAAACAAATTAGCAACAAATCAAAAATGCCTTCACATGTATGCAAAGCAAACATTTATAAACTGATTTATATTCTGGCCTACACATACCTGCGTCATGGAGTGGTATTACATTTATATACACAATTCTACTCATGCAATTTTATGAATTTATAACCATATTATAAAATATCTGGTGTGAAACAGCACACAATCCACCAACCTATAAAATGGAAATTAAAAGAATGAAATAATTTTAATTATAATTTCTTAGGATAATTACGCAACATCGTTTTTATACGTTCATAACGAAAACAGGCAACATTGTAGAAACAAAAATAATAATCTATGTCAGAATGACGTTTAAAACTTCATGTCAGATAGAGATTAATAGACATAAATACATCTTAGCTTAAAAAAAATTCCAAAGCCGCCCGCTTCTATAAGATATCAATAATACAGTTTAACTATTTCTATGCATATGGCAGTCAGTGAAAATATACGCCACGGCCAATATATTTTTTTGTTTACTGGCGTATTTATGTTTGTTTTGCACAATTTTGATAAAAACTTTGTACTTCTTCTGTTTTGTGCATTTTTTTTAACATCAATTACTGTCATACGTGTATGAGTGACGCGGACCTATAGGGAAAAATATTGTAATATTTACTCTGTTGGGCCCATATCATTCATATGTATGACACCGTCATTTTTTTTATAGGATTGATTAGAAGAAATAGTATTTCCAGGAGTGCACCAGAAGAAAATAAGAAGAGACAGGGATACAAACAATTTTAATTTTTGGACATAATTTTTTTTCGTTTTTAGCAAAAAGCAATTGCTGCTTAGCGTGAAACGAAAGTTTTGTTTGTTTTGAAAACGTTCAAGTTTCAAAATTCCTTGTTTCCTCAAATAGTGAAAAATAGTGACTATAAAAATCGACGGGTGCCAATAACGTTTTGAACGTGTATAAAAAAGTGTAGAAAAAAGGCAGAAAGTGTGCAACAAAAAATACAGAATGAAGAGAAGAAAAATACCTTTGACACAAGCAGAACTTAAAGAATTGGCTGTAACTGTAGATCTGGATAATGATGATTTTAGTTCAGACGACTCGTTAGTAGATCATGAATGGGCTCCAAGTGTACAAAAAAGTAAGTCGTTATCTTTTAGATCTTCTGAAGATACAAATATAAATGAAGTCCCGAATGACCTTCAGAGAGAAGAAATTGAGGAAGATGTAGGTAGTGAAGGAGAAAATAACGATATCCCGTCAAACAACTAGACGGAATATGTGGTGGACAAACAATTTTCCTTTACGGGAGAAGGTGGTTTACTAAAAGACTTTCCCCAGGACATAACGCCACTATAATTATTTTTTTTAATAATTGATCTAATTGTTACTGATACAAATATCTATTTGTTGCGCGGCAGAAAAATTTCTTCCGTCAAGATAACCAAAAGTTCACGAATAAACAGCTGGACTCCAACTGCCAACGAAGAAGTAAAGAAATCTTTGGGTCTAACTTTATGAATGGGTTTGTTCAGACTGAATTCTTCGACGAATTATTGGTCAAAAAAGGAATATACAGGTTTGATTTGCCAAAATCTGTAATGTCCAGAAACTGATATGAGTTACTACTTTCAGTGTTGCATTTCAGTAACAATGAGACACTTGCAGAAGGACACCGATTAGGAAAAATACAGCCATTGGTTGACCTTTTACAAAAAAAAAATTCAGGACCATTATACTGCAGGCTAATTTGTGGTTATCGGCGAAACCTTAGTTCCTTGACGAGGAAGACTGATCTTTCCTCAATATATCGCTAATAAAACCCACCGCTACGGGATTAACCACTTCAAGCTGTGTGCCACAAATGGGTATACGTGGGAATTAATAACTTACTCCGGTATGTCTTCAACAGGCGAAAGAGGAGTTGGGTTAGCAACAAAATCTTTGCATGGAGTTATTACATGACCTGTTAGATGAAGGAAGAACACTATTCGTTGACAACTTTTACGCCATTTAATTATCTTGCCCAAACACTGCTAACCAGAGAAACACATACTGTAGGCAGTCTAAGAGCAAATAAAAAGGATATTTCATCAGAAGTACTGAAGTATAATTTGAAAAGAGGCGAAATGGAGTCAATAGAAGATAAAGACGACATAGTAGTCCTAAAGTGGAAGGACACCTGCGATTTAAGATTACTCTATACCAAATACGCTCCGGTCTTAGAGCCAGTTATTCGCCCTGAAAAAGTTAAAACCGGAGTTGATGATGCTGATGCTCAGGAACCTCCAGCTAGCACTTACGTAATAGAATAAGAAGAAATAGCGCTTCTGTAATAGAACACGATAAAGTTGTGGATCTAAAACAACCTTCAACGTCGCAATACTACAATCCAGTTGATCAAGAGTCGGCGAATAAGATTTCTGTTATAAAACAGGAAGAAGTTATGGATGCAAATCTACCTTCAACCTCGCGTCAATCACAAAACGAAATAGTGGAAAACACTGATATTGCAGAATACACTGTTGGTGGTCGTAGTACTCAAGTTTGAAAAAGGAAACCTTCCAAGGAAGCTACAAGTAAACCGATAGCTGTGCTAGCCGATAATAAAGGTAAGGCCGGCATATACCTGTCCGATCAATTGCGATCTTACGAATCTTACGAATTGGATCGTGAAGTATCCAGGAAAAAAGCCAAAATGATATACACTTTTTGTGAAAAATGCCCGGAGCAGCCGGCTTGCACAATTGTGTATGCCGTGCTTTAATTCCAAACATAAATAAATTTCAGTTATTTTATTTTATATGCATACTTATTATTATTAATACTATTATTATTTTTAATAATTTAAGTTTCCAAGTTTTTCAAATCAACAATTCTTATTTAGTTTAAAGCTGTAATTTAAAATAAATTTCATTAAAAAAAAATAGTGTTTTCTATTTTAACTTTCATTTATATAAAAATAACTGAGTTTCGTTACACTGTATGGTTTTCTTATTCCCGTACCAAAAATATCTCGTTTTTTTCAAGCCAAGTATATCTAAACATTACGGGAGGCCAGTGTACAAAACCCCCATTTATAAAGCATAGGCTGTCATACATACGTGAACAATGCAGCCTGCAGTAAAATAACGACGGTCAGACGTATATAAACGAGGTGGCCATAACGGAAAGGTACCTAACTTACATACATGAATGACGTGAAGGCAATGTGTTAATTAATTATTAGACCTACCTTGCGTTATGTTAAGGAATTTTATAAAGAAAAGTTATGTAAAATTAAATTTTCTTAAAAAATATGTCTACACTTTTTCTTATAAAATTAATCGTCATTCAGATAAAAATAACACTTGAATTTCGCCGCTAAATTACGCGTCGTATATAGAACATAATTAATCGATATGTTTAAGGTCTATGTCCAGGTATTTTTATATCCTTAAAATATGCAGCTATTTTATAATTATTTGATAGAAACCAAAAACTGCCCCTGATAATCCCTACTCACAGCTCCAAGCGAATCAAAACAGGCTTGAATACAAAATTTCACGCACATAGGTTTGTTCATTTGGTAGTTAAAGTGGATACTAACATACATCCATCCACACACACAGTCGGTTTCATGACAAAACATCCCTATCAAAACGTCGCTGCGACAAAATTTCGCGGTCGCCGCACAAAAAAGTCACTTCCTTTAATGTCACCATCAAAAATATCGCTGAATGAAAAGGTCACTACGCAAAAAGTCGCCATAAGGGCCAAAACACTTTAAAAAAAATATATTCAAAATTTCAACGAAAGCTTATTGTATTTTTAACAGTACAAATTAGATTACATTAGATAAACAAAAATTAATTGTCACCTAACAGAATTATATTAGATGAATACAACTACTGTAACCTGACAGAATTAGATTAGATAAACAAGACTACTGAAACCTAACAGAATTAGATTAGATAAAAAAACTACTGTAACTTAACAGAATTAGATTAGATAAGCAAAACTACTGTAACCTTACAGAATTAGATAGATAAATAGGACTACCGTAACCTAACAGAATTAGCTTAAATATACAAAACTGCTATAACTCATCAGAATTAGATTAGATAAACAAAACTACTGTAACGAAACATAATTAGATTAAATAAACTAAACTACTGTTACCTATACATGTATATATAAACTAAACTACTGTAACCTAGTAGAATTAAATTGCATATACAAAACTACTGTAACTTAACAGTATTAGATCAGGTAAGCAAAACTAGTAATCTAAGTCTGTTAGGTTACAGTGGTTTCGTTTATCTAATCTAACTCTGTTAGGTTACAGTAGTTTTGTTTATCTAATCTAATCCTGTTTCGTTACAGTAGTTTTGTATATGTAATCTAAGTCTGTTAGGTTACAGTAGTCTTGTTTACTTAATCCAATTCTGATAGGTTACAGTAGTTTCGTTTATCTAATCTAATTCTGTTAGGATACAGTAGTTTAGTTTATCTAACCTTATTCTGTTTCGTTACAGTAGTTTTGTTTATCTAATCTATTTCTGCTAAGTTACAGTAGTTTTGTATATGTAATGTCAGTCTGTTAGGTTACAGTAGTCTTGTTTATCTAATCTAATTCTGTCTTGTTTATCTAAACTAATTCTGTTAGGTTACAGTAGTTTTGTTTATCTAATTTAATTCTGCTAGGTTTAAATTTCTAAGGATAGAACGATACCCAGTCCAGGGAATTGAACTTTGATTTAGGTCAAGGATCTTGAATAAGTCAATAATATTTGGGATAAGATCACTCCAGTTTCCAGGAACTGGTTCTATTTGTAGATGTCTACGAATAAACCAATAGCCAGTGCAAGTGAACAATCTTGGGTCTAACTCAATGACCTTAAAAATGGTGAATAACTGTGTTTCTTGTACAAATTTTTAACAATTAGCATGAAATAATTCTTAGCCAATACTCAATTAGGTGGTATTGTTCGGTTCACTTAGAATGTATAGTATTTAAGTTGTATAATATTTTTTAGGAACTGTTTTTGAAAATGTACTATGTAAGAGTATCTCCTGAAGTTGTAAGAGAGGACTCATAAAGACCTAATCTAAACGAGATTATAAATAAATCAATCGATCAATCTCTCTCTCTCTCTCTCTCTCTCTCTCTCTCTCCCTTCTCTCTGTTATCCTGGACCTGGTTTTAAAGCTCAATGAATTTTAGGCTTTCCACGAATTGGTTCTGTATTTGGATCTCTAAAATCCGTAATATGAAAATCCTGGAGGGCAATAGACTTTGAGCCAAAGATTTGAAGCGGTCACACTACGATTGTGAGTTTCTAGACCGAAAAGGACGTGGCCTTGATTTCTCTTTTCTCTTTCTCTTTCAATTATTGTAATTCCCTACTGTATCTCTCGTACACCCGTAAATTCCTTATGAGTCAGAAGTGAGGTAGCTATATCAGTTGAGAAAGTGTGTCTGGTAGAGTGCAGAAATGTGTAGCAAGTAAACTGAAAGTTGATGATCTTGTTCATAATCCATTACTTTACGCAAACAATTTAGTCCCAGAATGTCTTCTGACAAGATCTGTTTTTCAATATTACAAAAAGGTTTAGATGTAAATGGCGACGATTCGTTACGGTCCCCGCGTCAGCGTTACTTCATGTTTTCCAAATTGATGATACAGCTTATTCTACCAACTTGTAGTGAGTGGTTGATTACAGGGCAGATATTATTGTCGCAATACCTTAGTTCCATCCTCGGAAATGTTTCTGAGTGTTGATTTACTTCGGAATATTTAACACGGGAGTTATAGCTTGTTAATTAAAATGCTATTTCCACAATTGCTACAGAAGGTAAATGTTTGCGCTTGCATTTATTAACAAATAATCCATATTTTGAAAGGATCAATCGGCAGTTCCGCGAATTTTCGATAGTGCTAATGAAAAATTATTATATTGAGTGAAAATGTGTAAATGAAAGGTGACAGTTATAATCAAGTAAGGTAAGTAAGGTACAGTTGACAGTATATCAACCCAAAAACATGCATGTTGCTTTGAAAGGAATATTGGCTCTTTACTTCCAGTAGTGCGTCAATTCTCTTTCCCAAGCGACAAAGTAGAACTTCACGCTCTTAATACAAGATAATTATTTTGAAAGAATTTGTATCACGCGATCTGCTCTGAGAACATTTTTGTACATTATATAATGTTGCTGTGGAAAAGAGAGCAGGATCACAGGCAAGTAAAATGGGAACGATTATCACTTAAAATAAATTAGTTCAATCGCAAATATAATCCTTACTTTTGAACTTGAGCTTGAGCTGAATTGAAAAAAGTACAGCTATATAGTAGTTGAAACGTTACACATGCGATTATTCATTAGTACCGAGCTACACACGGAATTTTTATCAAATTACATAACATTTGTAATCCCGAGAGGACATTACTAATTATAATAATTTGTTAGTAAAGATAAACGTCTTCACACGAAGAAACACCTGGACATTAATAAGACTATAAAAGTTATCCTTGTAAACAGTAATACCCTGTCTGACTTAAACGTTATAAATTGCACAAGGTAATAACCACAAATGTAAATTCTCGACTACACTAACGATATTTCTTCATAAAATAAACAGTTTAAAGCAATAAATTTAAAAATATTTTATTGTTACTATAAACACTAAGCATAGTTTAACATAAGAGTTACTGTTTTTAATATTGTGGTTATATTGCAATTGGCAACGATCAACTACCATTATTGTATATTTTCGACCATTATGGACTAGGCAACATTTTTATCAAAATATTAAGCATAATAACGTGTTACATTTACAATCTCTTTAAAATATATTGCACAGCATAATTTGCTTGTGCATATCAAAGCAAACCGTTCATAAATTTCCACACTTAGTTAATTTCGGTAAATAGCTTTGGATATTACTAAATATAATGAGTCCTTTATTTAAATTCATTGTACTTCCGTTTAGGAGTTTAAACAAAAGATAGGATTAATTATAATTGGACAATGTAGTGCAGGATGTAATTCTGATACAAAAGCATTTGCACTTTCGGGTCACTAATATAAGTCTTATTGTAATTAGCAACTATACGGAATTATTCTCGCCCGGCGTGTTTACCGCTACGTCATTTTAATTTATGAATTTAGCTATCGAATTTTTTTATACTGCCGTCTCATATAAAACAGTGAATTAAACAAGGACGGTGAACGTCAAATACACTACGTATTTGACGAAACCGACATACGGTATTGAATAAGCAAATGTAGTAGAAAGAGTAAACCTATAAATGCGAAATAAATTTGTTTTATATGCATGTGAATTTAATCCATTAGTTCCCAACGTTGCGTAAACGCAACATTTTGCAAATATAGGTATACATTTTTCATTACCATAGTAAAATAATTATGAACCAGCCTATGCTTCAAAGGACATAATCTTTTATATCTTGATGAGAACTTTTATTTGATTACATATCGAAAACCTACTTTTTGCTCAGTCGTATTATAACTAAATATGCTATTTAGTGATATACAATTTGACAACCCAAAAAAAATTATGTAAACAATACAAAATGCCCTTAAAACTTATTGAAACAACTTTACATAGTACTAATTTCTAATCGAATATTTTCCTAATAGCAAAAGTTTTATTAGTTTTCACAATATACAAGGCTCAAAATAATGTTGTGTTTACGCAACATTGGGATTACACGGTATAATAATATTCAAAAGTTCCGGGTCACATGCTGGGCGCACGCGCATGTATGCGCATGTCTGTACCCCGGATGTTGTCAGTTTGGTTAGTTCATTTGTGAAGTTATAAGAGATAAGTTGTGTTTCTTAGAAACATTTGTGTTGGATTTTTATAGTAATTGGCAAATGAAGTAAAATTTCAAGAATTGGGATTCAAGTAAGTATTTATGAGTATTATGACAAGTTATAATAGAGATAGGAAAATTTAATGCCATACAAAGACATTGTTTATGTATTTTGTAAACATATGGAGGTACTTGAGGAGCAAGCCGTATATACCAAATGCAGTATGATAATCCAGTGGCGCATCCATAAAAAATTATTTGGGATATAACCTGAAATATCATTGAACCGTCATGAAAACCATGCTTTACTGCAGCATCAACTTTCCTAACTCCAGTTATAATAAATGCACATATATTTTGATACTAATTGGAAATATAGTTTTTAGATATGTCTTGGGAATATAAAAGACCATTGTCAAGTGCGGAGCTAGTAGCATTATTAGAAGAGGATGATGATTTACAGCAAGCTGTAAATATTGATGCGGTGTACATACCACCACCGGTCGACGAACTTACGGATGAAGAAGAAATTGATGATGGTATAAGCGAAAATTAAAACGTTTTACAGGACATAGCTGGAACATGTGAGACTCATGCAACTGCTCCTAATGAAATTGTGGATGAACATGCTCCCAAGTCAATCAAATTCCAAGAAGGTGAACACTACTCTAAAACGGCTAGTAAAAGTAAAGCTAAAAAAATTCCCAAGTGGAAAAAAGCTAACCCAACGTATAAAAATTTGCCACAAAATGAAGAACATATTATGAGAGAAGTACTTGAAAACAAAATTAGTGGAAAACCTCCATACGAAGTTTTTTGTTTATATTTTAGTGATGATGTTTGGAAAAAAATTGTTGACTTCTCAAACAAATATGCACAGGATCATAATCGGCACTCCTTTCGTCTAAATATAACAAATCTGAAACTCTTTTGTGGTATATTGATTTTTTCTGGTTACCATACGTTGCCAGCTACAAACATGTACTGGTGGAAAGACGAAGACAAGGGTATACCTCTGGTAAGAAACTGTATGAGCAGAAATAAATTTAATTCCATCAAACGAAATATACACTTATCAGATAATGACCAATTAGATAAAGGAGACAAATTCTCGAAACTGAGACCTATATTTGATAATGATTTTTCTCATAATTTATAGATAGATGAGGAAATGGTTCCCTATTTTGGTCGACATAGTTGTAAAATGTTTGTAAAAGGTAAATCGGTACGCTTCGGTTTTAAATTATGGTGTTTATGTAGCTCAGATGGATACTTATATAAATTTATTCCATATGCTGGAAAACAAATAGATAAGGACGTAAATGGCTTGGTATTAGGAGAACAGGTTGTCCTGAACCTTTTGTCCGTTATATAGAATCCATATAAACACCGCGTGTTTTTTGATAACTTTTATTCTTCGCATAAGTTGTTTTGTCTACTGAAGAACAAAGGATTTTACGCCACGGGTACATTCCGAGAAAACGGAACGTGCAATAAAACACTGGAAACAGCAAAAAGCCTACAAAAAAGAGAGAGGTTCACATGTTTTTTGTTTTGATGATGAAAACGACATTTTGCTAGTAAAATGGAATGATAATTCTGTGGTCACTATTGCCACAAATAACTGCAGCATCGAACCTTTGATAACTGCTAAACGGTATAGCAGAAAAGAAAGAAAGGTGGTCACTATCCCACAACCAAAAGTAATAGGCGATTATAATAGCCACATGGGAGGAGTAGATCTTCATGGTAACGGGATCGCCAACTATCGAATTCAAGTAAGAGGGAAGAAATGGTGGTGGCCACTTTTTATAACCTTACTAGACAGTGTCATAGTAAATGCTTGGAAAGTATATAATACCACGAATAAGCAAAAAATGTCACAGATAGAATTCAAGTCGCATATAGCAGTTACTCTTATGAAAGCAGAGGACATCTGCACACAAGAAAATGAGGAGGTAGCAGGATCTACTGAGTCAAAAGTTCCTACAAATCCAAGTTATGGACGACCGTCTAAGAACACATTGCCAGCGCAATTGAGATTCGACAATACTGGCCACGTGATAGTCGGACAGGAAAATAAAGCAACGAGATAATGTAGACAGTGCAAGAACAATACAATCTACATGTGTAAAAGATGTCAGGTACATCTACATATAGGCTGCTTCAAAGACTTTCACATACCCTAATCATTTATGTACCCCAGAAATCCCAAAGTTTCGTATACACAACATTTTACTACGGCCGTTACGGCAATCTATTTTCGTTTTTCTTGTTATAACTACTCACGTGTATGTATTTTTCTATAGAATAAAGAATTACACCTTGAAAATTATATGTTTACTACTGTTGGGAATTAATGAGTTAATTCTCATTTGAATAATACTACATAGCCTCCATTTGTTTGACTGTTTCCTCATTTCCTACATTTACTCCTTCTAGTCATCATTTCTTACACACTTTAAATCAGTTCTAATTTTTAAAATATAAATCACAATAAATAAGTAATTGTATTTTGGAATTCTACAGCCTTTTTTATCGCTGCCATCTCAGGGTATATTTGCTAATCAGAATGTATTGTAATGATTATTTTTTCACGTTTCTAAAAACCAATAGAGACTTTCAATTTCAGTCATGTGCGACGCTTTAGACCATCAAAACATTATTATAGTGGAAATAATCTACCTACATTATTATCGCGAGACCAATTTTAAGGAATTTGTTTTTGTTGAACGTATTTTTTTATTTGACCTCTGTCACCAATTTGAAAGTTCAGAAACCTTCATTTGTTAAAATAAAAATATAATATTGAAAACATTTTTCTTATTGTAACGTCAAAAATAATCCAACGAATACCACACGATAGTTCGATAAATTATAAATAATTCTCCATATTTTCTTGGTTATGTAGCCATTCTGCAATATGTTTTCGAAAATCTGTCAAATTGCTTTCAATTTATTCTCACTCTCTTGTGATATTGCTGCTGATAATAATTTTGACTCATGTTTCTCATATTACACTATACGATTGTATGTGATGACGATGTGATACCAGGATTAGTATTCGTCCTTGCCAAAAAAATCCGGACACTAGCATTTTTTTTAATTATGTAGGTATTAAGTGGTTTAAATGGGGAGGAAGTAAACATTATTAATAAAAAGCATTTATTTCTAACAATAAAAAAGTAATAATAGGGAAAATAATAAGTAACAGAAGTAACGGAAAAGAAAGTAACATCTATCGAAAAATTAAACAAATAAAAAATGAAATTTAATTACAGACAGTATAGCCGCTGCTACACCTGCGAAGGGTTTCAATGCGCCTAGGCATACTTTCAATAAGGTATTGAATCTTGGATCGCTTCTGGCAATGGTTGCCTCTTTCTAATCTTTTGTCCTAAAACGTCACATACATGTTCTAATGGATTCATGTCAGGACTATAAGCAGGCCACTCCAAAACAGAGATTCCCGCAATATTTAGGTAATCCTTGACAGTTCGTGCAGAATGTGGACGGACATTATCTTGCATAAATAAGAAATTTTCCCCAACAGGGGCGTAGGGGACAACATGGTCCTCCGGATACTGTTGTATGTACCTGTCTTCTGTTAGGGTTCCATGTTCGATAACGATTAACTCGGTGCGCCCATTAAACCGTATGTTGGCCACCATTCAGAGATAACATTTTGCTGCTCGATATGTTAGAAAAGCGAAAACTATCTGTAGCATGTGGGCGTAGTCTTGCATACCTTTATATAAAGCACGAGGCTGAAAGCAACGCCCATCATCTGTTATCACAAAATTTCTCATTACCAAATTTTTTGTTCCCGCAATTTTACAACAATGCATTTGCCAGTGTCTTCTACGTCGTTCATCCAAGGAGAATAACCCATCGCATCCGCAATAGCCGAAAATTTCAAATATTGTAATAATTTTAGCAAGCAACTAATAATCGTCATCTAGAGCTTCTAACAGGGGATTTTCAACTTCTTCCTTCGTTAATACCTTCGCCTTTTTAGGGCTGCAGCGCACACTTTTTCATCTTAGGAGTGAAAACATATTACGACGTCTATAAATAGCAATTAAAAATTTCGGTTTTTCCTATAAATCTCTTACGAAAACCTGTTAGCTTGAAAATTTTTTAGTTTGGACTAAACCTGGCTGACAGCTGATCTAATGAACCAGCAGGACGTCTTCTATCACCCAAATTACAGCGCTTCTTTTATGCCACTTTTTGAAATCCGCGTATTCTCTTTCGTACCTTGCAGATGATTTCTGTGGCAATAAATTTGTTACCGCCCTGGTCGCTTCGTTTTTGTAGGTTCTAGTACGTTAATTTTCAATAACTTGCAAAATAATAAACAGTGAAATGAATGATAAGTGCCGTTGTCAGCGTAATGATTACTAAACATTTTTGAAAATATAATAATTGTAATGAAAGGAAGGGAAATCTTTACTTCATTATGAGCTTTCAGTTTATTCACAAATGAAGAACAAATAAGATATTATGCGTGACACGCCAGGTAATCTTTTTTACTGGCTCATGTATGTGACAGGCTTGCCCAACAGCTCGCCAGTCATCCTTATCCTGTGGCCAATAAAAACTGTTTCACCTGGATTCTAGTTTGATAGTATTTCAAGTCAGGTAACACAGTTTTACTGGCGATAGGATGAGGATGACTAGCCGACTGGCTGTCGGTGCGGGTGGCGATATTTTGGCATTAAAACGAGCAGAAGGATGGAAGTCGGCGGCTATTGTCACCACTTATGTGGACTATTCGATAAACAACAAACTTTCAATGTCCAAAAAGGTGTTTGCTGTTAACAATGCTATGGTGAATAACCGAATACTATGCCACTTGCTTCAACATAACCTTCAGATTGTACCAGACCAAGGCATGGTGGAATAGAAAAATTTAGGATTCATGGAAATAATAATTGCACCATGACCTTTAATATTATGACAGCAATACAAGCGATTTTTCAAATGTTAATAATAATAATTTATAATTATTGACAAATATTATTTAAACGTTTAACAAAGTAATATAGTAAAATTGTTGCTCATTCCTGATCGTTGGTTCGGCAGTTTGGGTGTAGGTGGATTAGCTAAGTTTCTAATCAGTACCTATGTGAACAAGGCACGGTCATCTCTAACTTGTAAAAATCTTTGGTCTCTAACCTGTAAATGTCTTAACTAGTAGCTAACTTGAGACTTTTAATGGCAATAAGCTGACTTGATAAATTAACTTTCACAAATGAGAAAATAAATAATATGCTATAAATAGTAGAAATAATTGTTATAGCATTATAAACAGATGTAGGTTATCAAATTTACACACATCAATAAACACATTCCAGCATCTACCAGTCTTTTATGCTCTGGCTTTAAATCACATAATGGTAATTGCATGCATTCAGATTAACTCAGTGGTTTGGGTTGTAGTTTTTACTGAAAATCGGGCCTGTTGTACCTACGCATATGCTTATGTGTGCGTGTTGACAAACGATGTAATTACGAATACTTTTAACTATCACCCTGGGGACCAGCAATTGGTTTGCCTAGAGTATGACGGTCACTACAAAAATTATAGAATTACCAAAAGTTAAGAGAAAGAAAATACCTTACACATGAGCGAAAGAAATGTTCATTATATGTCTGTTACATTGGGCGAGCAGTAACCATTATCAAAGTAAGTACAGCAATTCTTTAATGAATACTTTTAATTCAATTTTCAGAACTGTCGATGGCATTAATAAAGTAATAGAAAATTCATCAAGAAACAGTTAAATTATAGCGCGTTATTACCGGAAGTTTAGTTATAAAAGACATTGATACCACTATTTAAGGTATTTATACTGTTTTTATACTATTTTAACAAAGACGTTTTATTACCTGTACCGCCCTCTAGCGGTAATAAAACAGACGAAACAGTTAAGTTTAAGGAGACTGTTTTGAAACTGTTAGAAATACTACTACAATCCCTATAATTGGCACTACCATGTCAATTTAAACCAGTTTTAAAGCAATTTCAATAAAGAAAATCCAACAAATTATAGACTAATTGCAATCAGTCACTTTTTGACCTTGAGGATATCTCAAGGCCGGCCACGTGGGAGACCGCATTTTTCACCCTTATTTTTATGGTTTCTTTTCGGAGGCCTTTTTTAACCCCTTGATGAAATTTTCATCCCTAATTATGATCTTTTTGACAGCAATTTTTTTGTCGGCCTTACTTTATGGTTTCTTTTCGGAGGACTTTTTTAGCCCTTGATGGAATTTTAAACCCTTTTTGTTGTACTAAGAGTCTTTTTCACAGCCAAGCCTTTTTTGTACTTGCTCACGTGAGGGGTGTATTTAGGGTTTGGTCTTTAGGTTGGTCTTGGACTTAGACTTGGGGTTGGTCCAGGCGTTGGTCTTGGATTTGGGGCTGAGGCTGGGTGACGGCTTCTTTTCGGCGGGCCTTTTTCAACCGTAATTAAGGTACTTTTGGTAATATTAAGAGCAGTACAACCCCTGGAGGTTAGGCAATTGCACGTGTTCTGATTGAAAAAGGTTTTTATTTAAACGGTGTTAATTAATATGTATTAGGACCCATTATTTTATCAAATGAGATTACATAATTGTATTTCTTTTAATTCCTATCTACAGATTGTGATCTTTTACGTATACGAAAATTTGTTTATAGATTGGGGTGCATTTTAATAATTAAATGTCACAGTCATTTTAAATTAATCTCAACACGCAATGCAAAAAAAATATTTTAAGTTAGTTACACGATACAGTAATCAGAATATTGTTTTTCTAAACGAATATTAAAACTGGTTGCTTACCTTTGAAATATCTTTAATCACAAATCCCATCGTTAAAATTGTTGTATATACACAGGTCCTCGGTATCCAAACACTTAATATTTTTAAAAAAGGTATGTTGTTTGCACTAGCTGTAATTAAATCTGTGCAACTAAATAAATAAATGAAGGTTATAACTACCGTTTTCTGCTGCACGTATAGGCACGATAATACCACTTTCTATGTTTTGACTTATGCTTGATTGATATAAAACTGGTTATCGAGTAAATGTAATTTTTGGAATGTAAATAAAATATTATATGCTGTACAGACACACAAAATTGTTTTATAGAAAACGAATTCATTATAAAATCCTCATTAAAATATAACATAGAGTTAATTGCAGTTGGTGTAATTATATAATACCAATATTGAGTAGCATACTTTGTTTAATAATAAATGCTAAAAATCATAAATTTTTATAAAACGATTAAAAGAAAGAAATGACAGTAGGTATTACGTAACGCTTAATTAAAAAACAAAGTAATAAAATCTCTTTTTTATTTATCAGACTAGAATAGTAGGAAAACAAAAATTGTACAATAATTTGATTATCTCGTCATTTAGATAAAAGATACAATGAAAAACTTATTTACAAAATCAAACACAGGTAAATTATGTAATCTAAACATTAACGTATAAAATCCACACACATTCGAATGGTAAACTTGCAGAGTCGTTTTGTTATAATGGAACCATCTAGAATTTTTCTCTAGGAAGCGTAAATGCGGTGCTCGTTCGAAGGAATCAAAATATTCCCCGTTACCTTTCTCGTCAATGTAGATAGCAGTCCAATGCTGACCTGCTTTGTTTGCAGGATCCGTGTTTACGATAATTGCACACGGTCTAGGTGCGTGTCGTGGCAGCTGATTAGAAGCACATACAAGCCGAAACACATTTTTGTGGTTGGGGATCGATTTCAAGCATCTCAACACTTGTGCCGCATATATCTTTGGAACTGGTATGCACCCAGTCTTGCAATAGTAAGGCGTTTTCCAGTGCACAGATAGGCCCAAGGATGTTATGGTTTCAACTATATTCTTTCGCTTCCTTTTTCAATTGTTTAATCGATGGACAACCAGTCTCGTCCAGGTTTATTATCGGTTTGTTAGGAAACCTTAAAAACTGTTGTTTTTCACTGCCCTGAACGTGAATTTTGTTAAATGGTCGCAACACTCTCATCAGCTCCTCACGGAAATTGTTGTAGCGTACATGACTTGACCACCATTTTAGTCCGTGATAATTATCCTTCAAAAACTTTATGTGTTGTGACGTGGATCTTGATATAAAGTAACCTCGAGGTGGTTTTATCACCATCAACGATAAACGACCATGATCTGTAACCACGACAATCTCTTTCGGTATGAATTCGTTGTTAACACCGCTAAACCCTTGTAAGTCCAAGTATGCGTCAATCTTCTTTCACTTGCTTCTAGATACTGAATTTTGTAACCTAGAGTTACTCCCTTTTTAACAGCTAAAATCCACGACAACGTTCCGATGTTTATCGATATCGATCATGTTATTGAATTCTGCATACACCAAACAGTTAACAGTTTTAGCGAAATCTTCACCAAATCCGACTTCCAGCCGAAGCGAGCGATTTCTAACTAAATTCCAGTGCGTGCTAGCGTTTGCAGACAAGTCCGGGTGTAAAGCCTTCGAGGGAATTTGTTGGCCGTCAATATATAACGACATGTAATTAATATTGCTGTGATGAAAATTGAACGGATTTGAGGCATAATCACCGTTGAAGGCTTTATGTGCTACAAAGCCTACGATGTATCGTTTAGGTAACTGACCGAGGCAAACAATATCCAATGATTTACGCTGTATGCCCTCAGGTATGTATATATAACACTTTTACGTCAGTCCTTGTAACAGGGTATTTTGCTGCAGTTGTTTCTAATGCTTTAGCGTGTGTGCAATTAGAATAGTCGGATTGATTCGCATACGTCTCACCACCCAAGGTAGCGTCCATAATTCGCGTCTTGTAAGTTGAAGCGTGTGCAGCCATTAGACTAAAAGTATCTCTTGATCGAACAAATTTGGTCTTAAGCTCAACACCGCTTATGAGAAACTTTTCTGGATTAAACAAATCCGAGTGCACGCGACCAATCATCTCAATCTGAGTGCTGGTCGCCGCAAGTGCTTGACGTTTTGAGAAACCGTTATTTCCGTTTCCCAGTCTATTCATCTGACCGGCTGTATCATTGTGCCATAAGGTACAACCCAGATGCGAACTCTTGGCCTCATTTCTATAATTTAGCTACGTTTCGATATATGAGCGGTAGGCGTAGGGGTTGTTTGGTTGTGACACCATCTTCTGATTTAAGTAAACCTCCACTTGTGAGAAAAGCAAATGCATCCAATTGTTTACCGGTGCTACAACATCCGCTTCAGTAAGTGCTGTATCGTCTTGCTTCAGAACTTTAGCTGTGATGTACAACATAATCTGACTTAAATCTATGTAATCGTTTCCATTTCCGGGCACTGAAAACTCTATTGGGGCATCATCACAAAGAGCTGATAAGGGTTTGTAAAATATCCATTCACCACTCTCTATACTTGTCTGCGTCGACGGTAAAGCGAACAAATCCAATTCGGACTTGACGATTTTACACGATTGGGTATGTAGAAAAGCCATTATCTTGAAAATATATCGTGGTAATTAGGCATCTTTTTCTTCTTAGCATTAGCTCTCGGTAGAGACTGGTTATTATCGGACAGACGTACTCTTTTATACCCCGAACCCTCCATAATTTTATCGATTCTATCGTCGGCTTTACGATTAAGATTTCTACCTGCCTCGTGAAGTCTTTCTTGAAACGAATCCTTAATAGGTCGATCCTCTATGACGTCACCAAGAATATTAGCACCCGTTCTGAGAGCTTCTTTCCCGATATCCTTTGCACCAGAGTTAAATAACGGTATTACACTTCTAAATATACCACCAAGCCAGCTTCCTATTCCATAACCACTTTGATATGATGCGCCTCTGTAGATGGATCCAATGCCGTTACCAACCCGATTCATATAATATTAGTGATAAGGACAAACCATTATTACACTATCTTAAAGTGTAGCTTCAGACAGGATGTCCCAAACTCGAATGACATTGCTGCATCCGTATCTGTTCTTATATTAATCTCGATGTTTTGAAATTACCGTGTCATCACGGGCATGTAGTGTGCAGGTGAAAAAACCACATCTTTATGACCTCAGTAAGCGTAGTTTTCAGAAGTAATATTTATTATACGCATTAGCGGAGATAAAACATCGCCCACAATTTTCGGTTCAACAATATCGCAATAAACCAACATTTGCGTTGGTAAACCTTTCCATATACTAGTGGGGTGCGGAGGTTTTGCCTCCATAGCTACGTTCTGATACGTCCGATAACCCAATTGTAAGGCTGGACGCTGTGAGAATTCGAATACTGACATCGCGGTTTTTAATTTCGTAGTGACGCGTTTAGTTAGATTATGGCATTCGATTGTCAGCACATGTTTTATTCACTGGTAATTTCTTCTAGGTTGGCATAATTCCTCGAGGCAAAACGTAACACATACCAACCGTCCTCGGTATAAATGGCTTTCTCATTGTCGTGTTGGAAATGTGATGCAGTCTTTTATAATAACGTCTCTAACACATGCTATTCTCCTGGGGGTGGGTCAAATAAATTAAATTGTCTGTCGCACTTACAGCGGCAAAAGAACAAGGGTACTGAATTTCCGAAATGCCTACATCCATGAACCTGTTAATCTTGTTCGTTTTGGCAGCTGTGTAATAAAACTTGAGGTCATATTTTCGGGAAAATACGTCATGGAACTATTACTTAATAAGGTAAGATAAAACTCCGTTTTATATATCTCTCAGCAGCGAAGCTAATACCCAGCTATTAAATTTGTCGGTGTATCCACTCCACTTGACCAGGTATTGTTTATATCGTGCGCTACCCTTGGTAAAATCTTCTCGACTTTGAATAGAATGTCTTTATCGACCGCAACGACTTGAAATTCTTCTTCGTAAAAGGTACCTTCAACAGGATCGTTATTAAGATCGATTATCCGGTAAACGGGTGGTTCTTTTTATCACTGCACTAATTGTAAAAACTTCCTCACTCCAATTCGTTTCATATCCCTTTCCGAAGGTGTACTTAGTTTTGGCGACTCTGACATGCTGACCGATCTTATATTTAGGATTACGTGCCGTACATAAGCCTTTCGCGTACAGGTTATTCCACCTCCAAAATGTTTTCATCGTTTACAGCCCAGGGGCCATCTTTATACTTGAATGAGGGCTATGTATGTAAGCAGTCGCAAGTTTTGGAGTACATCATATACCTGTAAGAATTTTTGTAACTGAAATAACACCACACCCTTGTTTTCAATGTTTTATTAAATCTTTCAACTACAGATGCTTTCACATCAGGGTTATTTGTTACATAGAAATTGATATTTTGTTTCTTGAAAAAGTTTTGTACAGTGCCCGCCACAAACTCTTGTCTTTATCCGTCTGTAGATTTGCTGGCGTATTATCACTTTCCTTAAAAATATCCGCGAATGCTTCAATTACAGATGCAGCTGTCTTCGTTTTAAGTGCTGTCGCCCAGGCCTGCTTCTAAACACAGCAATTACCGTTAGTATGTAGTTGTATCCACTACTTAAATTTCGCATTTCAAAGTCCCTTCTTCGTGGAACTTTTTCTGGTAGGTTTATGCATCGTATAAGTTCTTGCGCCAGTTTTTCACTTCACCATATTTTTATCTTTTACAACATTAGCTAAAGGTGTTATACCCCAAAACCCCGCCGGATGAGAATAGTATACAGCATCCATTTATGTTCGCCACGAATCCCAATCTAGTGAAATTCCTCTTCTTTGAGAGATTCTTCTCGGTGTTTCCCGGATTTATATCAGCATCGTAATTCTCAATTACCTTGAAGGGGTGATACAGTAACATAACGTCTTCCGCATTTCCGATAAACTCGTGGTATATTTATCTCTTTAATGACGTCGCAAACTCGCCAACCGTGTGGGTTTTAGTTTTCGCTTTTTAACGTCTCGTGAACCAGATGATAATGTTGGAATGTGGTATTCTCTCCTTTTATTGTGACAGTATTTATCCCAAATACTAACTGCCCTATTCAGTATACGCAAAAACCTCGCCTTTTCTCTTATATGAAGGTGGAAGTGTTGATACTATTTCGTCGTCCGCCAAACCTTTGCGTTGCGGTGATTCTCTAATATCATTCAGCATCACCCTATTGTTATCTAGCGGGTTGACGAATTGATTGAAAAGTGCAGATATCTTTGAAGAACTTGGTTGTATTGCTGCCATTTGTCATGATCAGTCATTTTGGTTTTAAAACTTTATCCATATCGTTACCAGCTGCGTTAAAATTTGTTTTTGTGACATCTGGTTTAATCGCATTAAGTCCAGCGGTAGAATAATCATTTCTTATGTTGTTGTTTCCATGGTTATTGAAAAGATTACCCAGAATTCCACCCCTTTCTGTACAAGAAACTGTTTCTTCTTTTTATAGATTCACCCTCCGCCAAGTCTGCTTAAGGAGTCGCTTCTTCTGATCAGCTGACAGAGGTACACGACCTTTTAAAATGTTATGTGCACACTCGCAAATACATTCCACCTGCCTACTATCCAGACATTTCAATAAAGCGTCACGTTGACTTTTACTTAATCTGGCTAATGCCGCAGGATATCGGGTTTTCCTTAAAACGTCAACCATCAATATGATGTAATCTTTATGACTGTGAGGCTTAAACCCTTTTTTCGCTATTATACCTGGCAAAACCTTGAGGCCCGAATATGTTTGTTCTATATCGCAGCAATCCGGTGTATTCTGTTTTAAATGAATAATAAATATCCGTGTGGGTTTGAAGGCATCTTGGTACGCTGCCTCTAAAAATTTCAGGTTGTCCGGTAAATCTGTCTTGCTAAATGCTGTATCTGAGCCTGTCACGTGGGTTTTAAATAAAATTATGTTGTGCATTGAGAGAAATATCCCGCTTTCCTTGTGAAATATTTTTGAGTTAAGAAAACACATTTAGGTTTCTATGATGACAGCCCTTTGTAAAAATATCAACCACTGAACCGTTGTTTCGGGCATTAATCATCAATTATTATTAAGACCGGTTTTTCCAAACTGCTCCATATCAGGTAAACCTTTTGAAATTCCACAAGAGATCTTTGAACAACGGCTCCACTCGCTGTAAAACCAGATATTTTTTCAAAAGCTGTATCAGGCAGTTTCGATATTTTTAGAAAATCTACAATGAAATACATTTCCCACAACCAGATGGGCTACTATTGCCGAAAAGGGTGCTTAAACTGACCTCCATCTGGATCGCTAAACGATACCGTCTCTGTCATCATCTTCGTTTAAATAAAGTGATCAGCGACTCGTTTATTTTACTTTTAATTAAGCGTTACGTAATACCTACTGTTTTTCTTTCTTTTAATCGTTTTATAAAAATTTATGATTTTTAGCATTTATTATTAACAAAAGCTACTCAATATTGGTATTATATAATTACACCACTGAATTAACTCTATGTTATATTTTAATGAGGGTTTATAATGAATTCGTTTTCTATAAAACAATTTTTGTGTTGTAAATATAATATTTTATTTACATTCCAAAATTACTTTACTCGATAACCAGTTTTATATCAATTAAGCATAAGTCAAAACATAGAAAGTGGTATTATCGTGTCTATACGTGCAGTGAAAAGTAGTTATAATTCATTTATTTATTTGGTTAAGATTTAATTACAGCTAGTGCAAACAACATACCTTTTTAAAAATATTAAGTGTTTGGATACCAGGACCTGTGTAATACAGCAATTTTAACGAGAGGATGGTATTAAAAGATATTTCAAAGGTAAGCAACCAGTTTTAATATTCAATTATTATAAGTTTTTATTGAAAAGTTCAAAAAGTAAATGTAATTAAAAATTATTATTAATTTTATTAAATACATAAATAAAAGTTTATCAAATTTGAATACAGCTTTTTTACTCTGGCAAAGTACAGGTCTAGGTTCAAATTCTTAAACTATTATTATGTATTTAATTTAAAATTTTAATATTCGTTTAGTAAAACAATATTCTGATTGCTGTGTCGTGTAATTAATTTAAATTTTTTTGCATTGTGTTTGAGATTAATTTAAAATGATAGTGAAATTTAATTATTGAATACAAAATGTATAAACAAATTTTCTACAGGTAAAAGATCACAATCTGTAGAAGGAAAAGAAATACATTCATGCAATCTCATTTAAAAATAAAAATGGGTCCTAATACATATTAATAAAACAGCTCAAATCAAAATTTTTAATCAGAACCGTTTGTAATATTGCTGTTTAACCAAAGGACCTTAATTTTAAAAAGGGAAAAAAGTCGTCAAGAAAATCCAAGACCAACCTGGACCAAAAGTCCAAGCCCAAGACCAAAAGACCAAATAAATACACACGTGAGCAATACAAAAAAGTTTTCTGTCAAAAGGCTCTTAGTACAACAAAAACGGTTAAAAAATTACATAAGGGCTGAAAAAGGCCTGAAAAAACCAAAATAAGGCCGACAAAAAACTTGCTGTAAAAGACCATAATTAGAATGAAAATTCCATCAAGGGGTTAAAAAGGCCTACGAAAAAATCATAATAATAAGGGTGAAAAGTACAATTGGGCCCGGCCTAAAAAGGTCAAAAAGTGAAATTTTATACTACTACTATCCAATTTCATGTTGAATTTCGCAGGTTACAAAACACTAATGTGACGGCCTAAACATTCCTAAAGTGATATTCAAGCCAATTAATTAATTATAAACATGTTTCTTAAAAATAATTTAAACTCAAAAAAATTAATACCTATATTAATTAATTAATGAATTTGTATTATCCATACTTTTCTAAATACTTTTGAGTTTAACATTTTACATTCTATTATCCTCCATTTAAAAAAACGTTAATCTGATACAGATTATTGTTTTGTTTATAATGCCCTTTTTCAGTGTTAATATTGCTCAAGAGGTTGCATAATTTCCTAAAAGAATTTATTCCGTTATCTCCCAGTAGCTGGTAATATCTTAGAACTAACTTTTACGAGATAGCTACAGTTGTTATCAAAATAAAATTTATATAAAAAGATAAATAAAGAATACACGATTTAATACCTACAAAGGAAGTTTTAAAAGAATGATTTTGTGTTGCTTAAATAAAACTATTTCTTATTAAAATGAACTATTGTGGAAATTTATATAAAACAGTTAATTTAAACTACAGTATACCTCAATTAGTACGAAAATCGGACAATATTTGCTTCAAGTTATTTTTATTCATTAATTTGGGCAGTCGTTCCAATAATTATCTGAAATTCTTTGGTTTAATCTTCCTGTATGCTGTTGGTTATAGTTTAATAATTTTTTGAGCTGAGATTACTTTTTTTTATAGTTGTTTGTTGTTAACGATTTTGTTGCTACACTTGTTATTGGCTTTTAACAATTTAAATTTTATTTAACTAAAAAGGTACAATATGTGAATAAAACATTGTTACAGTATTTCCTAACTCTGGTAGCTTATTTCGGAAATGACAACAGGTAAGCGTAACAGTAATTGAGTAAAATGTAAATATTACTAATGAATTTTCACCTAATTTCAATCTAATGCAGTTTTTTGTAAATAATGTTCAGATGTTAAACAAAAAAGAGCCTATTTTTTTCTAAAATTTAGTCTTATGAACAAAAATTATTTGTCTAAATTTCAAGTACAAAAGTGAAGATAAATGTAACGCTTATTTCTTTTCTAATATAATAAGTAATAGATGAGGTAACAGAAATAAACCTATCATACACATAACCATTGAACGTATGCAGATTATATACAAGTAAAGCTGAAAATTGTCAGCTTATCTTCTTATTAGAACTTCTTAGTTTCTATATAACCAAAAAGAACACACACACACACAAAAAAACACACACACACACCTAAAATAACACACACACACACACACACACACACACACACACACACCAAACAGAAAAAGCACGCACATACATGCAAAAAATACGCCGCCAAGGTAAAAAATACACAAAAATAAAAAAAAAAAAACAAATAAAATAAAAAGACAAAAAAACGGAACATAAAAAAACGAACAAAATACACACGCAAACTAAAACCAAAGGCACGACACACGCAAACCCACTCACGCCCAAAACGAACCACAAAAAACCCACAACACGCCCACGACACAACGGAATGGAAACACGCACACCACCACACACAACCACGCACACACACCACACACGCACGAAAAGAAACGCACACACGAAACCGTACGCACGCAAAACCACCAAAAAATAAAAAAAACACACACATAAAACACACACACACACACACACACAAAAATATAAAACATAAATAAATTTAAAAAATAATAATATTATATTATATTTAAATAAAAAACAAATTAACACAAAACATAAATAAAATAAACATAATTAATAAATAAAATAAATTAAATTTAATAAATAAATTACATTAATTTAAATATAAAATAACAACATAAATAAAATAAAACTCACACTAAATAAATACCACACGTGAAAACCGCTAACGGAAGGCACACGCGCACACGCGGAAACAAATGCGCCGGATTAAAGCCGCGCACAATACACACGGGAAAAACACACACACACACACACACACACAAACACACAATACCAAAACCACAAATGCTGAGTTCGGACACCAATTGGCTTAATGTTAAAAACGTTAATACGTGTCCCTCACTGTCGAGATGGTTTATCACAAATGTTCTATTTTTGCAGCAAGCGCTAGTCTAGTGGCTTTTTGGAATTGCAATTCTATTTTTTCGAAACAGATTTTACACTATATTTTTGAAGTTTACATTTCCTTATTGGAAAAATTAATCGTTTTAAAATATGAAGCACTTGAATAAATTTATGTCAGATTTTTCCGTTACGAGACATTTCCGTCAATTACATGTAGTTAAAGCCAAAAGTAACCTTAAAAGAAATAGTTTAAAATTAATTATTTAAATCCTTCAATTAGCAATATATTTTTGAACAGTCATACTGCATACAAATAAACTTCAGTTAATAAATGGAACCTTTGTAAGCAAATATATTCTATCATTAATATTTTTCTAAATAAAACTTACGAAACAAAATCATCTGTAAAAAATGATGCAGTTTGTATAATAATAATTTTTAGAACAAATTATTTTTCTCCTTATGTTTTAAAGTAGATAAATTTTTGCGATTGCATGTTATAACAAATTAGTTAAAATGTTCATTATAATTATTTATTAATTCATGAACATGTCTATTACATTTAAAAACGTTTTACGTTATATTTTTAATCAGCATTGTAATTTTAACAATTTAAATAAAATAAATTACCATATGTTTGACCGATCAAAGGTTCTAAAGATTCGAAGGTGTTAAAATTAATGTGCTTTTCTGAATGGTTACTTGACTTAATTCCGATAACTATGTTTAATCAAGTTCCTCATTAAATAATAATAAACTTGGCATATTTATATTATTAAAATTTCGATAATATTGTGTAATGAAGTAATTTGTAATATTTTCATTTATTTTCTTTAATAGGACACTTCCTTAAATATTAATTTTCATAAATAATTCATATTAAAACTAGTAATGAGGACTACTCCTTCCAAATAACCGTCTGTTTAGCTTCATGACTGTATAAAGGAAGAACACTATTTATTACAATCATTAATGGACTTATTAAACCAATTTAAATTAACTATAATTTTAAAAGTACCTTCCAACACGTCTTGACGAGGTTAATCTACATTTCGGCATCGGTCCAAAGACGACTTGAACCGTATTAGTTTTATAGCTGGTCTAAGATTTCGTTTAGCATCAGTCCGTTACAGTTAAATATTATTTTTTTAAAATAACTTCCAAATATGCTTAATTTGGACGTAAAATTAATCGAAACATTCAAAGCTATTATTATAGAAATTAATATAAGAAATATATTCTAATCTGTTGCTCGTTACTTGTTTCAGGTTTCAAATTTGAATTTGACTGCTACAACTACACCTATGACATTAACAAATATTGTAAATATATTTGTTTCTGGTTAACTTTAGTGTTAGCATCCAATATAGACCCATAAAAATTCTCTTCTTTGCTGTTTTTGCAATCGATACTGGATTATCAAACCGATCAGCTTTAATATTACAATTTTGGAAGCAATGTGACAGTTTTCGGTTTAAATTTTATATTTAAAAACATTTGATTTTGGTTTTTATCTTTTAAACTTACGTTCTCATGTTATCAAGAATCATTATTCCTTTAATTTATGAGAATCTGACTGCAATATTATTAAACGGTTTTTAAAGTTAAGACTTTAATTTAATATGCTTGAAAACCTATTCATTAATATTGTTTCTTAACCATTTTATCTTTAATATAGTGAAGATTAATCTAAAACAAAATAAAATAATTTCAAATTAAAATTTTCTACAAAGAAATAACTTACATCGTTGCTAAATAGAATTTAGAAAGATGTTATGTGCAATATTAAATTTCTGTTTATTCAAGGAAATATGGCTTAGGATCGGTTATTTATTGGTAGTATTGTCTGTGCATGCTGTACCAATTAATTAAATTTTTATTAATTGCTTTACGTTTCTTCTAATTTCAATTATTTTCATTATTCTGCAGTTGGCCTGAAGACTATTTTTTTAAATCCCATCTTTTAAGTTTTATATTTTCTTAAGCTTTTAATCTGAATATTAATTACTTTGCATTTAATTAAATCCATGAAGACTACGTTTATTTTATTTTACATTTTTGATTCTGTGATTTATCGGCTCTCAATATTTAACTTAAATTTTATTTAAATTTCTTTGGTTAAACTTTTACTCTGTAAATCATTGTAAATTACATTAAAAATAACAGTGTTGACCTTCGAGGAATGAGTTTTAGAACTAATAAATAACAACATTGACGTTTTTAAATAATTATTGTGCAATAGAATTTAATTAATGCACTTTAGAAAATTAATGGTCTGAAAAAGATTTTTGTAGGATTAACCCAATAAAATATCAACCTAACAAGTTTTTCGTATAAACAAAACGAAATTTGGTAAACAAACAAAAAATGTTTTGCTTATTTTAGGACTACTAAGCAATACAAATTTTTAGTGATTAGGTATTATTAAAAATCAATTATGTCCAAAACGATGGAAACTTCTTATTTAATATTATTCATTGAGATTGTATAATACATATTAAATGAACAGTTTGTAACCAAAGTATTGAAAGTTATTTTTTAATTAGATGAAATCTGGTGAAATAAATTTGAATTAAAAGTTAAAATAACTGTTAAAAATTTTTTGAAATAAGTCATTACGGTCCAATTTAATTAATATAATACATGATTTCTTTTTTTAAATTATCACCTATTCAATTTTATTTTTACTGCGATTGACGTTAAACAGTGCCTTTTTAAAGTGTCATCCCATGTAGGCCCATTCCACTTCAATTTAAATGCCACCAAAATTTTGTTCTGCGTCTTTATTTGTTGTATATTTCCAAACGTATTACAAGCTAAGCACTGCTATGACAGTCCTGATATGTAGAAAATTTTAATATAAGGACAACTTCTGCAATGTAAAATGTTTCATGTTGAAATTTAGCACTAGCACTTTTGAGTACTTTATTACATACTCGCCTGTTCTATGTAACAGGTTTACTTTATTAGCCTTTACACTTTCGCAGTAGAAAGATCCTTCACACAAATTCTTATGCTAGTGTTTTGTTTCGTTAGCAAATATTACCTATACAGAGTACACTACAAAGAACATCTGTTTACACCACACCTACTGGTTGCGCTACAAGGTGGTGTAGCTAAGTCGGAGAAAGGGTTGTTGCTTTACTTTCGGTTACATGAAAGTACAAAGTTGTAACGATAAACGGTGGTAGAACGGGATTACAGATAAATTGGCCTTTTGCCCGACTTCAGCGTGTGGGTCGTGGTTGATGTTTAATTTTGCACATCCAGAATAATAAATCGTACGTAAGTCAAAATAGGGGATGAAGTCAAAATCGTTTCGGTTGGGCGCCAGGATATTTGATAGACAAAATAAGGGTTTCGTGCCAAAATTACGAGTACATAGCGTGTCTAAACATCCAAAAACATGCGCTTACCTATTCGTAATCAATTCCAGGTGTGCTGGACAGCAATTCAGCAAACCACCTAAAATCGGGCTTAAAAAAACACTACACGCTTGTCAAATAAAAGCGTGATCAACACTCAATAAATTTACGTTACTACACCTCAGTGTAAATAATGCATTAAATAATAATCAAAACAAAAAAAAAATCTATAAAATGAACTCTAAATGAATTAATACTCAACTAAAAAAATCAAATAAAATTACTAAATATTAATAACGCTATTACTCAATAAAACAAAAAAACTACCTTTGTTACGTTAAAACTAAATTACCGGTAACTTGCAACAAAGACTTTTATGTAACACAAAAGGGTTTCCATAGAAGTAAAACACATTTATAAAACAAAACAAAGCTATAATAAAATAAAATAAGGATAAATATAAACATACGATAAATGCGTATACAAAAAAATACAAAGGCTTATTAGGCGACAGGATGTCTGATCAGAATCTGCTTACGCCGTACTAAATCGTTTAACCTAAATATAAATAAACCGTGGATTATGTATCCACACAACTACAGGGTCAATTGCCCTTTACTAATAAAATAAAAAAGTGTGAAGGCGGAGCGTTAGAGTTACGATTAATTCCAATAACTAAATTCAAAACACAGTTTAAATTAACAAAAAAAAAAAACGATACACAACTCCGCTTTCAAACCTTCAACAAATAAAATAATTCGAAACACACAGAATCTTAAAAGTTTTCAATAAAAACACAATGTTATAATACCTTACAAGGTCTAGATAGCACCTCCTCTGTGTTACAACGGATGCTACGAACCAGGTGATCGGCTACGCTATAACGGAATGGAAACTCCCAGGTCCGGCAAAGATGAAGATAAATGTTGACTGTTATTCTTTTATACACGACCAATTTCTTAAGTTAACTCGTTAAAATGTTACTGCATTAACAAAACTTATTTACAATAATAATGTGAGCGTTCAAAATTGTTTGATAACTTTTAGCTTTTAATGTTCTTTTAAATAATTTTATTTTCCACTAAAACTCCTTAATAATTTGTTTAAATAACTAAATATATTTTAATATATTGCGATAGTTTCTTTATCTTTACACACGCTTTGTACGATAAATAGGTGGCACTGTAAGAACGATGATTTTAAATATCCGCAAAGGCGATATAAACCAAAGTCCATCGGCACTAAAAACACGACGATGTCCTCAGGTAATTTTACGTAAAACCGAAATCGGCACTAGGTATAATCCTTTGGTGAATGAACAATTTTGATAAAATCCCTTTACAGGTTCTTCTTCAGAGGTAGTTAAACTACCCTTACTACACAAAAAGTACGTTCGTTAAACACCACAAGGTCCAAAATTTCAACGTTCTAAACCACCCCTTAAAGCGCAACCTAATCTTCACGGTACTACTACTACTCAGCGTGAACAGTTTTAGAATCCCAAATATTCACAAAATCCATCTTTGAATTTTAATCCCACTACTCATAAAAATCTTATCTAATTAATTCACCAATTAAAAAACGGAAGGGAAAATTTAGTACCCCAATACCTAAATTTCGTTTCGTCCGTAAGGACTCGGTAAATTTTGAAAACAACACGTCAGCAAGATCAACGAATACAGCCTCTGTATGTTTACCTTAAAGTACGAACAATAAGGCCCACATGTAATCTCTATGAATCAAAACCAAAATACCTAATAATAAACTGGACAACTATACGTAAGCGTCTATATGTCGCTACCATGACATCATACGCCGATAATTCTACACTCTTTCTATAAATTACGTCATTTTTGAACTTTCTATTATATTTTACGGAAAACAAACGAAATGAACCTTATTTAAATTTATAAACTACTATTTACAAAAAAACGTCAATCAAACTTCTATAAACGAGAAATAATAAGAAGAAAAACAACCTAAATTACAAAAAATAATTTACAAACAAAGAATCTAAAGCTCACCACACACCTGCCATCCCTAAAGGTCGTTACACACGTTAAAACAATTCACTATAAAACATAATTTGACAACAAAAAAATTTATATACGGAATCTAACTAAGTACATAGAACTACAAACAAAATTACCTACTACGTATACAGGGTGTTCAAAATACCCTGACAAAGTACAGGCCTTGTTTCTTACTTATATCCAGATTATCAATTTAAAAACCATAAGACCACTAAAATGGTATTATTAAATTTATTATCGTTTGCCCTTGCTGAGTGCATAGGGTCTGAGTTCAAAAGACGCCACTACTTTGTGAATAATTAATGTAAGTTGGATATGTTATAAAATGAATCAAAATCTTTGTAACGCCGCTGGTCGGCTTATTTTCCCGAGCTCGTATCGCTCTCTATCGGTAAAACTGTAAAGTAGGTTATTACACAGAGGTTTAACGCACATTTCTTTAAGAAAAAGGTTAATTAAACGACTGCTATTATATGGATATATCTGTAGAGTGATGATGTGAAACAGAAGTTATACAGGAGGTGGTAACAGGTGAATGGGTTCTTGATACTGTTCTAGTCATATAGGAATGCTATGGTTTGATATGGACCATATCAACCTGGTAGGGGTTGATTCTGAATTGGCGTATTTAGTTATGTATGTATTACTTACGTGTGTGTGTGTGTGTGTGTGTGTGTGTGTGTGTGTGTGTGTGTGGTGAGTGGTGTGTGTGTGTGGTGTGTGTGCGTGTGTGCGTGTGTGCGTGTGCGTGTCGTGCTGTGTGTCGTGTGGCGTGTGTGTGTGTGTGTGGTGACGTGTGGATGTCGTCGTGCGTGCGTGCGTCGTGCGTCGTGCGTGCATGGTGTGTGTGTGTGTGTGTGTGTGTGTGTGTGTGTGTGTGTGTGTGTGTGTGTGTGTGTGTGTGTCTGTGTCTGTGTCTGTGTCTGTGTCTGTGTCTGTGTCTGTGTCTGTGTCTGTGTCTGTCTGTCTGTGTCTGTGTCTGTGTCTGTGTCTGTGTGTCTGTGTCTGTCGTCTGCGTCTGCGTCTGCGTCTGCGTCTGTGTCTGCGTCTGCGCCTGCGTCTGCGTGTGCGTCTGCGTCTGCGTCTGCGTCCTGGTGTGCGTATGCGTCCTGGTGTGCATATGCGTCTGGTCTGCGTCTGCGTGTGCGTCTGCGTCTGCGTGTGCGTCTGCGTCTGTGTGTGCGTCTGCGTCTGCGTCTGCGTCTGCGCATGCGTGTGCGCGTGCGTGTGCGAATGCGTGTGAATGTGCGTGTGCGTGTGCGTGTGCGTGTGCAAGTGCGTGTGCGTGTGCGTATGCGAGTTCGTGTGCGTGTGCGTGTTCGTTGCATGTGCGTGTGCTGTGTGGGTGTGCGTGTGCTGTGCGTGTGCGTGTGCGTGTGTAGTGCAGTGCGTGTGCGAGTGTGTGTGGGTGTGTGGGGTGTGTGGGTGTGGGTGTGTTGTGTGTGTGCGTGCGTGCGTCGTACGTGTGTGTCGTGTGCGTGTGTGCGTGTGCGTGTGTGTGCGCGTGCGTGTGCGTGTGAGTGTGCGTGTGGTGTGCGTGTGCGTGTGCGTGTGCGTGCGTGCGTGTGCGTGTGCGTGTGCGTGTGCGTGTGCGTGTGCTGTGCGTGTGCTGTGCGTGTGCGTGTGCGTGTGCGTGTGCGTGTGCGTGTGCGTGTGCGTGTGCGTGTGCGTGTGCGTGTGCGTGTGCGTGTGCATGTGCGTGTGGGTGTGTGTGTTTGCGCGTGTGTGTAGATGGTGTTATCTGACTTGTGAACTTGGATCTTGAGATATATACCGGGTGATGGGAATATGGGTTTTAACTGTAATTATAATCAGGTCATTTTAAATTGAGATTAATTATTAAGGGATTAGGTGGCACGTGAGGATTCAAGTTATTATAAGGCGTATTATCCGAACTTTCTGGAGTATAATTATGGACAGCTATATCGTATTCAGAGCCTAATTGCCGTCAAGGATTTAAGGGGTGGATAAGTTCAGGGGCTAGTTTGTTGAAGCAGTTTGTTACGTACCAATAAGGCAGAGGCAACAGATTACAGAATGCCGGAGCTCAGTTCGTCGGAGGCACTGGATGCGTGGGTGTGTCTATTATCCAAGGAGACAGAGAAAGAGTTCACTACCCACCCGTAGGTCTTTAACTACCGCTTGCTCAGAACGGATCGTGCGTAGGGGAATAAGTTTGCTGTAATTTTGGGCGCCAGGAATCGCCCTCTACGTAGGCCACACCGTTATCCCGACTCCTGGATACACGGTGGTACAGTGGATGGGTAAGGAACTAAGGAAGAGAAAAGGAGGAAGAAACTCACCAAACAAAACTATCAAAGTAACGTAATAAAAGTAAATTTAATTGCAATCGTTAATTACTTTTTCAAAACGGTGACTTATTCTCACAGAACAAACAAAATTATATTAACATTGTACAAATTTCGATTATCTCCAGATGTGTCAATTTCTGTTAATAATTAAAAAAAAAATATTTGTATTACAATATACTTAAAGCAAAAACCGAAGTAGTATTATTGCGAGTCAGAATAACCCCAAATTTGACTCAAATACCCAAAAATAAAACAAAATGTTTACAGTACTTTAGCAAGTTTGGGTAACTATACGCAACCCAAATCAATTAGTCTAGAAAAGTTTAAATAATTAACTGAAAACGTTTCCTTTGAATGAAAGACCTTTCATTTGTACACCGAAAGAAAACATAGATTCTCGCTACAACAGGCGTTTTAGATAACAAGAGAATGAACACAGAATAATGACTAATACTTGCCGCAGCGTACACGAATAAGAAGTATTCCTAAAATTATTGTATAGATAAGTAATACTTATTGACATTTACATAAAACACATTAATATTTAAATACTTAACCGCCCAATTAAAGCGATTGCTGAAAGAAAATGGGACGATTCAATTAACCCAAACTTATTTATTTCTGAGAAAACTAAGTCAATAACCAAATATTTAGGAAGAAAAGAACCAGAAATAAATAATTGAGTAACCAAATCGTTCTCGTAACCTAATTTTGATAAAGCAAAGAAATCTTTGATGAGAAAAGAAACATGCAACAATGGAAGTAATAAGTTCGGCACAGGTAATTTAGATTCAATGCCTATTTAGACACATCCAGTTACTTAAATTGTGACGCATACTTATATAATGAAACTCGTCTGCGCAGCTGACATTTACATTAAACATAACTTTTTAATCACTAAGTAAAGCTGTAAATTCTAATATTAACCAGATAATGAAACTAATAGTATATGCTTAGGAAGGTAGTACGATACTAAATCAATCAATGTTAGCTAGAGGTTACTGATCATATTTACAGATACAATTAAAAGCAGTTATAGGGTTATTAATCCTAATTGAAATCTATACCTTCATTCCAGACAATAATGGAAGTAGTACATATAATAATACGGATAAACACTCTGACCTTATTTGATGTCGAGAGTCTTACTCTGATGGGACAGCCACTAAAGCAGGTGCAGCGCTCCCGATATGATATGTCCAATGGCTTAGGTTAGCGTAGCCAATCCAAATTTCTTTAAGTTACCGGAAGGTTACAGATGAGGAAAAGTAGGTTGCAAGAAAAGTAATTTTTCCTTCTAATTGAAGCTAATACAAAACTAATCCAACGCCAAACCAACACGAACCAACAACAACCAGCGTAGAACCCATAAACCAACAAAAACCGCTAAAAAAATAAAAGGTAAGCACGAAGATAGAAAGGTTTATGAACTTACCACTATGTTGTAAGACGTGCAATAAATGTTAAACGAGCCAGATAGGTTCGAATCTAAAGCTTTATATTTGTAGATTGTATGTGTTCCGTTCCCTAAGAAGGAAGATTTTAAATTAGTACCAAATGAGAAAAACTGTAATTCTTACCACTTATTGGACACGACCAAATTTTGTTTGAAATCCGCAAAGCTTGCGATCAATAGGATTAACAAATTTGGTAGGAATTCTATTGTTTTGAAATCTTTTACCAGAATCCGAAATAATTTCGTTTAGTAGAGAAAGTGTAAAAGAAATCACAAAATTTTCGTAGCGTCACAAAATGGCGGAGAAGAAAGTGAAAATTTTCTTATCAAAACTGAATTTTGATCTATTAGATTTAGGTTCAAATTTTTTTTTTGATACCTTAACCTCGCCCTCTTACGAGAATTTCGTAAACTAACTTAATATTGGTGTTTACAACCATTATTAGTACAGAGTTTGGCTACACGCCGACAGATGTCATACCTATTTACTTTTTAGAAATTTTAAATGAATCTGATTTTTGTTAAATTAACAATAGAAGACATGTAAAATTACTGTAATGTTTTAAACACGAATTGAACGAATAGTGCGTTTAGTACATATAGGGAAGGAGTTAAAGTAGATAATTTTTTAGTAATTAACAGAATTTACGCAGAGGAATTTTGTACACAAATTCCCCCAGCAAGACTAAGACCTCGGAAGAGGATTTATAACGGAAGCAGGTACTAAAGGAAAAGAAGGAAAAGGAAGTTTTAAACCCAGGACAAAAAGCCCTAAAATCCCTAATGAAAATATATTTTCCCCAACCCCACATATATATATTAAAACCAGAATCCTCAGAACCCTCAAAAACCCAACCCCAAAATCAAAGAAAACCCAACCCAAATTAAGAAGACAGAGGAAGAAAAAGTGCGGACGACAATGACGCATATACCAGACACCTATGAAGCACACTCAAACATTCCACGAAAGAACAACCTGACTCCAAACTCCCACTTGAGCCCTTCGGCATTCGGCCGGTACTAAAAAAAAGAGAAAAAAACAAAAGTGAAAGGAGAGCATACCGTGAAGCGATAATACTTAAAAAAAAAAAAAAAAACTAGGAGAAAAAAAAAAGGTCTATTACTAAAGTTAAGGAAGCAAAGTGGATAAGGATGAGGTAATTTTGGTATGTTGTCTTCGTCTCAGTCATTCAAAAGCAAACACGCGTGGTATACACGGAACCTAAAGAAACCTAAAGAATAGCAGAAGAGGAAGAAAGAAAGAAACCCAACCCACTAGAAAAGTAACCCTCAGCCGAACTTAAGGGGGGCCTAAAAACCAAAACCCCCATCCCAACCCACAGGAAAAAAAGCCCAATTTTGACCCCTTGGCCGAAAGAGTGTAATAAAAGAGCCCTTAAAGACCCCCTCAACCCTATGCCACCATGAACTAGCACAGATGAAATGGCATAGGTGCTATTAAGAGATAGTAGGAGAGAAAGAAGAAATCACATTTGCGGCGAAAATTTTCCCCATTGACTCTGATTCCCGGGATCCCGTGGTCACCGAAGCTCCACGGGAAGGCGTACCCATCCGTTCCTCGTAGGTCCTTTCATACAATCATTCATTCAGTAAAGTGAAATAGGAAGTTAGAGTAGATTTAGATCAAAAACAGAAGATAGGAAAGTGAAATGAAAAGGGCAAGTCTCCGAAGATCCCCTGAGGAAATTAGTAGGAAGACCCCGAAGAAATGCAGATAGGAAAAGAAAGGGACCGGATGTAGAGGTCACGGAAGACGAAAGAGGTCTCCGTAAAAGTGCCCGCCAGTATCGCCCAACCAACCCCCAACCCCAATTAAGAGAACCATTATCATGGCATCGTCGGACTAATCGATTTAGAATTAGAATTAGGAGGTACCGAAGTATGATCTGGCTTGAGATCCTTGCAATGCCAAATCCTAGAGTTTTCCTGTAAGATCAACGACCCATAAGTCCATGGAGATAACCGCTTTTTATTTGAAAAGGACCCACATATTTAGGAGCCAGTTTAGCGGCAAAGTGTCGCGGTATCCCTGGAGCATATTCTACGTTTCGTTTGGCGTTATATCGTTGACTAGACGAGTGATAAGCTTTCCGTAGTCGGTTTAGTATAGTTATTCGTAATTTTTCGTATTTTTCAGCGAAGGAAGGTGAAGAAAGTTTGATACGAGTAGGATCCTCAATCGAAATAGGTTCAGGAGGTTTCCGTAAAGGTCACCAAATAGAACGTGTTCTCGCCCACAAAAGGCGAAGTAAGGAGTAAATCCAGTCACCTCGTGAGTAGAAGTACGAATAGCGCAGCCAATTTGAGCTAAATTTTTGTCCCAATTCCGGTGATTGTCTTTGACGTACGCACTAATCATAGTTTTAATACCCTATTAATCCTTTCGCAGGATTTACGGGGATGGTAACGAGCTGTGTACAGCGGAGTAGTGCGGTAAGTTTTACACAAATTAGTAAACTCTTTTCCCCGAAATTGAACCCCATTATCAGCAATGATGTAGGGAGTACCATAAACCAAAAACACATGATCTTCAAAGGATTTGGCGACAGCCAAAAAGTAGGAGCGTAAGGGAAAGAAGAGAGCATATTTAGAGAAAATATCGGCTATTACTAAGATAAAATTGTACCCCGGACGATCTTAGAGGTCCTACCAAGTCAGTGCATAGAATTTGCCAAGGACGTGTGGCGGTAGCTCGAGGAGCTAAGAATCCTGGAGAAGATTTTTGTTCCACTTTCTGTTCCGCGCCACCACACATCGACGTATATAGCGAGAGATATCGGTACGCATACCAGGCCAGTAGAAATAAGTCGCAATCCGAGCTATAGTTTTTGACACGCCAGCATGACCCGAAGTGGGTAAGTCATTTTTCATGCAGAATTCGAGAACGCTGTTCCTTAGGTACAACCAAGTTCCATCCATCATTGCCGGTCTTCTCAATAGGTAATACAGAACGAGAAGTAACGCGTTTATATAGCAAATTGACATACCACTGAGGATGTTTTCGTGGATTGATTCCACCGGAGCATAAGTTCAGATACCAGCGATCAAAAATAGGAGTAGTCACAGATGAAATAGGAGTAAGGTCAAGCGGAGAAGTATGAGTAGGTACGCCATCGTCTAAATTAATGGTTTCGATTGTCGGTACTGCACGAGAGGTGTATCTGGCACAACGTGTTCCTTGCCCTTTCGATGAATGATTGAGAAATCGTACTGTTGCAAACGTATGGCCCATCGAGCCAGGCGTCCAGAAGGATTCTGTAGTTTGTTCAACCACACTGGCGAATGATGATCGGTGACTACCGTAAAGTGAGATCCTTCGACATAACAACGAAGTTTTCGATAGCCCAGAGCACCCCAAGACATTCTTTTTCCGTAGTGGAGTAATGTCTCTGCTTTAGTCAAAGAGCGACTGATATAGCTAATCACGTTTTCACCCTCGCTTGGCTGACTCAAAACAGCTCCAAGTCCAAAATCAGAAGCATCCGTTTGGGTAGCGAAAGGAAGCGCAAAATTCGGGCAAGGAAGGATAGGCGCAGAAACTAGTTGTTATTTCAGCTCATCGAAAGTTTTCTGACAATCGGAGGACCACTCATAGCCAGCATTTTTGCGAGTCAGTTGGGTAAGAGGAGACGTTACCGTAGCGAATTCGCGAATAAAACGACGATACCAACTGACTGTTCCTACGAAACGTCGAATATCCCGTACATTAGAAGGAGTAGGGATAGAAAGAATGGCCGACACTTTATCAGGGTCCACCAACAATCCTCGTTTATTTACCACGTAGCCGAGATATTTAGTTCTGAGCGGCACAGTTGACATTTTTCCTTCTTTAGAGTAAGACCTGCAGACGATAACCGTATGAAAATTTTTCCCAAGATATCCAGATGTTTTCAAAGGTGGGAGTAGCTATGATAATGTCATCCAAGTAGGCAAAACAATAAGGCTCTAAATCAGCCCCTAGAATGCGGTCGATCAATCGCTGAAAGGTTGCCGGAGCATTATGCAGCCCAAAAGGCATCCTCGTAAATTGAAATAAGCCCTACCCGGGACCGTAAAGGCAGTAACAGGTTTGGATTCCTCTGATAAAGGTATTTGCCAGTAGGCGGAGCGAATATCTAGACTAGACAAGTATCTAGCATCCCTTAAGCGGTCTAATATACAACTCATATATGGAAGAGGGTAAGCATCACGTTCAGTGACGGTATTAACCCGAAAGTCTATTCAGAACCGATAGCTGTTATCTTTTTCTCACTAAAACTACTGGACTGGACCAGGGACTAGTCGACGGTTCGACCACTCCTAAAGCCAACATATCGTCAAGTTCCTTATTAACCACTTGCTGTAGGCCGGAGACAAAGGGTAGTAACGTTGTTTAATTGGATCGGGTAGTGCGAATTTGGTGTTCTACCAAAGTAGCGCAGCCTAGAGAAGAGGTATCGGTGAAGTGACGGTCTAAGAGTAACCGTAAGGCATCTTGTTGAGCGAACGGTAGGTCTGGAAAGGAGTTCAAATAAGGTACTAAAACGGATTCCACAAAAGTAGGTATACCAAAGAACCATTTCCCATTACGAAAATCTGGGACGAAGTCTAGGGCTTTCCACAAGTCGATTCCTAAGATCAATTGTTGCGAGACAGTAGGTATGATGAGGACTTCAAGAAAATTGTCTTAGTCTCTACCGACAGAGGCAGAGTCAAAGAACCCAAATTGTACAATGGTCACCATTGGCCAAAGTACACGAAAGAGAGTAGTTTTGAGAGGTTTGAGACCCAAGAATTGCAATATTTCCCAACCCGGACCCCAATTATAGTACGCGACGCACCAGAGTCAAGAAGTCCCTTGAAGGTATAGCCAAAAATTGAGACATCCAGGTACGGACGTTCATCTTGTCGTACACTGGTCAAAATAAAATCTAGAAAAAATCGTTGTTTGTCTGCCAACCCGTCGAATTGTTTTTCCGAGAAAAGTGAAGAAGAGTCGGATCCTCGGACATCAGACTCACTCAGCAGTTTCTCGAACGCGAAGTGCATTGAGGACAAGTCAATCTGGTTACATTAGGTTTACCGCAACCATAACAGTGTCTACCCTGAGGTTTAGGACATTTTGGAGACAAATGACCTGAATCGCCACAATTCCAGCAGCGTAAAGAACGAGTAACAGTAGAGTAGTGACCGAAGCGCAACTGGTAATAAACCTAGTTGATCCGCGATTAGAAGTAGAAGTAGAAGATAGTTCAAGATAAGCAAGATCTGGTTCTAGTAAACGAGTGCTCTTTCGTGAAGGAGGGGTTTAAAGTTATCAATATTAACTTTACTCAATTCTAGTTTACGCCCCATAGTCAAAATTCTCGAATAGAGTGTATCGGAGCTAAAGCAAAGTGAGTTTGATAGAAGGGACTAAGATTCCTCAGTATTATACGAAGTTTTTCCGGTTCAGGTGCCGGGACAGTAAGTCGATCGAAGAGACCTTCCATTGCGGCTACAAAATATTAACACTTTCTGTCACCCCATAGTTCTTTGTTTAATTTCCTCGAACAAAAGCTCATCGTAATTGCTCGGTTGAAACTCTGATTTTAGTAACTCAACCACTTCCTGCCAAGAATTTAGAGATGATTTCTAGCACGAAATAAAAGCAAGGCTTTGCCTGTAAGTAAGTCCGGAGTAGCGGCGAATAATTGCGAGCGCGGAATACCCTAGCCGTAGCCAATTCTTCCACCCGTAGAAGAAATTCATTAAGTGAGTTAGAATCGGTACCGAGAACTTAAGGTTCCATTTAGAAACTAGGTGTGTCTTATTATAAGACGAAAACCAGAAGTAGGTGTAAAGAAGGTTTAGGTACATCTGTTTCCGAATCGCTAGATGTGATTGAGCGAGATCTTCATCCTCCCCGTTTGAGGTAGTCGGTTTAGGACTGGAAGTAGCCATTGCCGAAGAAAAGAAAGAGAGGTTCGTCCTGCAGTCGTTTTCTTAAACTGACGAATTTTAGTGTCGAAGTCCGATTTAATATTAGTTAATTGTAACAACCAATTATTTTTTTCCCTTTATTTCAGTTTCGTTGTCTGGCTTCATTCTCTTACAACGGCCCTCAAGGTGCAACATTAAGGAACTAATTCAGTAGCAGAAGGATCAGCCGGATCCCCTAAGAATGCATTAAGAAAATCCTGTAACTCCCCGAGTCCTAATTGTAAAGCAGCGTCATCTTCCGAAAAGGGTATAGCATGTGAGACATTGGTAAACGATTGGTCAGTTTCCAATTTGAGAACGTTACGAACAGACTTCCGCAAACTTTCTACATTAATGTCTGAGTCGACTCCCCGACAAAGAAGTTCATATCGAAGTTCAGACTGTTTAAGACGGTTTACATGTAGTTTCCAGAATGTCATGATAATGTATAAAAAGAAAATAGAAAAGAGAAAAAAAATTAGCAATTTACTAGTACTTATAATTTAATAGACACTTCGATAAAGAAAATCGAGGCCCTGCACGTTGTGGTGCCAATTTTTTACGTAAATAAGGCAGAGGCAACAGATTACAGAATGCCGGAGCTCAGTTCGTCGGAGGCACTGGATGCGTGGGTGTGTTATTATCAAGGAGACAGAGAAAGAGTTCACTACCCAGCCGTAGGTCTTTAACTACCGCTTGCTCAGAACGGATCGTGCGTAGGGAATAAGTTTGCTGTAATTTTGGGCGCCAGGAATCGCCCCTCTAGCCAACCGTTATCCCGACTCCTGGATACACGGTGGTACAGTGGATGGGTAAGGAACTAAGGAAGAGAAAAAGGAGGGAAACTCACCAAACAAAACTATCAAAGTAACGTAGTAAAAGTAAATTTAATTGCAATCGTTAATTACTTTTCAAAACGGTGAACTTATTCTCACAGAACAAACAAAATTATATTAACATTGTACAAATTTCGATTATCTCCAGATGTGTCAATTTCTGTTAATAATTAAAAAAAAATATTTGTATTACAATATACTTAAAGCAAAAACCGAAGTAGTATTATTGCGAGTCAGAATAACCCCAAATTTGACTCAAATACCCAATAAATAAAACAAAAATGTTTACAGTACTTTAGCAAGTTGCTGGGTAACTATACGCAACCCAAATCAATTAGTTCTAGAGAAAGTTTAAATAATTAACTGAAAACGTTTCCTTTGCTTAATGAAAGACCTTTCATTGTGTACACCGGAAAACATAGATTCTCGCTACAACAAGCGTTTTAGATAACAAGAGAATGAACACAGAATAATGACTAATACTTGCCG
The DNA here is from genome assembly GCA_036346205.1 of Vesta saturnalis. Taxonomy (NCBI): domain Eukaryota; kingdom Metazoa; phylum Arthropoda; class Insecta; order Coleoptera; family Lampyridae; genus Vesta; species Vesta saturnalis. The sequence continues at coordinate 57,772 of JARFJB010000268.1, forward strand.
CGTACACGAATAGCAGAAGTATTCCCTAAAAATTGTATAGATAAGTAATACTTATTGACATTTACATAAAACACATTAATATTTAAATACTTAACCGCCCAATTAAAGCGATTGCTGAAAGAAAATGGGGACGATTCAATTAACCCAAACTTATTTATTTCTGAGAAAAACTAAGTCAATAACCAAATATTTAGGAAGAAAAGAACCAGAAATAAATAATTGAGTAACCAAATCGTTCTCGTAACCTAATTTTGATAAAGCAAAGAAATCTTTGATGAGAAAAGAAACATGCAACAATGGAAGTAATAAGTTCGGCACAGGTAATTTAGATTCAATGCCTATTTAGACACATCCAGTTACTTAAATTGTGACGCGCATACTTATATAATGAAACTCGTCTGCCGCGCATGACATTTACATTAAACATAACGGTAGTTTTAATCACTAAGTAAAGCTGTAAATTCTAATATTAACCAGATATTGAAACTAATAGTAAAGTATATGCTTAGGAAGGTAGTACGATACTAAATCAATCAATGTTAGCTAGAGGTTACTGATCATATTTACAGATACAATTAAGGTAAGCAGTTATAGGGTTATTAATCCTAATTGAAATCTATACCTTCATTCGCAGACAATAATGGAAGTAGTACATATAATAATACGGATAAACACTCTGACCTTATTTGATGTCGAGAGTTCTTACTCTACGATGGGACAGCCACTAAAGCAGGTGCAGCGCTCCCGATATGATATGTCCAATGGCTTATGTTAGCGTAGCCAATCCAAATTTCACATTTAAGTTACCGGAAGGTTACAGATGAGGAAAAGTAGGTTCGCAAGAAAAGTAATTTTTCCTTCTAATTGAAGCTAATACAAAACTAATCCAACGCCAAACCAAACGAACCAACATACAACCAGCGTAGAACCAACATAAAACCAACACAAAACCGCTAAAAAAAGTAAAGGTAGGTAAGCACGAAATAGAAAGGTTTATGAACTTACCACTATGTTGTAAGACGTGCAATAAATGTTAAAACGGAGATAGGTTCGAATCTAAAGCTTTATATTTGTAGATTGTATGTGTTCCGTTCCCTAAGAAGAAGATTTTAAATTAGTACCAAATGAGAAAAACTGTAATTCTTACCCTTTTGGACACGACCAAATTTTGTTTGAAATCCGCAAAGCTTGCGATCAATAGGATTAACAAATTTGGTAGGAATTCTATTGTTTTGAAATCTTTTACCAGAATCCGAAATAATTTCGTTTAGTAGAGAAAGTGTAAAAGAAATCACAAAATTTTCGTAGCGTCACAAAATGGCGGAGAAGAAAGTGAAAATTTTCTTATCAAAACTGAATTTTTGATCTATTAGATTTAGGTTCAATAAAAGATTTTCTATTGGCTAATTGATACCTTAACCTCGCCCTCTTACGAGAATTTCGTAAACTAACTTAAGGTATTGGTGTTTACAACCATTATGTAGTACAGAGTTTGGCTACACGCCGACAGATGTCATACCTATTTACTTTTAATAGAATTATTAACAGAATCTGATTTTGTTAAATTATACAATAGAAGACATGTAAAATTACTGTAATGTTTTAAACACGAATTGAACGAATAGTGCGTTTAGGACATATAGAGAAGGAGTTAAAGTATATAATTTTTTAGTAATTAACAGAATTTACGCAGAGGAATTTTTGTACGTTACAAATTCCCCCCCAGCAAGACTAAGACCTCGGAAGAGGATTTATAACGAGGAAGCAGGTACTAAAGTAAGAAGAAGGAAAGAGAAGTTCGGGTTAAACCCAGGACAAAAGCCCTAAAATCCCTAATGACCCAACCCCATATATTTTGCCCAACCCCAATATATATATTAAAACCAGAATCCCTCAGAACCCTCAGTAATAACCCAACCCCCAAAATCAACCAGAAAACCCAACCCAAATTAAGAAGACAGAGGAAGAAAGTTAAGTGCGGACGACAATGACGCATATACCACCAGACACCTATGAAGCACACTACTCAAACATTCCACGAAAGAACAACCTGACTCCAAACTCCCACTTGAGCCCTTCGGCATTCGGCCGGTACTAGGAGAAAATAGAGAAAAAAAAACAAAAGTGAAAGGAGAGCATACCGTGAAGCGATAATACTTCCAAAAAAAAAACAAAAAACTAGGAAAAAAAAAAGGTCTATTACTAAAGTTAAGGAAGCAAAGTGGATAAGGATGAGGTAATTTTGGTAGGTAGATTGTCTTCGTCTCAGTCATTCTAAAAGCAAACACGCGTGGTATACACGGAACCTAAAGAAACCTAAAAGAATAGCAGAAGAGGAAGAAAGAAGAAACCCAACCCACTAGAAAAGTACCCCACCCTCAGCCGAACTTAAGGGCCGGCAGCCTAAAACCAAAACCCCAGAAGAACGCCCATCCCAACCCACAGGAAAAGAAAGCCCTTAATTTTGACCCCTTGGCCGAAAGAGTGTAATAAAAAGCCCTTAAAGACCCCAACTCAACCCTATGCCACCATGAACTAGCACAGATGAAATGGCATAGGTGCTATTAAGAGATAGTAGGGAGAAAGAAGAAATCACATTTGCGGCGAAAATTTTCCCCATTGACTCTGATTCCCGGGATCCCGTGGTCACCGAAGCTCCACGGGAAGGCGTACCCATCCCGTTCCTCGTAGGTCCTTTCATACAATCATTCATTCAGTAAAGTGAAATAGGAAGTTAGAGTAGATTTAGATCAAAAACAGAAGATAGGAAAGTGAAATGAAAAGGGCAAGTCTCCGAAGATCCCCTGAGGAAATTAGTAGGAAGACCCCGAAGAAATGCAGATAGGAAAAGAAGGGACCGGATGTAGAGGTCACGGAAGACGAAGGAGAGGTCTCCGTAAAGTGGCCCCCAGTATCCCCAACCAACCGCCCATAAAACCCAATTAAGAGAACCATTATCATGGCATCGTCGGACTAATCGATTTAGAATTAGAATTAGGAGGTACCGAAGTATGATCTGGCTTGAGATCCTTGCAATGCCAAATCCCTAGAGTTTTCCTGTAAGATCAACGACCTCATAAGTCCATGGAGATAACCGCTTTTTATTTGAAAAGGACCCACATATTTAGGAGCCAGTTTAGCGGCAAATTCGCGGTATCCCTGGAGCAATTTATTTCTTTGGCGTTATATCGTTGACTAGACGAGTGATAAGCTTTCCGTAGTCGGTTTAGTATAGTTATTCGTAATTTTCGTATTTTTCAGCGAAGGAAGGTGAAGAAAGTTTGATACAGTAGGATCCTCAATCGAAATAGGTTCAGGAGGTTTCCGTAAAGGTCACCAAATAGAACGTGTTCTCGCCCACAAAAGGCGGTAAGGAGTAAATCCAGTCACCTCGTGAGTAGAAGTACGAATAGCGCAGCCAATTTGAGCTAAATTTTGTCCCAATTCCGGTGATTGTCTTTGACGTACGCACTAATCATAGTTTTAATACCCTATTAATCCTTTCGCAGGATTGCTACGGGGATGGTAACAGCTGTGTACAGCGGAGTAGTGGTAAGTTTTACACAAATTAGTAAACTCTTTTCCCCGAAATTGAACCCCATTATCAGCAATGATGTATTGCGGAGTACCATAAACCAAAAACACATGATCTTCAAAGGATTTGGCGACAGCCAAAGAAGTAGCAGAGCGTAAGGGAAAGAAGAGAGCATATTTAGAGAAAATATCGGCTATTACTAAGATAAAATTGTACCCCAGGACGATCTAGGTAGAGGTCCTACCAAGTCAGTGCATAGAATTTGCCAAGGACGTGTGGCGGTAGCTCGAGGAGCTAAGAATCCTGGAGAAGATTTTGTTCCACTTTCTGTTCCCGCACACCACACATCGACGTATATAGCGAGAGATATCGGTACGCATACCAGGCCAGTAGAAATAAGTCGCAATCCGAGCTATAGTTTTTGACACGCCAGCATGACCCGAAGTGGGTAAGTCATGATTTTCATGCAGAATTCGAGAACGCTGTTCCTTAGGTACAACCAAGTTCCATCCATCATTGCCGGTCTTCTCAATAGGTAATACAGAACGGAAGTAACGCGTTTATATAGCAGACCGCATTGACATACCACTGAGGATGTTTTCGTGGATTCGATTCCACCCGGAGCATAAGTTCAGATACCAGCGATCAAAATAGGAGTAGTCACAGATGAAATAGGAGTAAGGTCAAGCGGAGAAGTATGAGTAGGTACGCCATCGTCTAAATTAATGGTTTCGATTGTCGGTACTGCACGAGAGAGTGTATCTGGCACAACGTGTTCCTTGCCCTTTCGATGAATGATTGAGAAATCGTACTGTTGCAAACGTATGGCCCATCGAGCCAGGCGTCCAGAAGGATTCTGTAGTTTGTTCAACCACACTAGCGAATGATGATCGGTGACGACTGTAAAGTGAGATCCTTCGACATAACAACGAAGTTTCTCGATAGCCCAGAGCACCCCAAGACATTCTTTTTCCGTAGTGGAGTAATGTCTCTGCTTTAGTCAAAGAGCGACTGATATAGCTAATCACGTTTTCACCGTTCTCGCTTGGCTGACTCAAAACAGCTCCAAGTCCAAAATCAGAAGCATCCGTTTGGATAACGAAAGGAAGCGCAAAATTCGGGCAAGAAAGGATAGGCGCAGAAACTAGTTGTCGTTTCAGCTCATCGAAAGCTTTCTGACAATCGGAGGACCACTCAAAGCGAGCATTTTGCGAGTCAGGAGTAAGAGGAGACGTTACCGTAGCGAATTCGCGAATAAAACGACGATACCAACTGACTGTTCCTACGAAACGTCGAATATCCCGTACATTAGAAGGAGTAGGGATAGAAAGAATGGCCGACACTTTATCAGGGTCCACCAACAATCCTCGTTTATTTACCACGTAGCCGAGATATTTAGTTCTGAGCGGCACAGTTGACATTTTCCTTCTTTAGAGTAAGACCTGCAGACGATAACCGTATGAAAATTTTTCCCAAGATATCCAGATGTTTTCAAAGGTGGGAGTAGCTATGATAATGTCATCCAAGTAGGCAAAACAATAAGGCTCTAAATCAGCCCCTAGAATGCGGTCGATCAATCGCTGAAAGGTTGCCGGAGCATTATGCAGCCCAAAAGGCATCCTCGTAAATTGAAATAAGCCCCTACCCGGGACCGTAAAGGCAGTAACAGGTTTGGATTCCTCTGATAAAGGTATTTGCCAGTAGGCGGAGCGAATATCTAGACTAGACAAGTATCTAGCATCCCTTAAGCGGTCTAATATACAACTCATATATGGAAGAGGGTAAGCATCACGTTCAGTGACGGTATTAACCTTGCGAAAGTCTATCAGAACCGATAGCTGTTATCTTTTTTTCTCACTAAAACTACTGGACTGGACCAGGGACTAGTCGACGGTTCGACCACTCCTAAAGCCAACATATCGTCAAGTTCCTTATTAACCACTTGCTGTAGTGCCGGAGACAAAGGGTAGTAACGTTGTTTAATTGGATCGGAAGTAGTGCGAATTTGGTGTTCTACCAAAGTAGCGCAGCCTAGAGAAGAGGTATCGGTGAAGTGACGGTCTAAGTAACCGTAAGGCATCTTGTTGAGCGAACGGTAGGTCTGGAAAGGAGTTCAAATAAGGTACTAAAACGGATTCCACAAAAGTAGGTATACCAAAGAACCATTTCCCATTACGAAAATCTGGGACGAAGTCTAGGGCTTTCCACAAGTCGATTCCTAAGATCAATTGTTGCGAGACAGTAGGTATGATGAGGACTTCAAGAAAAAGTCTTAGTCTCTACCGACAGAGGCAGAGTCAAAGAACCCAAGATTGTACAATGGTCACCATTGGCCAAAGTACAAAGAGAGAGTAGTTTTGAGAGGTTTGAGACCCAAGAATTGCAATATTTCCCAACCCGGACCCCCAATTATAGTACGCGACGCACCAGAGTCAAGAAGTCCCTTGAAGGTATAGCCAAAAATTGAGACATCCAGGTACGGACGTTCATCTTGTCGTACACTGGTCAAAATAAAATCTAGAAAAAATCGTTGTTTGTCTGCCAACCCGTCGAATTGTTTTTCCGAGAAAAGTGAAGAAGAGTCGGATCCTCGGACATCAGACTCACTCAGCAGTTTCCCGAACGCGAAGTGCATTGAGGACAAGTCAATCTGGTCACATTAGGTTTACCGCAACCATAACAGTGTCTACTCTGAGGTTTAGGACATTTTGGAGACAAATGACCTGAATCGCCACAATTCCAGCAGCGTAAAGAACGAGTAACAGTAGGAGTAGTGACCGAAGCGCAACTGGTAATAAACCTAGTTGAACCGCGATTAGAAGTAGAAGTAGAAGATAGTTCAAGATAAGCAAGATCTGGTTCTAGTAAACGAGTGCTCTTCGTGAAGGAGGAGGTTTAAAGTTATCAATATTAACTTTACTCAATTCTAGTTTACGCCCCATAGTCAATTTCTCGTGGTGTTCGGGCTGGTGGTTTTGGGGTGTTTTTTGGTTCCTTGGTGCGGGTTGGGGAGGGGGGGTTTTTGGTTTTTTTTTCTTTGTTTTGTTTATTTTTTTGGGGTGGGTTTGGTTTTGGTTGTGTGGGTTTGGGTGGTTTCGTGTGTGGGTTGTGTGGTTGGGGTTTGTGTGCGGGGCGTGTGGTGTCTGTGGGTGGGGTGGTGTGCGTGGCGTGTGCTGTGCGGTTGGGGGTTTGGGTTGCGTGGTGGTGTGCGTGGGGTGCGTGGCGTTTTGGGGGTCGTGTGGTGGGTGGGGTTTTTGTGTTGGTGTGGTGGGTTGGGTTATTGTTGGTTTGGCTTGGTTAGGGGGGGGTTTTTTTTAAAAGGTCTTTTAAATTAATTACTAGGGATTAGGGGGGTTTTTTTTAAAATTTATCCAAATAAATTTTAAATAGTTTATTTAAAGGTTTAATGGAAAGTTTAAAGGGGCATTTTAAAAAGGCAGGGAAATTTCGGGGGGAAAATTTGGAAGCCCATTTCGGACGGGGTTTTTCCCCTTTTTAAAAAAGGGTTAAAGGGGTAGGTTTTAAGGTTTTTGCCAAATTTAAAAGGGAAAAAACCCCGCTCCCGTTTCCCGGGTTCGGGGGGGAAATGGGGGGGGGGGAAAAAACAAAAAAAAAAAAAGTAAATAAAAATAATTTTTTCAAAGGTAATTTCAAAAAAAATTTTTCCCAAAAAAATTTTTTTTAAAAATTTCGATTAAATTTTATTTCAAAATTAAAAAAAAAGGGTATTTTAAATTAAAGAAAACCCAAAAAAAAAAAAACAAACCCAAAAATAAACAAAAAAATTTAAAAAATTTAAATTTAATTCAACCCCCAAAAAAAATTTTAAAATTTTAAAAAAAAAAGGGGTTGAAATTATTTCAAAAGAAAAAACCAAAAAAATTTTTTAAAAATTAAAAAAAACAAAATTTAAAAATTTTTTTGCCCTTTTTAAAATTTAAAAAAAAAATTAATTCAAAAAAACAAAAATTAACAAAATAAAAAAAAAAAAAAAATAAAAAAAAAAAGAATAATTTTGAAAAAGGGCTTAAAAAAAATAAACAAAAAATTTTAAAATTTAAAAAAATTTTTCCCAATAAATTTTCACCCAAAAATTTTTTTAAAAGTTTTTTGGGGATACAAAAAAACCCTTTTACAAATAAAAATTTAAAATTTATTTTAAAAAATAAACTTAAATTTAAAAACAATAAATAAAAATTTACTTAAAACAATAAAAGTAAAAAAGGGGTTAATTTTAAAACCCAATTAAATTTAATTAAAAATAAAAAAATTTTTAAAAAGAAAAATAAATTAATTTATTAAAAAGTTTTAAACCTAAAATTTTAAAGAGGGCCCTTTTGAAAGAAGCCAAAAGGAGGGAGCGGCCAAATTTTTTAAGGGAAAGGACAAAAAATTATTTGAAATTTTTTAAAAATGGCCAAAAAAATTTTCCCAAAAAAAACAAATAAAAAAAAAAACCAAATAAACCCAAAAAAAAAAAAAAAAGTTTAAAAAAAAAGTTGTAAGAGGAAAAAATTTAAAAAATTAATTGTTTAAAGGGTTTTAATTTAATTTAAAACCCTTTGAAAAATTTTAATTTTAAATTTAAAAGGGCCCTTAATTTTAAAAAATTTTTAAAGAACCCAAAAGGAAACCCAAATTTGTAAATTCCCGGTTGGACAAAATCCAAATTTTTTTTGGAAATTAAAAAAAAAATTTTTAGGAAAAATTTTAAAAAAAAAAAATTTTTTAAAAAAAAAAAAAAATTTTTAAAAATAAAAAAATTAAAAGTTTAAATTTTTAAAAATTAAATTTGTTACAAATTTTAAAAATTTGGAAAAAAAGGAAAATTTTTAAAAATTTTAAATTTAATTTATTTTTTTAAAAAAATTTTTAAATTACCAAATGGAAAAAAAATTACTTATTTTTAAACAAAAATTGTTTGAAAAGAAAAAAATAAAAAATTTTGAATTCAAATTTTAAATTTTTAAAACCCCGAAAAATTTTTGGAAGAAATTAAAGAAAAAAAAGGGAAAAGGAAAAAGGAAAAAAAAAATTAATACCCAAATTATTTTAACCCCAAAAATTTAAAAAATTAAACCCTAAAACCCCCCCAAAAAAAGAAAACCCAACCCAAATTAAAAAAAAAAATGGGAAAAGGAAACCCCAAAGCATAAAAACCTTTAAAATTACAAAAAATAAAACCCCATTAGCCCCGGACCCGGTATTAAAAAAAAAAAAGGAAAGGGGGGAAAAAAGGAAAATTAAAAAAAAAAAAATAAAAACAAAAAAAAAAATTGGAACAAAAAAAAGGGTAAGGTTGGGAGGTTTATTAAAAAACGGGGAAAAACCCAAAAAGAAAAGAAAAAGAAAAAGGAAAAAACCCCAAAAAACCCCCCGCCCTAAAACCAAAAAAAACCCCACCCAAAAAAAAAAACCCAATTTTACCCCCCAAAAAAAAAAAAACCCAAAAAAAAAAAAGGAAAGGAAAGGAAGGGGAAAAGGGGGTTTTCCGAAATTTTCCCCCTTACCATTCTTTATATTTGTAGATTGTATGTGTTCCGTTCCCTAAGAAGGAAGATTTTAAATTAGTACCAAATGAGAAAAACTGTAATTCTTACCACTTATTTTGGACACGACCAAATTTTGTTTGAAATCCGCAAAGCTTGCGATCAATAGGATTAACAAATTTGGTAGGAATTCTATTGTTTTGAAATCTTTTACCAGAATCCGAAATAATTTCGTTTAGTAGAGAAAGTGTAAAAGAAATCACAAAATTTTCGTAGCGTCACAAAATGGCGAAGAAGAAAGTGAAAATGTTTCTTATCAAAACTGAATTTTTGATCTATTAGATTTAGGTTCAATAAAAAGATTTTTCTATTGGCTAATTGATACCTTAACCTCGCCCTCTTACGAGAATTTCGTAAACTAACTTAAGGTATTGGTGTTTACAACCATTATGTAGTACAGAGTTTGGCTACACGCCGACAGATGTCATACCTATTTACTTTTAATAGAATTATTAACATGAATCTGATTTTTGTTAAATTATACAATAGAAGACATGTAAAATTACTGTAATGTTTTAAACACGAATTGAACGAATAGTGCGTTTAGTACATATAGGGAAGGAGTTAAAGTAGATAATTTTTTTTGTAATTAACAGAATTTACGCAGAGGAATTTTTGTACGTTACAAGTTATTTGTTCGGAGCCTGATCTCCGTCGAAATAACTACGTCGTTTGGGAATAATTCAAAAACTCGGCTTGGTGCGAATCGCAGCCAAAATGGTGGTTTGAATTATTATAGTTTTCCCTTGTGTGAGGGTGGATGTATAGCGGTACAGGGATGTTCTGAGGCATATCAATATTTAGCTATTCGGGGCGTAGCCTAGGGAAAACTAATTATCTCGTACCCTAGACACGTTTATGTACCGAACTCGGTGCTAATAGTAGCCAAGAGCATTCCACAAAGGCTTGACTAAAAAAGGTGGTTTTAACGATATTGGGTTTGGGGGGTAGGACTATAAGTGGTGGACGATTGAAGTGTGTAAATTGGTGGTGGCAAGTTTAGGTGTGTAACTCGGGATGCTGGTTATTCAGGTACTTCTGGAATATAATGTGTAATTTGTAAGTTCAAGCATGTGTATCTGATGCAATATTGTAAGTCCGGTATAGAAGTGAAGAATATATGCACGTTGGTCGGGTATTTATGGTGGAATTCTAGTAAGTATGAAAGCAGTGGACAACTGATAACATTTATTAAGAATGATAGGACAGTTGTGGAAATAGCTAGGAAATAAGCTTTGATAGGAAATTTACCACTAAGATAGAAAATTTTATGTTCAATGACAGACACATCGTACATAACTAAGAATTTCAACAGTGTATAAAAAATTAATAAATGAAGAAAGAACATAACTTTATTTTTTAAAGAATTAGATCATTATTTAAAACGATAGTTTCAGAGTCTATACGAAGAACTTCATGAAAAGACGTGCACATGAAATTTTTTTATTTAGCTAACTGTTACCTTACACTTTTATACAGAAAACTTCCCTACTTCTCCACATATAGTTTAGGATTTGCCAGATATTCACAAAACGTCCTTTAGAGGTCATGTAAGGTGCTTTTAATCAAGTTACAAAAAAGATAATTTATCCAGAATTGCATCATCTGACAAAAAAATGTTTTACACTTTACACACACACACACACGCACACGCACACGCGCACACACGCACACACGCACACACGCACACACGACACACACACACGCACACACGCACACACACACACGCACACACGCACACACGCACACACGCACACACGCACAGATGTACACACTCATACACGGACGCACAGACGTTATGGCTTATCGAGCCGAAATTTTGCTAAACGTCTTAGAATAACGTAATGAGAAAAATGTCATTTTCTTGCTTTTGACAAACGGCAAGTTTATTAAATAGCAGCGTCCAGAATCTCATACAAACTTGAAATCGTAGGAGTATCTATAGCTTGGTTGGACGATTGCTCAAAGTGAAATTGATATATATATATATATATATATATATATATATATATATGGAACTGTCGTTATATTGTAATATTTAAAATATTGCTTACAACCATCCCTAGAACCAATATTTGAAATCACCCTTACTGCTTGATGGATTGCCCCAAAAAATGATTCCGTAGCTAAGTAACGTGTGAATGGAAGAAAAATAGCATGATAGAAGGATTGACTCATTTAGTGACTTGCGGAGTTTGGTAATAAGAAAAATGTTTGAGGCTGAGTTTACCTATATACGCTTTCCAGTCCAGTCATATCATCTGCACATTGGATACATTTATATGGATTAATTCAGTTAGGAAGGTCATTGACATAGAAAAAAAATGAAAGAGGACCCAATACCGAACCTTGAGGTACACCAATTGAGACAGGTTTGATGTTAGGTGACTTGCTGTTGACTGATACATATTGCATTCGATTAGTTAGGCACGAACGAAAAAAGTCTTATGGGTTGCCTCTTATACCATAATTATTTAACTTTTCCATTAATGAGGATGGAAACACACAATCAAAGGCTTTATACGAGTCATAAAGGAGTGTAGCTCCCTTTCTGCTATTTTCAAATGTATTAGCAACGTGTTCGATTAAATTAGAGAGTGCTTTGATAGTTGACGAACAAGCTCTGAAACCAAACTGGCTTCCAGAGAGTATTTGATTTTTGTTTATATAGTCCATTAATCGATTTCTTGTTAGGATTTCAATCACAATACCTACGACAGGAATGATTGGTATTGACCGATAATTATTAACTAGCGAAACTAATGCTAATTGTAAACTTGTTCGGAGATCGAAACGTTAGTCGGGCAACAATTTATGCGGCAATAAGAGAATGTGAAAAGGCTATACATTGCATTAATTTGACTAAAACTGGCAGATCTCAAATTTTTATGCAAAACACGACTAATAAATTGGTACAATTCGATCAAGACAGAATTGGTATTTCGACCTCTAGTCGAAAGTTGTGTTGCCGTTTTATGGTCTCCTACAGGACCGTCCAGAGAAGTTTTTCAAGAAATGTAGTGTAGTTTATAGGTAGAGAAAGAAGTGTCCTACATACACCCAGTCACAGCTCGAAAGAATGCCTATATGTTGCATAGCTTTGAGACCAAGGCGTTTTGGGAATAACTGTGTGATCATATTGGATGAGAAATATTTTACGCTGCCATATTCTGAAATGGAAGGTAACAATGGGTTTTAGTCTTCTGATATTGAAAATTGCCCAAACAAAGTAAAATTCAAAGAAAAATTAAAAATCAAAGTTTTAGTCTGGTGTGCGATTTCAGTGACTGGTGTTTAAACTCCTTATGTTGGCAGAGTTCTGGGAGAAGATGTGGATTCTGGGCTTTATACTCAAAGATTCTTACCAAAACTGCTTAATTTTATTAATATCCATCATCAGAACGATAAAATCGTATTTTGGCCCGATCTCGCATCGTGCTATTATGCCAGAAAGAGTGGAGACTGGCTGGAGCAGAATAACGTCAATCATCTACTAAGAGAAGATAATTACCCAAATGCTCCTCAAGCTCGATGAATAGAACAAGTTTGGTCATTATTGTGTCGAACGTTTTATGAAAACGGTTTGGAGGCTCAAAATGAACAGCAGCTGCGGGCAAGAAATTTTATAAAAATTCGGGAAGTTGACCGCGATGAAAGAAAGATGGGACAAGTGTTAACCAAATTGCGTTCCATTGAACCACTATCATCTTTTCATGCTGTCAAAAGATGTAATATTAACTTTTAATAGTTAAACCTAAATAAAATTTCTGTATTTTGGTGATTGAGCCTGTTGAATGCATTTTATGGAGGTAAACCACTTCTTACGGGGTTGCAAATCTTGTTTCCACTATTAATGTTTACTGGATTTATATTTTGATTGAGGTGACCCATTTCTACCAAACCGAAAATGGCAATAGGAAGAAATAAATCTGCAATATTTGAACCTACGACCTGTGCTTTGTAAAGGGCAGGTCGTAGGTTCAAATCCTATTCGAGGTAAACTTTTTATTTATGTATTTAATAAAATTAATAATAATTTTTAATTACATATTTATCTTTTAATTTATTCGTTCATAACAAAAACTTATAATAAATCTGCAATATGTTCCAATTTTATAAAATATGGTGTTAATGTAGCCACAAATCACAACAGTAAGGCTGAAAGTAAGACGAAATCGAGTGGTAACGGGTAACGTGGTCACCATTGTAAACTAATGGGTCAAAAGTAATGGATGGTGGGTGAGTGGAAGCAGTTAACAGGTAAAGATGAACATAGACTAGGTTTGACAAAAAGAACAGGCTTATGTCAGTACAGGGAGGACCAATGGTCTTTCACCCACTCTCATTTAGCTGTTGAACGGTAACAGCATTTATCATGCCATCTGGTGTGTTATAAAAGTAAAAGAAATATTTCTTGATGTAAAAATGATAGCCGAAAGTTACAAAATGACAACTAGGCGAAATTTTGAAATTTTTTTCTTATGGGAAGGGGGTTGAGTGACTTCTCATTTTAAACACACTTTCATTCTTAAATCAAACGCAGAATTTAATAACATTTGAAGAATTCGTATTCGCGTGACGCCCAATTTTGTTTTCAACCCCAGTAATGGTGATATATCCAAGGACTGGTTCTGAACGTACTACAAAATGTGACACTTAACTGTTGCTATGGTTTTTAGACTTTAGACATTTAGTTATCAAATTATGAAATGTATGAGAATGGCAAAGTCTCGTCGTTTAAACAAAAAAACTGAAGCAGACATCATATTTGGTAAAGCTGTAATCGCAATTAACTAATGTAAAAATGCTGACAAAGGAAAAATACAATTTTAATAATACAAATAGAAAAATATTGCAACACAAACATTAAATTCTTATTTTAAAATATGTTCGAAATGTTCGCTTAGCATCTCTTGGCGAATAAACGTTCGGTTAGAGAGTGCTTCCCTCACGTTATGTAGAATTTGTGAGGTTACTTGTGCACACACATCAATGACACGTTGACTAAATTCTTTCAATCACTCCAGATTTGTTGTATAAACTCGAGATTTAAAGTAACCCCGTAGAAAGTAACCTAAGGGTGAGAGGCCACTCCGTAGGACTCGGGCAACTTATCGGCGCATACGTATAAGTGACGTATAAATAATTTATCACATCTCTAAAAGTAATGGGGCGGGGAACCATCTTGTTGTAAAATTGCGTCCATGCTGATTTCCTGGTAATTTTGGGCTATGATGTTAATTAGAGGAGTAATTTCTCTTCCTATAATTCGAGGTACATGGGGTTATTTAAATTACGATCTAAAAGTATAGACCTTTCAATGTGATTACCCAAAATGCCTGCTCAAAGGTTCAGTTGCTCCAGATACTAGAAAAAAAGGAAAGAGAGGAACAGTCAACTGAACTTTCCTCCGAAAAGTTAGATATAAATACAGTAAAAGTAAAGTTTTAAGCGAAAATGCATGTATAATAGTCCAAAATAATAACCTAATAATTGAGATACATAGTTTTTAAATTTACAAGTAAATGTAGGTAAACCTAAGGGTACACTAAAATTAAGTAAAGTTAGTTAAACTGCGAATTCAATTTAAAACAAAAAGGAAGGAAATCAATTAACATTTAATAAAACTAGGAAGAAGCAGCTTCTACTGCGCAACTCGATAATCAAACAGGTTTGTGCGCAGTTGACCTACTGTTCGTTATAAAATGGACGCTATCTTAAAGTGAATATGGGTGTGGTCCACAATTTACCCAACAGTATTAGGAACTATAAAGTAAACGTCCTGAAGATCAGTTAAGTACAGATCAAACTAATAATTAAAAAACTATTATAAGTTTTTGTTATGAACGAATAAGTTCAAAGGTAAATATGTAATTAAAAATTATTATTAATTTTATTAAATACATAAATAAAAAGTTTGCCTCGAGTAGGATTTGAACCTACGACCTGTACTTGGCTAGAGTACCATGCTAACCAACTGCCCCATCAAGGTTCAAGCCCCAATCGATGTAAATTTTGTCTTTATGTTATCAGCTCTACATACATAATAATTTTTAATAATTAAAAAGGTTCATTAAGGAAGCTTCTAATAGTGTGTAATTTTAGCAACCACGTTCACTTGAGGATATCCATTAATCGTAAGTAAACGTATACTGTAGTTGCATGAAGTGATTCACAGACTTTACATTCTAGAGAGTAGCACGTTACGTAAACTCTTGTTGAGCAGATGCACGAGTCCTAAAACTTACAAAGAGAATAAAGTAATTTAGTCCATGCCAAAAATAATAAAAGTTCTGACCTTTGGTAACGTAGATATTGTTAGCCTACTATGATGCAGTAGTAGTAGAACGTCCAACGAATTTAAGTTCTCGACCTGGTAACCAATTTAGAACAGGCACGGTTTAAATCCAGTAGTAATATAACTTCTATAGTGGACAAGTAGCCACGATTGCAGAAATACAGAAAAGAAAATTTGATGCTAAAAGGAAGTATTACATAAGGTGAAATTAACGTCAATTACCACTAAGACTATAGGCGGACACACTGAAGTGGTACGAAATGCCTTCCGTTAATCAATCGAAGGATCCATAATTTACTTATGGTTGTATGATTTTAGTCGCTAACAAAGAAATGTACGAATTAATAGCAAATAAAGAAGACATACGAAACAGCTTATTCCTTTTACGATGAAGAACTCCTTGATATCCGCAATGTTCTTGCGAATAATGAGTAATTCGGAACAGTAATTTTCAGAACAACCCAAGTAATTCTTGTTACAGTTAATTCTTCCAATTTATATCCAAGAAATCTTCGATTTAGAAATTTTGGAAGAGATCAGAAATTTTCTATAGCGTCGAAAAATGGCGACCGTCAAGGACACGAGAAATGTAGTAAGTCTTTCGAAACGAAAAATTGTTAGAATTGATTTGTTTGTTATCTATTGACATCTTTAATAAATAGAGCTATTGTGTTTGAATGTCCTAACCTCGCCCTCTAAAGGGAGTTCCATACACTAACACAGTTATCTGTTATTGGGTAGATTCAAACATTTGGGGATTCCGCCATTTCCCATAGGTGGCGTAAATATGCACTCTCATTCAATGAAATTTAATTTGCTTTATGTAACAGACTATAGGGACATTATTTTGATAAAAAGAAATTCGAATAAAGTGTGTAGTATATTAAGGTATTTTAGGATCCACAATATGCAAGATTATTTAGTAAGCTTTCACATCGTGAGATAATTGTGCAGAAGTATGTTTAGAACGCTACACATTGGTCGATTTAATGTTAGTAGCGACGTAAAAGCATCATCACGACAGCGGGTTGCCAATTGTTAAATTCCACTCATACAGCCCCCATTCCCCCAACTACAAAACCACGCGCGCGCATTCGTATGCAACTATCCACACACCCACACACTCATACACGCGTGCGACTATCCATGTACTCACAAACACGCGCACGCAGCGCACAGTATCACCACATGCATAAGCGCACGCATACGCGCACGCGCAGGGACACAGCTACGTTCAAGCACAATCACACATACAAATCTATATTTACTATAATATCCCAATATGCAACTGTCAATTTTCATCACAACCAAAACAATATGCAAGAAACAAACTTAAAATATGCGGTATATTACTGAATCGATTTTTCTTGCAGGAAAAATTGGTACCAAATTGGTCGCATATACAGCAACATTATAGTCAATAATAGTCTAAAGTCAAGCTTTACCGCCCTGTTGTTATTTACATCGAGATAGTATGTGGTACTGATTGCTAATCTGATCTAGTGAACTACAACAGTTGCAGAGATAAAGAATTGGGCAAGACGTAAAGTTTTTTAAACTTTCTGGTTTCTTGACGGCTTCTATAGTTGGGTGGTTGTTAAATTGAAACATTTAACTTAATGTATATACAATTCGTTAGAATAATTTTAATCTGTTAGTCCTCACAACAATCCTATTATTGCCAATTATAGTAAGTGACTCCCTTAAACTTTGTAGTTTGATGTTATAATCTCTTTATACAACGTAAAATTTCATTATTATTGCTAGAGTGGTTGTTTTACTATTGATTTATATGTATACAAAATTTAATTTAGTACGTATCAATACCAATTTGTCTTTATTTTGTAACTTATGTAGGCCAGTGATTACGTTGGTCGACGTCTACTGGAAATAATGCGTCCACTTGTAACCATTTCAGGTCTAGACTACAGAAAGTACAAGATTTTATTGTGTAGGGTAAGATTGATTGCGACCATTGTCATTAAATAGCCTTTATTGAGATTTGTTTGAGCATGGAAGCAATTCTATGAATAAATTCTATTTGACTTTACTATAAATTTTTTACACGCATTCCGATTACGTAGAATTAACGTTTTGTGCCAATAAATCTTTCCAACATACAGTATCAAATGCTTCTAAAGCTTTTTAAAATTTATGCCAGGTGGTTTATAAATTTTTTATGTTTTGGAAACTGAAAATCTTTTAATTGCAAAACCTTTTTCAACTCAAGGATGGAGCTTTTGCATACGGTCACTTAAAGTGTATTTCTAATATGTTTGCTACATCATTTGGAAATTGTGAAATGTTGGTGATAAACATCTGGTACCTTCTAAGCGAAAGATTTTATGTTGAAAAATAGTTAGATTTAGTTTAAAAAATTTTAGCAGGGTAGGTGCGTTTTTAATATATTTACAAAGTATTGTAGTTTTGACACTGTTTTTCGACTGATAAGGCGCATTCAGTAGACTATGAGTATATTTGACTTTCCTCTTTTAATTCAAGAGCAGTCTCTCGCTACAGAGTATGACCTACATAAACGAAAATAAAAATTTTTTATATTGTTTGAATGCAGAACTTTAGTTTTAATAACTTTCGATTTTAACTGCTATGCTGCAATTTAAGTCTTGTTTAATATTGATATTAAACATATTATTGTTCAAACTTTTTTATGTTACGTATAAAAAATGTATATTTATCGAAAGTATACGATTTTCCAGCAATTATTGAAAGTAATTTAATGTGGTATATACTAGAAAAGAAAAAAAATTCAGAAAAGGAATTTATTGTAACAAAATATGAAGTATTGTAAGAGAATCTCCGTCAGGGTGCTCATTAGTACGTCAAGCGCGATATCTCAGTAAATTCGAGTTTTAGAAGGAAATGTTTCCTATCAAAGTTTTTGGTGTTTAAGAGAGATGCGCATTTTAAAATTATTTAGAGTGCGTCATAAAAGTGTTGCAGTAACAAATTAAGTTTTTAAAAATAGAATTTTTTTGCCATATTCGGATTTATCGTCAATTTTTAATGTTATTTCATGTAAGATGTAAGATCTTAAAAATTTACCGTTTTCGTATTATTTGAAAAAATATAAAAATTTTGACAGCTGTAGGGTTCCACAAAAATCGGTGCTGTACCCTCACTTCTCCGAATTTCAGAGTCGGTATTCTGGGGCTCTAAGAAAACCTAATAAGTTACGTTTTGACATATTTTAATTTAAAGAAAGGTCCTCTACAACCCCGAAATATTCATCCGAAGTTACACGATTTCAAACCTCAATAACTTGCTTATTTGAAATGGAATACCCTGATTTTATACCGTTTTCGGATTTATCATCAAATTTTAAGGTCAGTTTTTGTAAGGGTCCTATCTTTAAAATTTACCGTTTCCGAATTATTCGGGAAACTAAAAAAATTATTTAGTTTTTAATTTGATCCAGTCAACCGGCTACATGTTGTCATGGAACAAAAAAAAAATGTTTGTTTATTCCTATTGATGTCTGCGTTTTTTTTCCAAAAATATCATAAATGTCCTAGTTTGTAGGTGACACGCAGTATAACATTGTACGTTCGTTATTTCTTATTTTAAAGTTTTTCATTATTATCCATTTGGTGCACCGGGCACATCATAAATGCGCCCGGTGTTCCATAATTGTAATTTCAAATATTATCGGTTCCCCACCCTACTCCACTGAACTCGTTGGCGTAGTATATGTTTTAACACATTCAGTAGGTATGTGGAAGCTGTGAGGAACATACATCGTTACTTTTGGTGTCGTCAGTTAGATATTGCATAGAAAATTGTGTACGTGTTCGATGTAAATAAAATGGAGGCTAAAAAATAAGTAAATATATATTTAATATTATTAAAATTTTGAGGTTACTGTTGTCGTTTTTTTATTGTTTAGTGTTGTTATATTATATTACTGTAGGCATTACATTGCCATTTGTTTAGTTTACATTTTTTAACCCAGATATGCCCACCGTACTACATGTAGTACACTTACAACTTGTTCAATCCTGTTCAAACCTGCAACCCAATACGTTCTATGCTGCTTGAGGTTATTTAGTAAGCTGCAGTTCATGTGAGTGGATGTAAAAGTTATCGTTTGTAACTGCATAGTGATTATTATTAGCGACTGAAATTTGATAAACTGTGACAATGGCAGATTATGGAATACGTTTTTCAAGGTAAGGTTTTTTTGCTAATTTTAAATTAATTAAAATTTTAGTTATATATCATATAATATATACAAAACATGTAAGATTCGCGTAATGAAAAAAAAAATTCACAAAATTATTTTAGAGTAACTTTTATATTTTAATGTACTATAGGTAGTACGGTGGGCACTTATACAGTCACTTCATTATTGTTTTAGGGGATTTTCTCTGAATGAGGCATTAGTAATGTTGGAAGACGATGAAGATGTATTATTAGAGAATGTGGATTGCATAACCCTTTTTCCGCCAGAAAATGCTTGTGGAAATGAAACCGACGAAGATTCTGGCGCTAAATAATTTACCTGGGTCGCAATTTCGAGCACCGGTAGAAATTAATTTACGGAATATATCAGACAATGAAAACAATTTGAGTGACTCTAGCTTCTCATCTGAAAATGAAATGCCTCTTTCGGTTTTGAAATGTCGATTACGAACTAAAGTAACTAAACCCAAAAAATAAAAACAATTTATAAATGGGAAGACAATAACTTGCCACTTGACAACAATATTTTGATGATACAGATATAGCACAAGCGAATCTCGAAAACCCTGCGGATTTATTTTTAAATTTTTGACGAAGAAATATTAGAGACAATTGTAACAGAGACGAATCGGTGTGCACAACAAAGAAACCAGAATGTGTTGATAGAAAAGTCGGAATTGAAAGCGTTCATTAGCGTATTATTACTGAGTGGGTATATACCTACAGATACCTAGGCGACGAATGTTTTGGGAATACGAGAGAGACTCTCATAATGTATTGGTATCCGAGGCAATATCGAGAAACAAATTCGAATTTATTCTGTCTCATCTTCATATAGCAGATAATAATACAATAGATGCGACTGACAAATATGCTAAAGTTAGGCCTTTATTTATACACCTAAATAAAAAATTCTTAGAATATAGCAAATGCGAGGAAATGCATTGCGTTGATGAAGCCATGGTTCCATACTTTGGTCGCCATGGTTGCAAACAATTTATTTATGGGAATCCTAATCGATATGGCTATAAATTGTGGGTAGGGACAACACGATTGGGCTATGTTAATTGGTTCGAGCCCTACCAAGGTGCAGCTAGCGTTCAGTATGCTAGTTATGGAGTTGAACCATGTGTAGTTCTGGAATACGCAGATGTTTTGAGAAAAAGGTGGCCAAATAAGCAGTATATGCATTTATTTTTTGATAACTTTTTTTCTACTTTACCTTTGCTGGAACTGCTTTCCAAGAAGAACTTCAAAGCTACAGGTACTATTCGGGAAAATCGCATACCTAGCAGCCCTCTAAAGACTTCCAAGCAAATGAAAAATGGTTGCGAGAGGATGTTTTGACTATAAGAAAATTGAAGATAGTAACATAATTGCCGTGAAATGGCACGATAATAGTATTGTTACTTTATGTTCAAATGCCGCAGGAATTAATCCAATCCACGCTGTCAAGAGATTTTCTCAAAAGAAAAGAAATCCATGCAGGTAAGTCCAATCGATTACCATTCTGCCCACAGATCTTGTAATTTTGAAAATGTTTTAGGTATCCCAGCCGCATTTGATTAACTTATATAATGCCAATATAGGAGGTGTTGACAGGAGTGACCAAAACATAAGTCTTTATAGAATATCGTAATGAAGGCATCGATATTCGCTTTGATCGTTTAGATCATTTAGTAATACTTCAAGATAAGCAAACCCGTTGCGCGCATTGTCATGAGAGAACCACAACTAGGTGTACGAAGTGTAACAAAGGACTGCATGTAAAGTGTTTTTTGTCCTACCACACAAAATGTTAAATTCTTTAATAACAAAGAATAGTTGATTAGTTGCCATACATTTGCCCACCGTACTAGGTGTAGTACGGCTTCAATTTTGTATTATTTTTCAATAAAATTTATTTTTTCAGATAAATTGTGTTTATTTGTACTCTAAACAACTACGGTTTTAAAAACTATTTATAAATACCTCGCGTAAGCGTATGGGCATATCTGGATTAATTATGTTCCAAAATTGTAACACAGGGCACAAGTGGTATTTTATTATTTACTGTTATTACATTTTTTTAAACACTTGACAACTAAAGAATTAATTGACATGGTAGGAGACGAAAATTTTTGAGAATCAGGTATCGGCTTACGGCCGTGAGTCAGAAGATGATTCAGAGGACGATGAGTCGCCAACAGTCGATATCAATCATCTGAGTGGTCGACAACAAAAACTGGGATGCTGAAGATTATTTTCCACACACTCAGCTAGCTAGAAAAACAATAAAGGAGCGGAAATGGGAAAAGTTAGAGCTGATTTCGTCCTTTCCAGTGTTTAAGTCGCCGGAAGTAGCACAACCCACTATATTCTGATGCAATTTCATGTTTCGAGGTCTTCCTAAATTTGGATATAATTACTTTTTGAAGAGTGTGTTTGAAAAATACGCTAACCAAAAAGGAGACCATAACTTTCAAACCGATGTCAATGAATTACGATTCTTTATTGCCATTTTATACGTTTGTGGTCATCTTTAAGTTTCTCGTTGAAGAATTCTGTGGGAGTTGACACCGACGCATACAATACTTTAATAGCTACCTCAATGAAGCGCAATAGATTTAAAACATTAAAAGGTTTTGCACATTCTACAGATAATAATAACTTGATAAAAGGTGATAAGTTTGCTAAAGTTCGACCCTTGTTTGATAAGCTCAATAAAATATTTTTGGAACGCGCCCCATTAGAGGTGAAAGCATGGTACCATATTTTGGTCGTCACGGAGCAAAACTGGTCATAAAGGTAAACCAATCCACTAGGAATACGAGGTTTGGTCTTTATGTAATTCACTCTTATACAGTTTCATCCTTACCAAGGTAAAGAAAATGACAGACCTTGTATGGAATGTGGTTTAGGAGGATCTATGGTCATAACGCTTGTATCAAAGCTTCCGAGTGACAAACCATTTAAGTTTTATAGTAATATGTATTTATTATCTTTGAAATTAGTACATCAGCTCCAAAACTGCTAGTGGCACATACGATTATCTTACTGATACAAAATACAGATATTACCATAACCTCGTAGAATGGCCTTCGTCTTGGTTGTTAGTTAATGTGATTCTTCCCATCAGGGAAGTCTATCGATAGGAATCGAAGGAAAAAAAGGAAGTCCCTGTTCCACAGCCGTATGTCATTGGTTACTACAATAAGTTTATTGTTGGAGTCGACCGCATAGACCAAAATATTAATAATTACAGAGTAAATATTAGATTTAAGAAGTGGTGGTGGACACTTTTCGTATTTTATTTAGACTCGACAATGCACAATGCATGGCAATTTTATCGCCAACAAAAAGACTGCGAAAAGGTTGATTTTCTTAAGTTTAGACGGGAGATTACAACATATATTTGAAAAAATATGGACAGCCTACATGTGGTGGTAGGCATAAAACTTGAAAATCTTTATTAGAAAGGGTGCATGGGCAACTGAAATATGATGGTTTCAATCATTGGATCGTTTTTCCCCAAAGCAAAATAGCTGTTCAATATGCAAAAAATACAGCGAAAATGGGTGAAAAGTGTTTGATAAATTTGCACGAGCAGTACTTGAAAACATATCATGTTAAATAAATCATATTTTATCATTAAGTGTATACCAAAATTAACGAGTTGAATTTTTATCTATATATTAAGCATCACTGATATGCGTGATATTTCAATATTGAGAAAAATGTAATGTCAAGTATATTTTTTTGTAAAAAATATATAATTTACTTTAATTTAACTTTAAAACTCAAAAAAATAATCTGGTTATTACAATTTTTAGAAACTCGGGCTTTTAAGGGAACGAAAAAGATAAATACTTTTGCAAAAACGGGTTAATGTTTGTAGTTAACTAAAATCAGGTGAATTTCGAAAAAACGGAACTGATTGACGTGATCTTCGTTATGGGATCTGCTGATCAAAGTTGTTTGCTAACTCAGAGGATGTTTGCGCAAAAATATCCCTATAGAAGACAACCCTCTGTTAAAAGTTGAGAACAACTTCAAGAAAGGTTTATTAGAACAGGAAATGTAAATTATGAAAAATTTTAAAAAGCACTTTGCGTTAAATGTCAGACACTACGTAAATCGAGAATTTGAAGGTAGATGGATAGGCCATAGCGGTTCCGTTTTTCGCCAGACTTAACAAAATTAGGTTTTTTTCTATTGGGTTATATAAAAACGTTGTATATCACACTACTGCTACTGCAGAAAGTATGAAAGAAGGCGTAATTCATACGTTTCGAAATAGCGTATACATTGAGGTATTACGAAAAGTATATAGGTCTTTTCTGGCAAAACTGCAATTGTGTTATGATCGAAATGGGGGACAGTTAGAGAATCTTTTATGAATACCCGATTTGTCTAAAAATAATATTCTGCAGTTTAATGCATTTTTGGATTGTCATATGTAGCCAGTTAACTTGATCAAAATAAAAATTAAATCATTTGTTGAATTTTGCCGAGTAATTCGGAAACGGTAAATTTTAAAAATAGGACACTTTACATAAACTGACGATAAACCCGAAAACGGATTAAAAATTAGGGTATTCTATTTGAAATAAGCAAGTTATTGAGGTTTGAAATCATGCAACTTCGGATGAATATTTGGGGGGTTGTAGAGGACTTTCTTTTAGATTAAAATACGTCAAAATGTAGCTTATTAGGTTTTGCTTCGATTCCCAGAATACCGACTCTGAAATTCTCAGAAGTCAGGGTACAGCACCGATTTTGTGGAACCCTGCAGCTGTCAAATTTTCGAATTTTTCAAATAATTCGAAAACGGTAAATTTTTAAAATAAAACATCATACATAAATTAACATTAAAATTTGACAATAAATCCGAATATAGCAAAAAATTAGAGGGTTCCGTTTTAAAAAAACATAATTTGTTACTACCACACTTTTATGACACACCCCGTATATAAGAAAAATAATTAGGATTACGCACCTTTTAAACACCAAATACTTTGATAGGGAATATTTCCTTCTAAAACTCATATTTACTTAGATATCCCACTTTGACACACTAATGATCAATCCTGTATAATATAAATACACAACTGTATATTATACATTTAGTGAATTAAGCAAATGAGCATGTTTCTGAGAACGAGTCGCAAGCGAGTCAATAGGTTGTAAAAATCAACGATATATCATTAACATTTTTAAAAATACTTAAACCTTAATAAACCTTAGAATCAAAGTACCACAGTTAAACTGATATCGGTCTCATTTTGCGTTAGGTTCAACTTATTTTAAACATAATACAAATGTCTTGAGATACAAAAGTTTAGGTTTAATTTGTAATTTTTTTTGTCGTAACTATAATTCTTGATCTACCATTTTTAGATAATTGAAAATCATCGTGGTAGTTAGAAGTGTACCGTTCCCCATAAATATCTACATCGTACGCAAATTTTTTTCGTCATATGGTCATATAGTAAATAAATAACGCATTAATATTGAAAAATATATCAAGTCTGGAAAAGGAGTATTTTTACGCGGTAACATATCTCCGAATCACTCAAACGATAAAGAATGGTAATAAATGTTTCCTAAATTCGCTACATATCCCACTAATACCGCCATGCTGTTATCAGAAATATTCAAAATACTTTGAACGATAGCTTCAAAAAAGATTTAAATCTACACACTCTGCGTTTAACCTGAATTTTTCTATAACTGTGCCAAATTGCACATTGTCTGACAATTAGTCGTGTGGTAAATCCTACATTTACCATTTTTTATTTAATTAGAAAACTTAATAATAATAAATCTCAAAGAAGACAAATTATAACTTACGTTTAATTATAACTGTTGTCGCTAATAGCTTTGGTACATATATTCAAGTTTCTAACAAACGCTTTCTAGCTACCCGAAGTATAAGAAAAATACAACGTTACAGGAAATTTACCCACACGTGAGAGAACAATAGTTGTTTGCATCTTGCTAATATTTCTTTTCTGAGGTAAATGGCTTGTTTCCTATCTAAGACGTGGTTCAGATTTTGGCTAAGGTGAGTGTGTTTCTCGTCTAAAAGGGTGCTTATCTCGGACGTGTCTTCATTAAAAATGGTTGGTTCATACCTTAGCTAAGTCAGACTCAAGTATCGGTTCATGTCTTGGCTAAGGGTATTTACCAGTTAAGGGGAGCTCTGATCTCGGATAAAACAAACTTTTGTATAAACGATTTGATGCATATCTTAGCTAAGATGAAGGTTCGCCCCTTTAGAATAGACGGCGTTCTTATGTCGTCTGTGCCGAAGGATTGATCTTGCCTAAGGTGAAGGTGGGTTTCTCAGCTAAACGGATTCTTATATCGGCTATAAGTGAGTCTCTGCTAAAAGGGCTTGCTCATATCTTGGATAAAGTGAGGATGTTTTTACCAGCTGGAGGTAGTTCTTATACCGAATAAGTGAAACACCGCTAAAGGGTTGGTCTTGTCTCATGACTCATTTGAGGGCACGTTTATTAGACAAAAGAGGTTCTTATATTCGACAAGTGTGACTTACATGCGGATTACCCATTGTGTGAAAAAAATGGTGAAACAGCTTTTGCTGCGAGACTAATTTTATCTAACAAGTTATATCTTTTAGGTTTTCTAAACGTGAGTGATGGATTTCTTTAAATAACTTCGTTTGCAAGGTTTGTTCTTAGAGTAATGAGTTATGAGGTCTGTTTCTTGGCTGCGACAATAGTCCCGAATGGAACTGGGTATGGCTTGCGTTTTATGTCTTGATAGTTGGTTTGTATCTGAAATAAGCAAAAGCCGCTTATCTGAGATAAAAACTTGAGCACTTATATGAACTAAACCATTTAATGGGGTTGCATCGCTATAATAATCCCCCTGCATTAGCTACAAGTAATTTAGGCAAGATATGAACCAACCATACCTTAAACATGGGTATTCATAGAACAAGATAAAAGGGTGCACACAGAACAGGATTACTACTCTCTCCCTAACCAAAATATGAAACAAACCTCATTAGTAGAGTTGCGCTTATCCGGGATAAGAATCATTTTAGCTAATAAACGCGCCCTCCCCTTACTGTAAATCTAAACCTAACTGCGCCTTAGTTAGGAAACAAACCGTTTAGCTGAGAAACAAAACTTAGCTAAGGTACGAACTGTCATTGTTCTCCCCCACGCTTGGGTCAATTTCACATAATTCTATTTCTCCCTTGCACGTGTTTCCATACTTTCATTACACTACTACTCAAATAGGCGCTAGGTAATAAGGCAGCTAAATTGGACTTATACTATGTCAGTTAGGCTAAGTATATGGTAACCCAGAGATACCTTACTTTTCTCGGTTACATTAACATATCTCAAGGGGCCACTCTCTTCGAAATCATACGGAATCACCCTAACTCGAGTTAAAGGGGAAAATCTGAGCTGCAGATGTAATAATAGGGTTTGAACAAAACAGGGAACACCAAACGTTAAAAAAAAACAAAGTATTAGAGTAATCTCAGAAATAATTTTATTTTACACCTCCTTAGCCGGCTATTACTATCACAATCTTGACTAGACGGGTGCAAATCCCAATAATAACATTTAATGAATGTTTCAAACGGAAACCAATGTTGCATTAATTTTCTCATCATTGAATTAGTACGAGCTTTATCCTCTCACACATATTAGTTAATTATATACAACCAAATTTGAGACAAAGAATTGTATATGTACAGTATCCTCCGTTAAATAAACACAAACTGAGTGATTATTGATAAGGCCAGTAAGCCTAACATACTGCTGTAACAATTAAATTTAGGTAAGCACGCTGTCAGTTCTGTCCTTCTGTGCTAAAACATAGAATTAAATTACGCAAGAGTATTAGTCACATCAAGCGTTACTAGATTCTTCCGTAACTACAAATAACAAATAAGTGGACAATGTATGTCCTAAATAGGAATAAAAATGCAACTATACCCCCTTCTAAATAACAGGCTTATACTCAATTCGCACAACGTATGTTAGGGTGTAAATTATTATTAATAATTAATAATTCATTAATAATTAATATGTGAATAACATGCATACAAACACGGTGTTCCTTTAAATTTTTGTTGACTATTATAAATGCCATCTTTAATATATATATATATATATATATATATATATATATATATATATATATATAATATATATATATATATATATATATATATATATATATATATATATATATTCGATTATAAGAGAGCAATAAAGCAGTAACAAGAGTTGATTTGAGTAATGTCAATTAAAGTTTTTTTTAGCACACAAAGCAAATGACAAAGGACACTTAGCTCAATTCAGAAACAGGTGTATTCACTAAAAACAGGTATCAAATTATATATCCCTATTTTTGTACAGGTGCGTGTGAAGATCGCTTTAAATCATGACCACCAAAGAATCTGTCTTTATCCATAGGTAAAGTAATAAAATTTTCCATATATCCCCTTTAACAACGTAAAGATAAGATTGGAAACACTTCTAAATAAATTTTAGGTTGATGCCAGCAAAGAATTTCATTCGAGCAAAAACACTCTAAAGCTAAGAACCTTAAAATGAAGGTAGAAACACCTTAATTGATAGCTAATAACGAAAATTTATACTTACGTTGAAGTATTTTTAAATACAATTTATCTCGATTTCATTTTGGTTTCGAATATTCGAGCTGCATGGCACATAGAATCGTAAACGATTCAAGGGTTAAACACAATTAAAATCTATGTGTATGTCTTAATATGTATTCAATTGCCCTTTAATCCGGAATTTATAAAGGCAGAACGGTTCTAGATTAAATGAAAGTTGTTATGCACTTGCAGACATTATGATAAAAAGTTACGCGTTACAGCTAATCCAACATGTTGTCATTTCGCACAGGATACTTTAACGCAAATGAGCTCGGATTACAGTATGTCACGTGTTTAAGTGGAAAGCGGAGGAAAAGGAAAGGGTTCTCTACTCACCTGTATATAAGCCAACCGTCTAGGTCAACGGTTCAGGCGGGGTGGAGAGAAGATATATATTAAAGCCAGACGCCAGAAGCCGCTCCCTTTTATTAGAAACAGACAACACTATCCCGACTCCTGGATAGTGATGGCGAAGGAGGCGAGTAGGGAAAACAGGAAAGGAGCACACCAAAGGAAGAGAAATAAGAGACTGCTCTAGTGTAAACAACAAAATATAATGATCGAACCAAAAAAAAAACAATAATTATGAGTGTGGATCTATTTAGTCCACCCAAAAAGGTATTTAAAAAAAAAGAAAAGGTAAATCTTCGGTCAAACCTAGAAATGATAATCTGACTTTAAATACACCAAAGGTGGGTCACTACGATTATTATCCAAACAAAAAAAAATGTTGATAACGTTCGCAAGTTGAGCAGGTTCGTTAACTTTGAGCATCTAAATCTAAACATAAAAGTTGAGTGTCCCTTTCTACAATGAAAGACGTTTCATTTCTGTTTAACTGAAAGAACAACATACATAAATAACGCTCGCACAGCGTTTGACAATACTCAACCTTTAATAAAATTTACTTGCTGTAGTTGTACAACATTCAGAGAAACCGTAATACCTTTAAAATATATTAAATTTATTTACAATTTGTCTTTCGGAAGAACAGTTCAGTTTGCCCAAATTAGGCATTTAGTAAACAAAGCAAAGCAACAGAAAAGAAAAGCTAACACTGGCAACTGAACTTTCCCTAAAAGTTTAAATATAAGTAGGTAGTAAGATAAAAAAAAAACAATCAATCGCAAAAAGGATCTGTACTTAATACATTCCAATATTTCAAGAATCAGCCCGTATTTATTAAATAAATTCACAGTTACGACGCAAGCAAATGCGACAAAAAATTACATGTAAATAACCTTTGAACTAGGTGGTAGTAAAAACCACGTGTAAATTAAAGAAAAGGAAAGAGTATTTATAATACAAAAGCTGTTATGACGTTAGTTCTATCGCGCTACTCAACAATCGAGAATGGTTTGTGCACACCGTGCTACTCGTCAAAAAAAACGGTAGTTATTTACAACTAGTAAGGGTGTGGTTCCAAAGTTATCAAGTATTAAAATTAGCAGTGGTTATTATCAGTTGAAACTCTTCCAAGAACCATTAAATATAACTACAGCAACAAATATAGCATTTTGTGAAACGTTATTAAATACCAGCAGACATAATCTTGATCAATTACATTGACCTGCACAGTGTAGACTTCATATAAAGTAAGTATGACAATATTGATATTATACTAGTTGATTATATAAAAATTATGTTATAGCGAATAGTGCTTTAATGAAATCACTGTCGAGTAATTTCGCATAAGAAGACGATAAGGTATGTATTTAAGTACATGAGATAGATAACGATAACACTCTGACCTTTGCTTATAGGGTGTAAAGGGTTACCCTAATGTACTTACAGCACTACAGTTGGTGTAGACGAATCCAAAGCAGCATTGGGAATCAGTGGAACGTCCACAAAGAAGGAGTATAAGACAGAACGTGGTTTAACTTCTTTCTGTACTAACCGTTAAAGTACAAGCACTAAGAGCTAACCAGTAAATACCAAGCCATTAAATGATAACCATTACGTGCCCTATTGTTGTAGATGAGCACATTAAAATGGTATGGACTATTTTCCGTAGTCGATCGAAAGGATCAGTAGTTTGTTTAGAGGTGGTACGCCTTCAAACGCCAAATTTTAGCAACTAGAATATCTCTTTAAAACCGCAGTTAAGTGCGAGCAACAAAGCTGGTACAGAGAGTTTAGAGAGAACCAAATATGCTTTGTCGTAGGTATTTCTCCCAGATTATACTCGAGTAATCGTTATTAGATATTTTCCAGAAGAAATGTTGAAATTTTTCTAGCGTGGCTAAGTTGCCAATCGACAGAAGGAAGCGAAAACGTGAACAATACTTTTTCGACCAAAAATTGTTATATAGATCGCTTTTGTATCTATAAAAATTCAATAAAGAAAGTTCCAAATTATTGTATTTTTCATGCCGCCATCTGGCGAGAATTTCATACATTAACAATTATGTGCTATTAAATAGGTAACATTATGCCATTGGAGTATAGAAAGCGTACATGTGTACTTCTTATAATTAAATTTATGTTGGCGAAAATTTAGCACGCTACAAACTTTAGCACATTACAAGTAGATTGTCTGAAAGAGTCGACTTAACGTTTTACTTCAGGTGAATTCACACTAGAACTCTGTTTACGAAAAAATAAACTGTAGTTTCAAAAAAAGTGAAGTGGGGTTTTGCATAATTTCCTAATAATTATCACTAGGGTGTGTTTGCATCTCGAAAATTAGTTTATCTTCCCTGTCTACTAAACAACTGATTTCTGATTGATAAAGTATTGGGCTATTTTCTGTGTGGTCAACGAGTTTGGCAAAGAAAACTAACAGCTTTTTGGGCTATGATTCAAGATAAGAACTAATTGTGCCATGGCTTCGTTGGCATATCGAATAAATACGACCTTTTGTAAAAGATTTGTGTAGCTTTCTTGTCACAAAAACGATATCTTGAATCTATTGCAACGAAATCTGAATTTTAAAACATGTCTTCTTTTGTTTTCAATACCCTTTAACCATCTGGTTTTTCAATCGCTTAAAACGATATCTAGGTATTACTTCAGTGAATATCACGCTTATTGACCATATTTTGAGTAAATGAAGACAAAGCTTATATCGCACAAAACGACTGTTAAGTTATATGCACAGGATTATCGAATTCAAGAACAGATTAAAAATTTTAATACAAATTTAGCAGTCCATTTCAGAACGATTATTTCTTATTATTCATTGAGTAATACCGAAGATATTCATAAAGTGTACGAGCTGAGATGTCTTGGTAATTACATTTAGCGTAAGCATTGATCGATAAAGGTATTCAGTAACGTTGGCATTACCTTTGATATACTGTTACATTTCTGTAAGTTTATTTAACGATCGTTTTTTACTGCAGACTTTAGGGTACTCTTCAGATGTAAAGCGAATATTTAAGAAGTTTTTTAGGAAATGAAATTTATTGCACTTGATTATCAAACGTAATCAAATTACTTACCCTGTGGGTATCAAATCGTGTATTTTATATATTTTGTATTTTAAGTTTAACTCTTTCACAGTTTAGAAATTATGTATTTTCTTCAATGAATTTGACAAAATTTTTAACACTATGTGGCACTTTACCTATGTAAGGTTCTAACAAATATGTAAGATGTTTTGTAAGATTGTATGTTGAACAACCAATTACACTAACAATAGGCCGCCTGGGAACATTCCGCATATGTATTTTTGGTAGACCATATAGCTTTTGGTGCATGAGATTCAAGCTTAGCTAGTTTCTTTTAGTTAGCTTAGATAGTTTTCAAAAGAAACACTTCTCTAGGATATTTCGGTAGTTCACGATGTTTGTGGTTCCAGCAGTTGTTCTGCTTTAGTATTATTGCCGTTCATTAGCTTTATCTGATTGCCATATTATTATATTTTCATTGCGTTTAAGATTTGGTGTGACACGGGGCTGACGAAAGCATAAGTTCCCCTTTGGAGGCTTCGATTTACGCGATATGCTACGATTATATACCTAACTTTATTCCTAGCATCCAAAGATAAGATTTAATGGAATCCTCAACAATGAATGTTAGTTCACATTTACACGAATGTAATACTAATAGTTTAGTTAGGATTCACAGTGTTTTGAACTTGTGTACCGGATTTAGATCGAGATGGGGCTGCTTATTTTATAATCATTCCGGACGCTAGCACGCAGATTGACGAGACGGTCTCCGCAACTTGAAACTTTATCGCTGGTTTTCTAACACCTATGGAAACCATTTATGCCAAGTTATTACAAGTTTTTCTTATAAACGAATAAGTTCAAAGGTAAATAAGTAATTAAAAATTATTATTAATTTTATTAAATACATAAATAAAAAGTTTACCTCGAGTAGGATTTGAACCTACGACATGTATTTGAGTACCGCGCTAACCAACTGCCATCAAGGTTCAAGCCCCAATCGATGTAAATTTTGTCTTTATGAATGTAGAACAGATGTAAATTCTAAATATAATGAGATTACAGTCAAATTACTTATATTAATGGAATGTGTGCCTGCAATATCGCAAGGATTCACACATGTAATAATTTAATATTAGTCAAGTTTCTTTGGCATGTGTGAATCCTTGCGATATTGCAGGCTCACATTCCATTAATATAAGTAATTTGACTGTAATCTCATTACATTTAGAATTTACATCAGTTCTACATACATAAAGACAATATTTACATCGATTGGGGCTTGAACCTTGATGGCGCAGTTGGTTAACGCGTACTCTAGCAAAGTACATGTCGTAGGTTCAAATCCTACTCGAAGTAAACTTTTTATTTATGTATTTAATAAAATTAGTAATAATTTTTAATTTATGCTAAGTGATTCAAAATTGCTATGCAATATACAAGCCTCATTTTAAGGAGCTTAAATTGTGCGATCATAGAGAACTTTACAACTTCGTTTACCTTTGTTTAATTATAAACGCTTTGTACATCATATAACTGCGTTATATTTATAAATATTTTATTGTGATTCTCTCTCGATTAACGCTTGGTTAAATTTTAATAATACAAAGCAAAGGGTTTTTTTATAGCATCTTTTGAGTAAAAGAGAGATCACAACCTTACCAAGTCGAATTTTTGTGTTTGCTTAAAAAGACATGTCTCTGGCAGATGAATTAGTGCAGCTATTTAAAAACAGCGATGTCGACCTTTTTAATAGTTAAAATTGGGTATTTTTCTGATGTAATTTTGTGTTCCACACGTTCCTTTTCTTATTTTTGAAGTAAATAGATTATTTACAACATGTCGCCCTGAATGTACTAGAATAATTCATATTAATAATTAGACACTGCAGCTACTGATTTTCCCTTCTCTTGACGCTTATTACAGATATGTATTGTCATGTGATTTTATCATAAATTTGTCGATAATTTTCAAAATTATAAATTATTTGTTACTACCCTACATCTTAAATGTAGTGTAAACTCTCGGAATTGGACGTAATGATGCATCAATGTTTGTAGAAGCTTTTCTATTGTAACGTTTTCTTTTGTATTTTACGTATTAAAAGGTTTAAGATTTTTTTTTGTTATTTTCTAAAGCAAAAATGAAGCTTTCGTTGTTAATCAAAGTAAAATGAAAGTTTAAAAGGAAATGTGATTTACATCTTTTGTATCAATGTTTAGGAAAACCCTTTTACTATATTGAGAGGAAACGTTCGTTAGCGTCATTTTAAATAAGAATAGTTTTGTATAAATAAATGTTTTCGTTATTTTAAATTGGGTGAATTTCGTTAAATCAAATTGAAATTGCATCATATAAAAACAAAAAAACGCATTTAAGTTATTACATTGAATAGTACAGCTTTTGAAAAGGTTGAAGTAACCGTTTCTGTTTATAAGGGTTTGGTTAAACAAAGATTTTGGATTCTATGCCCGTTAAACTTAAGGTTAATTTTCGTCGAGAATATCTTTTGTGCGTGTATAGGGTTACTTAGTTAAGGTTTTGAGAAAAGGTGTTGTTGACGTTGCAATTTCTCCAGACGGTTTTCGAGTTTGATTTCGTAGATGCGCGTACTTAGAAAATTTTAGTACCTTTTCCTTAATTGGCTAATTAAATGGAGGTAGCTTAAAAAACCAATGTGGCGACAAGTAAAAATATTCACGAGAACAGTAGTTGCGTAGGTCTAGAAGCGTCCAGTTTTTTTCGTTACGGTGTCGTAGTGATTACCGCGGAACAACGTTGACCCCGGTCCGTGATGAAGAAACTGTCGTATCAGGGTTCTCATTCCCTCACCACCCAAATCAGGGATCATATAATCATTCAACATTCACCAAATCAGTTTATCGTTACCTGTAGTTGATCCATAGGGAGTTATCGAGATCCAAAAAGGCGTTTACCAAGTGCTTTTGTCGTTCTCTGGAGAAGGCTTTGATTCTGGTGGAAAAGTACAACGTTGGTTCCAAAGTTTTATGCGTAAAGTTCATAGTTTGCCATTAATTAAATATCCTGCTGTAAATAGACCTGTTTTTTCGTTAAGATGCAGATATTAAGTGTTAATTAGGTCTTATACATAATTTAGCTAAAAGTGAAATTGATTATTAGCGTGTTTATGTTACTGTCAGTGTACATACAACCAATTGAAATGTAATTATAACGTTAATCGAAAGAGAGAACATCATTAACTGAATTTAGATTGCAATATTTGAGTTGACAACTTGATGGTTCCGTTTTTTTTATTTATTTATTCACATTACATATATTTAAGTTCTTGAACTTGTATTTGTATGTGAACCTATTATTACACAACATCTGACGACATGCTGCATTTTTTAATGTTTGCTGTTTTTTTTTGCTCTAAGGATTAACGTTATTTCATTGTGTTTAGCCTTAAATAAAACAATTACGGCCGAAACCTTCTCAAATGATTATTTAATTATAGCGTAACATTTAGAGGCCGATGAATAACTGCATTATTTTCTTTTAAAATTTAAACATAATAAAGTGCAATTTTAAGGAAGTTTTTCAAGTGGTTGTGTACAGAATTAAAGTGTTTTTTTTTGTTGTCGAAGTGAAATTACTTTAAAAGTTGAATTTTAATAACGTAACGTAACAACACATTATTGTTTTTTTTATCAAATTAGTGATTGATTTCTTTTTCGGCACGCAATTATTTTAATTAAGCGTGCAAATATGTTTAAAGCCTTTCAGGTTGGCGCCTGCTGGTCCCAGTGCCGCCTGAGAAGATTACGTTTAGGTAAGCGAGTTATTTGAGTATTTTGGGCGAGCGGTGAACTATCGTAATTAGGCATTTCAACCCCTATTGTAGCGTTTCAAATGTTCTGGCGCTCGTTTCCGGTTTTATGTCATTTCAACCTCCATGTGGACTTATATATGATAAACTATCCTATTGTGCGCAAAATTTAGTACATCGAACCCACCCCTACCGCTGGCTAGTCGGGCAAAACCCAAGTTTATCTGTTATTTCGTATTACTGCCAGTCTATACCGTAACAGCACAAAATATTTGCATTGTTTAATTTGGCAGTTAGCTACGTTCAATCTTATGCTAAAGTAGTGTGGTTTAATAATGTTAAAATTTGTGTTGAGGTGAAGTATTTAATAAAACCTTCTGTTTGCTTTCTCTCTTTTTTTTGCCCTTTAAAGGCATCAGTAGATAGGTTAGTCACTGACTACTGATTTTTTGTTGGTCAAACATTTTGTCCTGATAATAACTAACGCTATTAGTTTAAGCAGCATTGTGTGTTATTTGATTATTGCAAGTTTTACCAGACTATGTTCAAGCATCATTTTGAACACGTTACAAACTATTTGCAAATATCTTGAAGATTACGGCAGACCTATTGTAAACTAGCGTTACCATTTTACTTCTTCGTTTAGGTATATTTACAAGTTTAAATCAAAATTTAATGACCAGTTTCGCAGAAAATGATTTACAGAGCAAGCGGTACATACTAATCTGAAAAATCGGTCAATGTGCCACGTGTTTTTAACTGAAAAGTCAATCTACCTTCCACAAATACACAGAACTATGGCTACATGCACCGAATTAATTGATCACACATCGTAAATAAGATTTTTCTAGGCACCAAATATATTATATAATACACCACAAGATTCTGATGTACCATATTAAACTATTCATATAAATGTGACATATTCGGTATCCGCCATAACGTGTGTTAGTCGTACTGTGGGGGTACTCAGACATATCCTTTCAATCACGAAATTATTACAAGAATTGTTTGTTAGTTTATCATTAAGTAATACTTAACTAGATCATTTCTAAAAAAGTATAGGTATGCCAAAACACGTTATTTTTCTGACTTAATTTTCGTTTATTTTTCTTGTAACGAATGGTTTCTATACGGTTATGTTAAACAAACATTGGATACTATGTATAACTAAATGCATTTAAGCTGTGGCCTGATTCATTATGTGGTTTGTTATTCTCATACGAGTGACAACAGTAAGCTTGACAAGCGTGAGTTAGTATCGTTTATGAATCCTTTATTTATTATCTTGTCTAAATTTTAAACACTAAAAATAATTTATTAAACTAGAAATGATCCTACCTGTATTTAAACAATCGTCAGTATTCTAAAAATATACGTAACCTTATTTTTTCTACTTTCTTTGAGACATCTTTGCTTATTGCAGTTACATTAAAATGTTTATGTTTTATTTCAGCTGAAACTTTTATTTATTTGCATAATAATTTTATTTAGTTTTACTAAACTAAAATTTGCAGTAACATTTATTTTTACTAAGGAAAATTTTTATGTGATCGAATATCGATAAGGTTTGGTTATTTATACCCTGACTCGGATTTACATGTTTTTAAACGTAAAAAATGCAAAAAAAAGAAAGCAGGGGTAACCGATCGACTATTGCACGAAATATTATTGAAACAAGATCTATTCAAAACTTATATGAAAAATAACAATAATTTAACGTATACTTTGTACCAAACACATCTAAGTAAAGTAAATATCTTAATTAAGCTAGCAAGGAAAAAACATTATCAAAATAAAATAAGTAACACCACAAATATCTCTGAGCAATGGGAGGAATTAACTAAAAAAGCTGTTAATCTAACTAAATCTAATTAAAGGTATGAAATGTATTACTGAAGAGAAAGGAGATGAACAAAATAGTTGAGCTTTTTAATAGTTATTTTATATCCATTTCTGGAAAATTATCATCTCAGATTGACATCTAGGAATTATGTGCACAATAACGCTTCACTAATGCACGGTGTCCAATTATTATTGTTGATATTGAATATTCTATAAAATATTTAAAGGTAAATGTGCCAGGTGGGCATGACAATATAAAGCCATACCATTATCTAACCTTTTTAATCCATGTTTAATCGAAGGTAATTTCCCTGAGGTATTAAAAAAGGTATCGTAAAACCTTTACTTAAAAGTTGAGATAAGACGAAGGTCAACTATTACAAGCAAATTGTTTTAACAAGTTGTTTTTCTAAAATATTTGAAAAAGTCATTAGCAAACAATTGATTTTTTCTTAAATTTAACCTTCTTTCAAAATGACAGTACGGTTTCATGAAAAATAAATCAACGGAAGATGCATTATCTACTACAAGAGCTGTACAGTCACTTAATAATTTTCAATGTTGTCTTTCAGTTTTTTTATACCTCAATAAGACATTCGATACCGTTTGTCATGACATATTGTGCGATAAAGTGTTCAAATGTGGAATACGAGGTGATAACTTATCACCTATTAAGTCTTATCTCCATAACAGAATGCAGGTTGTTCGAATTGGTGACTCGGAGAATTCGAAAAGTCCGAAGTTCCATAAGGGTTCTATCCATGGGCCATTACTATTCGTAATATATATTAATGACTAAATTTACAAATACAATACGCCAAACTAATCTCGCATGCCGACGATATGGTACTCTTTGTATCAGCAAGTTCTAAAACGTATCTAATTGAAAGAACATCTTCGTATATGAATATTATTAAAATTGGTCAAATAATATCTTAACGCTAAACCATTAAAAGACATCATATATTATTTACTCATGTTACAATTTATCTACCAGTCTCATCGATAATACATACAGTTTACGAATACATACATAGCTGTGCAATACAGTAAATTATCTTAGAGTAATGATAGATTCCCACTTAAGGTACGATAGTCAGATACAACACCTAACTAGTAAAGTTTATTTATCTGTTTAAGTCTATTAATGGTATGAGCGAAGTGTCAAAAAAATAATGTATCATGGGATTTTCCAGTCATTATTATCATATGAGTTGTTGGAAGGGGGTCAACAACCGATTCTTACATGAAACGTCAGCTTACTGTCCAAAAATTAATCTTAAATATAATGTTTTACTAACCTATCCTTTTCTCTTCAGAATAACTATTTAAAGAGACCAATTATTCTCTATTCATTACCTGTATGCCATAGCATTGTTGAAATATATGTATAAAAATAAAAACATATTACTTAATACCCCAAACCATAACCATATAACAATATTTAAAATTTCACACTTGTTCACTCTACCCACTAAAAATCACATGGCCTAAAATAACTTCACTTTACACGTGATCAAGATTTATAACTATTTACAATTAAGCTACAACATTAATTACTACTTCTCTCTATCTTATAGGCCCTTTATGACAAATCTTAACGCTCCTATTGTGTTCGGGTCAATATGACCCAATCGTGTTCTTCTAATGTGCATAATTCGTTAATTTATTTAAATATTTCGTTACCACTGCATGACTTTTATTTCACTACTTTAATAACGGTGTACCTAGATTGATATCAGTAAATTATAATTAGTTTCTTTAATGCACTTGTTACATTCACTGTCTTTGGGTCCATATGATCCGGTGATTTATGTGGTTCAAATTAGCAAGAAGCAGATTATTATCATAGACGAATGTATTTTATTAGTTTTGTTTTATTTTCATAAATATAAATAACTTGCTGTTAATGCAAAGGCTGTTTCCAGCTGCAACCTACATTAACGTATCGTGCGCAGATCAGCACTGTCACGTAGTGAGCTCAGGGGTAACTCACCCTTCCTGGCTCTCATTCATTCATTGCGAGTGGTACGGTTAGCATTACTTACGTAGGACCTTGTAAAGGTCATGTAATTTCAGTGTGTTTTTTTTGCATAGTAACTTAATAAATTAAATTTAAATTAACAAGACTTTTCTCTTCCTGCTATGTAAGTAGTATCTATTCATTAGCACTTACAGAC
Source organism: Vesta saturnalis (assembly GCA_036346205.1). NCBI lineage: Eukaryota > Metazoa > Arthropoda > Insecta > Coleoptera > Lampyridae > Vesta > Vesta saturnalis. The sequence goes on from JARFJB010000268.1 coordinate 97,217, forward strand.
GAGCGATATAAAACCAAGGTTTGTGAGTCAGCAGATGAAAATGAAGTAAGTTTTATTCATATCATTAAACAAAGTGGCCCTTCGACCGGGATAGTTCCGTGTAAATCCTGGAAAACTAAAAAAATAGTGTTCACGTGCTTATCGCCGTTCATTAAAACCAATGAATGAGAGAGCGTCGGTGCAGCTTCGCTTCTTGCTGTTAGTTCCTTTGTTTCTAAACATCACTAACATCACGATCTTCTCAACTAACCTTTGATGTCGACCAGTGTTAGCGTACTGTTTACTTTTCAATAGTTCTATCACTTTGCGCAGGTTATGCCACTCAACCATGTTATTACCTTATTGCATCCTTAACACTTTAAATTTATTAAAAATTATGGTTGTTTAAAAAACATACATGAATAATTAAGAATCGAACATTATCTTTTCAATTATTTGCGCCTTGTGGCCATGAAAGCTGAGCCTTTGTCTCACAACTAATACTACACACGATTCTGATTATTTTCTTTGCATTATCATAAAACTATTTGGCGCCTTTGTTGCCATAAAGTTTAAGCTTTCGTTTCAAAAGCTACTAACACAAATAACTCGACTCTGATAGCTTCCTTACATTATTATTCAATTATAAATATTGCTACTGCGAATACAAATCAATCGCAATGACAAAAGTAAAAGCAATACAGCTGCAAGTAGCGGAGCAAATGAAAAACTACCCCGAATTGCTTTACCCACCTATGATGGCAATTATACAGAATTTCAAACATTCTAGTCGCTAATTCACAGCAATCTAAGCTTATCAAATATAGAGAAATTTATGTACTTAAAGGGTTGTTTAATTGGAGCATCTGCCCAAACAATTGCAAATATTCAACCTTCCGGGTATAACTATATGATCGCGTTTGGTCCATTATGTGATATATATATATATATATATATATATATATATATATATATATATATATATATATATATATACATATATATATATATATATATATATATATATATATATATATATATATATATATATATATATATATATATAAACAATCCTAAATTAGCCATAGTTAACCACGTTAAGGAGATAATATGTTTAAAACCCGTAACGAAAAGTAGTTCAGGGATCTGCGAAAACTTTTTATGATTATGAAAATGTAAACTTTCACCATTAACACTCATAATAAAATACTTATCTTGTTTGGGGTTTTTTAATGGTGTACTTTAAATTGTACAATATAAACGTTTCGATAACATTTACAGTTATCTTCGCCAATAGTAATGTTTGTTAAAAATTGTTAAAGATGTTGTAAACAATTTTGTCAAATTTGCAAAATTAAAACATAAACATAAGCCTGCTATTAATATAACAGTTATATTAATTATATTAATAGCAGACGATCATTTGTCTTAACTGCTGACAAGGCCTCTTGTTCAAACTGCAAGGGTGACCATTATTTAAACCAATGTCCAAAATTTCTGGCGCTATGGGTACAACGATTTAATGAAGTTGGCGAATTAAGGGTATGTAAAAACTGCTTACGACACTCTAGTAGATATTCGTGTAAGTCTAAATGTAATTGTACGTCCTGCCATAAAAGACACAACACATTGTTACTCTTTGAACGATCGCACACCCAAACAAATCCAGAGCCGGGTACTAGTTCAAATAAGAACCCTATTGTAGCATTTACTCCCAATAATACGATCGAAAATCCAAACCTAAACGTGCAAACACTTTTTTGCTTTCACAACATCGATGAGCTGCTACCTACTACATGCATACAAGTACAATCACACAACGATAAATGGCATTCTGCGAGTGTTATTTTGGATAGCGGTAGCTATTCAAATTTCAATACTGACAGATTGGAAAACAAATTACAACTAAAGCGCGACAAATTTTGGGGATCAATTATTGTTGTTAATTTGTGGATAGCCTCCTCTCATAATGAATTTAAAATAAATCTGTAGTGTTTAACTATACCAAAAATTGCAGAAAGATTACCCTTGCGATCATTTGACAAATCAACCTTAAATATCCCTGAAAATAACCTTTTGTCTGATAAGAATTTTACCCAACCGGTTGACCTGCTTATTAGGTTAGGTTAAAATATGGCCGTGCTACAAAACACTCTGCTTGGATAGGTAATATCAGGTCATTACTATTCAAACCAAAACCTACCCCATACCATACATTCAAACCTAACTTTAGACACGAGTAATTCTTCTTATGTAAATGCCTCTCTAGATAGCTTGTTACAAAAATTCTGGCAACTGCAAAATGTAGAACCGCCAAATCAGCTCTCTAAGTTATCTTGAGAAGAGAAATTTTGTGGAGCGTTTTATCAAAACTACTTTCCAAGACAGTTGTGGTCGATTTGTTGTTTCTATCCCTTTTAATTCTAAGTTATCTAAATTAGGAGAGTCTAGAGAACAAGCACTCAATCGGTTTTTCCATTTAGACAGCAAACTATTAAAAAACGAAGAACTTCGTAAAGAGTATTATAAATTTATGAAAGAGTCTATTGCCTTGAGTCATATGTCAAAGCTCGGGGCTTTACATGAAGATAACGATTTCTCACCTATTGATACGTTAGATCTAACCATTCCAGGACTCGAGGTGTCTTCATTTTTCTTTTTTTCTTCCGCGCCACGCTGTTTTTAAATCAATGTCATTTACTACTATACTCCGTATCGTGTTTGACGGTAGTGCTAAATTTAGCTCGAACATCTCGATTAACGACACTCAAATTGTGGGACCCGTGATCCAAAACGATCTTTTTAGCATTCTATTAAGATTCAGAGAACACCAAATTGCTTTAACGGGTAACATTGAAAATATGTACCGCCAAATCCTTGTACATCCTTCCGAACGAAAATTCCAACAGATTCTTTGGCGAGATAGCCCCCATAAGCCTATTTAAACTAAATTAAATACAGTTACATACGGCACAGTCGGTGCTAGTTATTTAGCTACAAAATGCTTTCACCACTTAGATGATATCCATGTGAACCACTACCAAAGGACGTGCAACACTTTAAAATCAGACTTCTACATGAATGACCTTCTGTCTGGAGCTGACACACTCCAAGAAGATTTAAAGATTAGGAACGAACTAACTTCTAATTTATCGAGTGCGGGATTCTCTATCCGTAAATTTGCAACGTATGATGCAAATGTTTTATCTACTGTAGCCCAGTTATTTGACCCCTTAAGTTTGCTTTCACCTATCATAGTTAAGGGAAAGATAGTAATCCACTCACTGTAGCAACTTAAATTATCCTGGGACATCTGCATACCCCACAGTCTCAACACCGAATGGAATTCCTTCAAATCGCAGTTATAATCTTTAAATTCCTTAAAACTACCTAGATGCGTTATAGTGCCGAGCGCTGCTGTTATTGAAATACACGGGTTTAGCGATAGTAGCTCCACTTCCTACGGACCATGCATCTACATCAAATCATCGGACTCCGTTGGTAATTCATCGATTCAATTATTATATACCAAAAGTCGGGTCGCTCCCCTACAGGGTGCTACTATTCCCCGTTTAGAGTTGTGCTCCCATTTTCTATTAGCGGAACTAATTCAAAAGGCGAAGAAATCACTCACTATTTCATTTAATAAACCTTATCTCTGGGCTGATTCCACAATAGTTCTTAACTGGATTAAGTCGACCGCAAACAAATATAAAACCTTCATTGCAAACAGAATTGCAACTATCCAACCCAGATGATTGGTTTTACGTGCCATCTAAACAAAGCCTTGATGATGTTGTCTCAAGAGGCTCATCTGTTGCAGATCTAATGCATAATTCTCTTTGGTGGCATGGTCCAGCTTATCTTTCTTCATCAGTAAATGAGTTACCTGAACAGATACATAGAAAAACGAATGAAATCAAAGCGAACACCAAGGTTAGTATGAACTTCCTAGTTATAAAGGTCTCGACTATTTTTGCACAATTCTCTTCATTAAATAAGTTGAAACGCGTAGTCGCATGGACGTTTTATTTGAAATTACAAACTTGAGCCAGAATGTCGTGTATCCGAATTACAAACCTCTTTGGATATATGAGTAAAATTGTGTCAACGTGAAACCTTTTGTAACGGAATAGAACGCCTGAAACTGAAACGGCCATTGAAACCAAGCTGCAACATTTTACCACTTAATCCCTTTCTGGATAACAATGGTCTATTAAGAGTGGGAGGAAGAATCTGCAATTCCAATTTCACATTTGATAAGAAATTTCCTATTTTGTTGCCTAAAAATCACATATTCACTAAATTGATTTTTGGGCACTTTCATAAATCGTTGTTGCATTGCGGAGTACAACAGCTGGTAGCTAGCATCCGCGAATATTACTGGCCTATATCGGCCAGAAGTATAGCTAAACAAGTTATCCACCAGTGAATTAACCCATTAGGGACTAGCGCGCCTTAAATGGCACGGATGTCGATTCCCTACTTAGAATTTTTTAAAACTACTTTGAACAAAGTTTGACGCGTACGCCCATATTTTATGAGTTCCTAATACCTAAACCCATCTATTGTGAACCGCGGAAGAAAGAATTCGCTTAGTCAGTGCTTTGTAAGGGAATGAGAAAGACGTGCGTTTATTTACAAAACCAACAAATAAGAGTTCCACTAAACCGTAAGTATTTATCTTTTACACGTTGTTTAAAATGTGCAATATTTTTGCGGATTCGTTTTATATAGAAGGCTATTTACAAGTATAGCAAAATACAATCTGAAAATACTTATTGGTATAATCAAGATGGGGGTGTTTTTGTTGATGTTACATACATATATGGCACGCTAGTCCTATACACTACTATATCACGTTTTACGGACAGACATGTAACAGTAATATTTTATTTTCAGTTTGACTGTGGAAGACATTGCGGATATGCTAGAATCGGAAGAATTTTGAGAAGATTTTAATAATGATAGAGTAGATCGAGTATGCATAGAACCCCCTGATAACAAAATTGGCTCAGACGAAGATTCAGGTGACGAGTCTGGAGGTTTGTTGGATAATTTATCTAGTAGACAATTACAAGAAGTGGCCACCGCATTGGTACTGATGACATTCAAAACGATGGTATACTAAAAGAAAGTACAGGTGAAAATAAAGTCAAGGAAAAAATAAAGGTATGCCAAGGATAAGAATAGTTACGCCCATCAAGTGGAGTGCAAATGAAGACCTGCCTTATTCTACATCTGGTTACATATTTCCTACACAAAACTATTCAAAGTATAGAGATTTGTCGCCAACAGATATTTTGGAGATGTTTTTAACAGATGACATACTACAGTTAATCGTAGAAAAAAGCAATCGATACGCACTATTCCTAAATTGTTCGAACCCAAATCTTACCATAGAAGAAATCAGATGCTCCTTAGGAATACTCATTGTCTCTGGATATGATCCCTAACCGTCCAAGAAAAGTTATTGGGACTCTGGGGATGATTTACGCAACATTGCTGTTTACAAATCCATGCGCCGTGACAAATTTATACAAATAATGCGCTTTACACATTTTGCCGACAACAATAATCTTCAATTTGCAGCTAAATTGGCCAAGCTGCGGCCACTAATCACAAAAATGAAAAAAAACTTCCATGCGAATTATGTACCGCAACAGGAGGTAACTTATGATGAAAGCATTATTGAATATTTTGGGAGACATGGATGTAAACAGTACATTCGGGGAGTTTGGCTATAAAGTTTGGTGTATGAATTCAAAAAATCTCATAAACTTTGAAATATACCAAGGAAATTAGCAAACTCAAATGCGGACCATCAAAAGAAATTTGGAAAAGCAACTGCACCTCTTCTTCAACTTTCAGATAAAATGCCACTGGAAGTTAAGTCCTTACCTTATCATTTAATTTTGATAACCTGTTCACATCTATACATCTTCTTTATCATTTGAAAGAAAATGATTACGAAGCCATTGGAACAATTAGGGAAAATCGGCTTCCAAAAAATTGTCCTATCCGTTGCGTAAAAGAGATGAAAAAACAGTAAGAGGAACACATGACTGTGCACTGACGCAAGATAAAAATGTAATTGCTGTGCGATGGCGTCCATCCATTGTCTAATGCCTCTCTTTATTCCTCTGCAGAGAAAAACAAAATCTCCGTTCCTAGACCAAACTGTATTGGAAAGTATAACGAGTTTATGGGAGGTACCGATCAAATGGATGCGAATGTCAATGTATACCGAATTGGAATTCGTGCTAAGAAATGGTGGTGGCCAATATTTACGTGGCTTATTGACACCTGCGTACAAAACTCTTGGATTCTATACAAGCGACATAATCCTGATGTGCCACAATTGAATTTCAGACGTGAAATAGCTCAAGTATATTTACAAAATATCAGAATTTGCCAAAAGCAGCTGGACGTCCTGCAACGTACTCATCGGATACCAGAGTTGCCCCCAACATTAGGTACGATCGTACTGACCATCTTATTGAATATGTACCCAATAACAAACGAAGGCGATGTGCTGGTAGTCATACACCTTCAAGTGCTGTCAGAACCCAGTGTCGTAAATGTAATGTAGGACTTTGTATTCAATGTTTTCCTAGTTATCACAGTAATTAATTATTCTGCTTCAGTTTTTTATTATTGTTAATTATCCAAGAATAAAGACTAAGTTTATGGTACTTTTTAACCAGTTAAAGGACTAGCGTGCCATATATGGTACAGGCGGTATTTTACCACGCATGCGTCGCATCTTCAAAAAAACTCTTTTTTAATAACAGTTAAACATTTATTATTGTGTACAATTAAAAATTGAGTTCAGTTTTTTAAATAAAAAAATTCAGTCCTTAATGGGTTAAATGCTTCAGAGTAAATCCAAAATCTTATAACCCGTTAATGGGTGACCTAGCTGCCAAAGGACTAGAAATAAACAACTCAGTTTTTACAAATGTAGGAGTTGATTACGCTGGTCTATGCTTTATTCGAGACTGAGAACTCCGCAGGGCATATATTTGTTTATTTATTTTTTTAGTGACTACAGCCGTGCACCTAGAGTTGGTGATGGATTTAACCACCAACGCTTTCTTAGCTGTTTTAAGGCATTCCCAAATCTATACCCTCAGATAGCGCTACCAATTACAAGGGTACATCCAACCAACAGAGAACTGTACAAATTTTATGGCAACTAATAGTATAAAATGGAATTTTATTATTCCAAAAAATCCTTATCAAGGTGGTATTTGGGTGAGTGGTATCAAATGCGTAAAATCACATTTGAAAAGGATGCTTGCCAACACTTGCCTTGATTATGAACATTTTTCTACGTTGATGATTCAGATTGAAGCAACTCTCAATTCACGTCCTCTCTCCCGATTACCAATGACCCCACAGACGTCAATCCTCTCACACCAGGCCATTTCCTTATTGAGAAGGTACTTTGTGCCCTTCCGAAGGCTAACTTGGTAAACCTCAATGAAGCCCGCTTAACAACATACCAACGCATAGAGCGTCTGGTGCGACACTTGTGGCAACTATGGTGCCTGGAGGTGGTCCCCGAGCTACAACGTCGCTCGAAATCGTTTAAAGCCATACCCGAGTTACTAAAACTCAATTCAATGGTTCTCCTAAAAGCAGAAAACCTACCCCCGTCTCCAATGGATACTAGGAAGGTTTATAGATATTCATGTAGAGGCAGACAACGTAATACTAGCCGCAACTTTTCGGCTATCCAATGGCGACATCATCAAAAGAGGAGTCAGCAAACTGTGTGTGTTACCGGGAGTGTAAAAGGGGCAATATCTCAGTAAAGTACGCTTTCGAGACGCGTGTTTTTTATTAAGTTCAATACTGCCCTTATCATGATCATTTATTATTTGTTGCTATTTTTCAGATTATCTATTTTAGTATATGTTGCATTTATGTACATTTATATTTCATGTGAGCATGTGTATTTTATCTTTGACCATTTATCGGTTTTTTCTCTCTTTGAAATCAAGATATTTCAAGGCGGCCGGAATTTTAATGCAAAGGCTCTTTCCAGCCTGCAAGAGCTGCAACCAACCTGACTTTACCACAAAGGGCTGGAACCTACACTAACGTGTCGTGCACGAATCAGCACCGTAACGTAGCGAGCTTGGGGGTAACTCACCCTTCCTGGCTCTCATCCATTCATTGCGAGTGGTACGGTTAGCATTACTTACGTAGGACATTGTAAAGGTAATGCAATTTTAGTGTTTTTTGCACAGTAACTTAATAAAATAAATTTAAATTAACAAGACCTTTCTTTGCCTGCTATGTAAGTAGATCTATTCATTAGCACTTACAGGCGAGCGATATAAAACCAAGGTTTGTGAGCCAGCAAATAAAAATGAAGGGAATCTTATTCATATTATTAAACACTTACATAATATTGCCACATTATTGCGCATATTGCATGCGTTATTTGCGTACCGGTAAATAAACTTATTCCTATTGAGACTTGTCTGTGGCTCCGCGTATAAATGTAGCCAGTCAGCATCTGTGTGTTAGTTTCACAGTAAATATCAAACCTGATGCTATACTCTAATAAGAAATACCTAACGATTGAAATTTATTATTGAAAATTTGCAGTGCGTTTCTGGTAGCTTCTGAAGAAGAAGCCCATTTGTCCAAAACCTATATAATAGCAAATCGAATGATGAAGCGGAAGCTACGATTTCAGATGAAGGTGAGACGAATAATCACATAACTTTATTCGTTGATTCTTGTGCCAACAAGGTATGCTACGACGCGAATAATTGATATAAAATCCGCGTACTTCTTATATTTCACACCCATGCTCATGAGCACCATGCTCCACAATAACCGAGTGTGTAACCAAGATTATAAAACACCTTTTACGATTTTAGATAATAACGTACACATGCAGACGACAAACTAAAAGATGCCCAATGACAATCTTTTACAATATCATGGACGTTTCAGCTTACAATGCTTATGCTCTGTAGTGCGAAGTAACTCCAACGTGGAATTCAGGAAAACTTACAAAACGGCGACTATTTCTTGAAGAACTTGGTAACTCCTTGATCACTCCAATATTGCAAGAAAGAAAAGGTCTACCTGGAAGTATTCCTACAACTGAAATGGTTATAAAATCATGTTCTTCAACCAGTAATCCCGAAGTAACGGAACAATCAACCACAACCAAGCGTAAAAGATGCAATTTTTGTCTCTCTTCAAGTGATAATAAAACTAATATGGTATGTTGTTATTGCTGAACATACCCACGTAAAGTTCATGTATATTACTACTGTCAAGACTGTAACAAATAAATGTATATACCTAACTACTACGTTTTTCAGATGTTTTTACGTAACGTTTATAATAATATGTAATAAAAATAAAATAACGTAATAAAATGCAATAAATAATAAATACTACATCTTATTTCTTATTATTATTTACTGTTATATCAATTTAACGACAATAAAATGACACCTGTAGGCTCCCGGATCATTATGACCCGAACACAATAAGTGTTAAATAAGGGTTAAGAAATTGTTGCTTCACTGATTATAAGAAAGGTTCAAGATATTCTATGCTCCAAACTGAAAATTTGATCAATTCATAATTAATCAATTAAAACATACTTTGCCAGATTAAAGATTTTTAAGAATTCAGAATAATAGCAATAATTATATAATATTTCGCCCTCCCCGTAAACATCAAGAAATTCTTAAATTTAGATGTTTACTGCAGGGGTATCTACATCTTCCAACGTATATGTACCAAAATTTATAATGTAACTCCATTCTCTTTTTTACGTTTATTTGTAGTTATGTCAATAGCAGTACTACTATAAAACCAATTTTGTTTTCTCCAAATAAATGGTTTATAATTATTATTATTATTATTATTATTATTATTAAACACTGTAGACACTCTTACTCCTATAGCTTTTTATAAGTATTACAATATTTTAGATAATTATAATAATGAACTTTATCGAACAACCACGGAACATACCCATTATACACGTCATAACAGATATGTAGTTCCTCTTTCGTATAATAAATATGGAGATCGCACGTTAAAATGTATAATTCAAAAATTACTTAATGAAATGCCATTTAATTGTAAAAATATGTCCAAATCTACTTGTAAAAACGAACTGAAAGTATGGCTGAAAAATAGTTTATAAGTTGACATGAATATTATGTTAGTTTTATTTATTATTTTAGTATTATGTATATATATTTTTTTGTTCGTGTATATTTTCTACATCACTGATAAATTTTTTGTTAATTTACTTAATTTTCAATAACAATGATTGCATGCAACCACAGAGCGCTGTATATAATTTCAATTATGTTTTATAATGTATTGTGTATTTATACATATAATTTAACTCGGAACCTGCTGATAAGTCTCTCACTTAGCAGGACCGATAACTGTATATGTGATATTGAAATAAATAAATAAATAAATAAATTATTATTATTATTATTATTATTTTGGTTGGACTACCTACTAGGCGCGTCCCCAGGTGGCGGATAGGGGAATGACCTTGCAAATGATCGTAAGTGATGCAAGGCCAACACCGAAATATGAGCTCGTGGCAGCAAACCACCACTGTTAGCTCTAGAGAATACGGTGTCGCGGACCAGTCTACGTGGGGCCTCGTATCTAACGAGGTCAGGGAACCCTGCGTCCCCCTTGCTGGAAGTACACTTTTCTTATACTAGTCTTGAGTGACTTCCCTTACTTTAATTCTTTCCTGTCGGAGCACCTTCGCTCCAACTCTTGTTCTCTTCAGGCTCCCAGCGAAAGCTTAGGGACCACTTCCTTTTCTCTCCACTCTTCCCAGGACATGCGCCATCAAAAGCGTATACGGGTGTGGCTAGCCCGGGATGTCCTAGCTGGGGGCGGCTGAGCGCTAGTCGTCTCCTAATACCGCAACTGCGAACTGTACTTCAGAGACCCTATCAGGGCGTGGCTAGGGAACGTCGTACAGCCAGCGGTCGGTGGTCTTGGCTTTACCGCCCGGGCTACGAGGAAGGTAACCTCTATAAAAAATCCCCCAATCCCAAGGTCGTTTGGCAGTTTTAGGTGCTGACGGGATTGCGCGAGGGGAAGCCTGAGCGTGGCCAGGGGGAAGCCTGGTTTCTAACGTTGAAACGCCTGTGGGGGAAGAGGCGCCCTCCACAGTATAAATGCCCTCTTGCAGTATACCGGCTCTGCTACAAGTGACATTTTTTCCGAGTTATCTCGTGGGACTTGCATGAGTTTTTGGTTACTCCAACTATGGCACCACGTTTGGCTTTGAAAACTGCAGACCATCTATATGGCAGTGACCACTTTCCAATCATAATCAACCATAATAGCAATAAGGAAGAAAGCCAACCTTTTCCTAAAAAAAGGATTATAAATAAAGCTAACTGGCCACTGTATAAACAATCTCTTCCATCCACTCTTAGATCGTTGGCCTTAGATGCTGACCTTTCTTTGCTAGTTTCTGCTATTGTAAACGCGGCTTCTATGTCGGTTCCGCAAACTAGTGGAAAAGCTCATAAGCATGGAGTACCATGGTGGTGTGACGAGGTAGCGACTGCGATCAAAGAAAAGAAGCGAACGTTCAATCGGTTCCGTCGAAATCCAACAATGGAAAACTTAATTAATTTCAAAAAAATGAGAGCTAAAGCTAGGCGTGTAATTTTAAAAAATAAAAGGGAATCGTGGAAACAATACGTGAGTACACTTACTTCTAGCTCATCGACTTTACAGATCTGGAGGAAAATTAAAGCCATGAGTGGCACAGGCTTAAGTACACAAATCTTGCAGCTTATTGTAGAAAACAAATCCATTACTAGAACTTTTGAGATCTGTGAAGCTATGGCTAATCAGTTCGAGAGTTCCAGCAGATCTGACAACTACGAAAACTCCTTTTTGTCAGGTAAAGAGCAAAGAGAAACTCAAATAGATTTTCTACGGATCAAACTTTAGAATATAATTTACCCTTTGCCATGTTTGAGTTAGACCACGCCTTAAAATATGTGAAACCATCTGCAGTTGGGCCGGACAACATCAATTACGAATTTATAAAACACTTAAACGTAGGACTTAAAATATACCTTTTAAATATTTATAACAAAATATGGTCAGAAGGTATCTACCCTACTGAATGGAGAGTGGCGACTGTAGTCCCAATTCTTAAAGAAAACAAAGACCCAACAAACCCAAACAGTTATAGACCTATTAGCCTTACTTGCTGTTTTAGCAAAATCTTTGAGAGGATGATTAATTTAAGGTTATTATTATTATTATTATTATTATTATTATTATTATTATTATTATTATTATTATTATTATTAATAATATTATTATTCCCTCCCATGGGCCCACCTTGTCGTGGTGGGAGGGCTCACCTGAGGGTAGTTTTTACCCTATGACGGTGCTAACGGGCCCCTGGATCCGTTTGGTTGACGACTTGGCTTTGTTTTTTGATTAACGATTTTTGGGCAGAGTAAACTGCGCTACCAAATCAGTAACTCAAGGTGTTGGCACCGTGCCGAGGAGTGCATGGCTGCACTTGAGACAGTCGCTAACGGTGCGCTCCGGATACCTGGCGACCTCCGGTAGTAATTAGCCTTACCGTGGTACTGGGCGCTCTGCCACGGCGGACTCTTTCGGACCATACTCGTGGAATTTTATGTATTCACAACCAAAACTTCTTGGGAGCCTCTACCTGCATATTCAGGCCTGTCTGGTTCGACAGTGACAGAACCTGAGGAGAAAACCTCATCAAAAAACCAAGATATGAGTCAGGAAAAGTTGGCTAGTCCGCGGTTCCTGATCATTAAAAGAATTGATGGAGATTTTGATAGAATAAGCCCATTTATTCTAAACAAACTGCTTTTTGGGGTAATTGGAGAATTAAGGTCCGTTCGTAAGATCAAAGAGGGATTGCTTGTAGAAACGAGAACACATCCTCAATCTTCTCGATTACTTAGACTTACAAGACTTGGCGATTTTGATATTGAAGTTTTTCCACACCGAACGATGAATATATCGCGTGGTGTTATATTTTGTAGAGATCTTCTTAATTGTGATGTAGATGAGATAAAGACCGAACTTTCAGATCAGGGAGTATTGGAAGTTAGACGTATCAAGTCTAAGGTAGATAGCAAGATGGTGGACACAGCGAATCACGTCTTGACCTTCAACACGGCTAAACTACCGGAATTTGTTAAAGTGGCCTTCTATTGTTGAAAGTCAGGTTATATGTCCCTGCACCGCTTAGGTGCTTTAGGTGCCAGAAGTTTGGACATACCTCTCTGAAATGTAATTCCTCACAGGTGTGTAGCTGTGTAAAACCATTTCACGAAGGTAAACAATGTGAGGAACCGGTACTTTGTGTGAATTGTCAGGTAAATCACAGTGCTAGATCTAGAGATTGTCCCAAGTACAAAGAAGAAGCTGCAATACAGGAGCTGAAGGTAAAAGAAAATATACCTTATGGAGAAGCGCGTGCTCGTGTTGTTGTAAGAACACCAACTTACAATAGGTCTTATGCTTCGGTAGCCTCCCTACCTGCATCTACGTTAGATGCATCCACCTTGGTTAAGGAAATCACTCCGTTACTTGTATCTGCAATGAAAGCTGTCTTCGTAACAAAGGACAGTTTTAAAGAACCTGTTATTACGACACTGGAAGGGTCACCTCAACGCCCTACCATAACGAGACAAGAAAGCCTTGAGAGTATCTTAAGCATAACTGCGTCTGAATCTGAAAAGAGGAAGCGAAGGACATCGGTCGATACTAACTCTGACGAGAGGCAGTCTGCCTCCTCAGACCCTATTAAAATAGTTAAAAAACGAGGCAGAGGATGGGAGAAAGGTCGGGCGCGGAAACCTAAACCGTGATAATTTTTTCATACATCTGCTCAATGGATAATATTCTCCAATGGAATATCCATGGCTGTGTTTATAATTACTGCTCGTTCAAGTTACTGCTAGTAGAACATAAGCCTTTGTGTGTAGCACTACAGGAAACACATTGTATTCCTGGACAACGTTATTCTCTTAGAAGCTATAAGATATATAGGAATGATGCTGTGCCGCTGATCCGAAGAAGAGGAGGTGTAGCTGTTCTTGTGAGAGATGATCTGCCATCTGAACTTGTTCGTATTAATTCAAACCTACAAGTTGTGGCTGCACGGCTGTCTGCTCCAATTACTTTAACTGTTTGTAGCATTTACCTACCAGATGGCAACTGGCAAACTCAGGAGCTACAAGATGTAATCAGACAGCTCCCAACTCCGTTGCTTCTCCTCGGTGATTTCAATGCACACAACGAACTCTGGGGTTCACATTCCAAAGATCAACAAGGACGTATGGTTGAATACATTCTACATTCACCAGACCTAGTGTTACTGAATGATGGATCACCGACTTACTTTAACGCGCGATCAAATTCCTTTTCGCGAATAGATCTCACCATCGCATCTTCCCGTATATCGCATAGGGTTCAGTGGAAAGCTCTTGACGATCTTCATGGTAGTGATCACTTCCCTATAGTGATCACTACAGATACTCATGTCCCAGTGCAAGCTTGCCCACAGCGGTGGCTTGTTAGAAAAGCTGACTGGGCCGCTTTTAGAGATTATCTGCGAGTAGTAGCACACAGCGATTCCCTTGAACAGGATGTAGAAAATATTACAAATTCAATTTTAACATCTGCTGAAATGTCTATACCTAAATCTGGAGGAGCACATTACCAGAAAAGAGTTCCTTGGTGGAATACTGAAGTGAAAAATGCCATAAGGATCAAAAAAGCTGCATTCAATCGCTTCAAACGATATCCCAATAACGAGAACTTTATATTGTTCAAAAAAGCCCGTCGTATAACGCTTGAGAATAAGAGAACCTCTTGGTCTAACTACGTATCTGGAATCTCATCAGATACAACATCCCAGGAATGTTGGAATAGAGTTAGGCGTGTCTCAGGAAGAGGATATAGTCCTCCCATCGGGTACCTCAAGTATGAGGATGAGATAATTACCTGTAACCCTCAGATTATTGCTGATCTAATTGCAGACCAATTTGAAAGTTCAAGTAGTTCGTCAAACTATGACGCTGGTTTCCTCAGAGTCAAGCGTGCAAAGGAACAAGTCGTGCATTTTAAGACGGGTGAAACTCTGCCTTATAACGTTCCTTTCAACCTGACTGAATTAGATTTGGCACTATCATCTTTAAAATCGTCTGCTCCTGGCCCTGACTCTATCACCAATATTATGCTGTGTAATCTGACTTCAGATTTTAAACTCTACCTACTCTCAGTATATAACAGAATTTGGCATGAAGACACTTACCCTTATGCATGAAAGGAGGCTATCGTCATTCCGATTCTAAAGATTGGCAAAGATCCGTTAATTTCGTCTAGCTATAGACCTATAAGTTTGACTTCAACTCTGAGTAAACTTCTAGAGAGAATGGTTAATAACCGACTTGTATGGCTGCTGGAATCCGGTGGGCTCCTTTCGGATAGCCAGTCGGGTTTCCGTAAATTCCGTTCAACCACCGACCAGATAGTTTACTTAGAACATGCCATCCAAACAACTTTTAGAAAACGGGAACATTTGGTTGCAGTATTTTTTGACCTTAACAAAGCTTATGACATGACTTGGCGCTACCATATACTACATAAAATGCATAAGTGGGGTTTTAGAGGAAATCTCCCTCTTGTTATTGCATCTTTTTTGCGAGATCGTCGATTTGAGGTGAGAATTGGAACAACTTTGTCTTCCGTCAGGATATTAGAGAATGGTGTACCTCAAGGTTCTACCTTGAGTGTTACGTTATTTCTCATCGCGGTTAATGACTTGGTGCGGAATATAGATAGAAGAATCGGAATCTGCCAATATGTCGATGATCTTAGCATATTCTATGGTGCTGATCGAATGGGCGAGATCAATAAACATCTGCAAACTGCGATAAATCAGGTCATTAGAAATGCAGAATCTCTCGGTTACCAATTCTCAACTGAAAAGACGCAATGTATGCACTTCTGCAGATTACGTCGGCCCCACTTTGGACCAATGATTCGCCTTAAAGGGGACTTCATCCAAGTTAAGGATAAGATCAGATTTCTTGGACTCATTTTAGACCCAAAACTTACTTGGGCGGCACACGTGAAAGAGCTCAAAACTACTTGTCTTAAGTCGATGAATATCATTAGAGTCCTGGCTGGCACCAAGTGGGGTGCCGAATCTCGTATACTCCTCCAGATATATCGTTCACTTATTTTATCTAAAATAGATTACGGTTCTATAGTGTACTCTTCTGCATCCAACAGCATTCTCAAAATGCTTGATCCGGTTCATCACTTGGGTATTAGAATTTGTCTAGGAGCCCTACCAGGCACATCCTCTGCAAGTCTCTGTGTTGAATCCGGACTAGCCCCTCTTCACATTAGAAGAAAGACAGTAATATTGTCTTATTTATGTCGACTGAGTGCACAGTATAACCATAGGAATTTTAATATAATTTTTAAATCCAATATAACGTCACAGGCCCTACACAATCCGTTAAGTATCCGAGCGCGAAACTTGTTAACTGAATTGAACTATCAGATTCCAGCTGTACTACCACTGGGATTCATTGAAGTACCTCCATGGAACATCCTCGACATGAAGTCATACTGGACCTTGCTCAGTACGACAAGCATGCCACGCCAGCGTCCTTATTCCATAGGAGTTTCTCTCAATTCTTGATAGCTACACGGGAGCGAAAATTCTATACACCGATGGTTCTAAAACTAACCACGGAGTGGGAGCTGCAGTTGTCGTAGATGATACTGCCTATTCTTGGTCGCTGTCACCAGACGCTTCAGTTTACACTGCAGAACAGTACGCTTTGTGGCAGGCACTGCTTATTTGTTCTTTCGCATCACGTCCTAGCCACTTCATTATTGCTTCAGATTCACTCAGCGTTCTAACTTCTCTCACTAACCCCTACAGTAATGATACTCTCCTTCAGATGATTTTATCACTCTTGCTATCTCTAGCAGAACAGGGCATAATTGTAAGATTTATTTGGGTTCCAAGTCATACTGGTCTTAGAGGTAACGATCTAGCTGATGAGGCAGCACGTTTTGCGGCGGAGCGGGATGATGTGGAGGCGCATGTCATGAAGCACACTGATGTCAGAAGTTCTGCATACAGTAAGATCATGGAAATCTGGCAAGCGGAATGGGATTTACTCGGTAACCACCTACACAACATTAAGACCTCAGTTAAGAAGTTTAACCTGACTGAAAATTTCTCTAGACAGGAACATGTCAAAATTCGACGTCTTAGGCTTGGATATACATTTTTGAGTCATGGTCACAGATTAACACGTCAAAACCCATCAATGTGCAACAACTGTCATACGCAATTTTCCGTCCAGCACGTTCTTGTTGATTGCCCAATTTTCGGGCCAGCGAGACAGTTGTATGACATTAATGACGACCTCAGTAATCTATTGTCCGAACCAGACAGATTAAGGAATGTAATCCGATTCCTCAGGGTCTGTGACTTATACTACAAAATTTAAACTTACCATTTTAGATATACATTAATTTATTTTGTAAAGTTCTCTTTTGTTATTTCTTACTGTTCTTTTTTATTTATTTGTTTTTTTGTGGTATTCTAATAATAGTATTTTTGAGCCGTTTTCTATATGTGATCGGGCTAATGACCACTGTAGTCGATGCCCATAAACGAACAGAAAAAAAAATATTATTATTATTATTTAAGATAAACCTGTTCATTATTGGTGTAAAGGACATTGACCTTATATCAGACTTCATTGCCTTAAAGCAGGTATACCATATTCGCAAAAGTAATATTGTTTATGTGGAATTTATAGTAATAATTGCACCACAAAGATGGGCTAATCTTTGCTTCCGGCTTAAGGTATATAAATGGTCAAATTTTTTTAACAGATGATCATAGTTGACAGATGTTAGAGAGTAAATACACCCTCCCTTACGCAAGAGGTCCTTGGTATTATATTGTGACTACTGAGGAGTATGTATAATCCTATTTATAATCGTATAATAGTGGTAAAATAAGATACAAATTTCATGTTAGTGTTTCCATCTCCTTGAGAGGATAGACTGGGTCCTTCTATTTTCTTGATTTTGTCGTAATTTCATGCAGAAGTACAGGTCGGTTTTAAAATACTATAAAACGCTTCTCCATTTCGGAAATCATCTTCGGATATGCCCTTCCATTCATAGTTCTAATACTTTGTCTCCATAACTTTTTAGATCTATGACGCTTTTGCCTTCCAGAACCTGTACGTTCCATGACTTCGGATGGAAATCTATCATTTCCCATGCGTTTGACTTGTCGGAAACACCCTATCTGTCGTTAGGTACTGGATTCAGTTGTTACTTCGTATATTTTCATACTTTCTTTAATTGCATTGTATATTTTATTCGATCTTCTTAACCTATCCATTTTTTTGCTTCGACGCTTTGTTTCTGCGGTTCTTCAATTCTCTATCCTTTTGCGCCATATGGCAAATTTCATAGACACGAAATTTTAGTTTTTACAGAAAACGACCTTTTCTGACCGAAATGAGAGTAAGGCTAAGTTGCTCACAAATTTCGAAATAGAAATTCCATGAAAAGGTTAAAATAGTTATTAATACTACGCCATTTACGATACACTTGCAATGTTTTGCCAGTATTTATTCACGTTTTTAATTAAAAACTACACTTGGCAAAAATTTTACGTAGTAGTATGGGATTGCCAGACAGTTGCGTAATGCTCGAATTTGAATCCCAGAATCAGGTTAGAAATGTATAGTGAGAAACTTATGTTATAAAAAGTAGCAGTTCCGTGAACTGCAGACCTGAACAACAAACGGACTTATCGGACCGGTTACAGTATAAACCTGTTGATAAAACAATATACAATTAAACATAGATGGTGGTTTCAGGACACATCTTATGTATAGTGAGAAAGAAACATGTAGGGGGTCTATGTGAGAGTTACCGCGGTCTGCACGTGTGTGTGTGTGCAGAGATGAGAAAGAAAGATAGGTGTTGAGGGTCTATATGGTCAGCATTATAAAATACACGCGTCTGCACTCAGTACAGTGAGAGACAGACAGAGAGAGAGAGCGAACGCAGCAGCAGCGAAGGGTAGACCCTGAGTAACTAACGAGGACCCAAACCGTCATAAGACCGTTTACGGTGTAAACGTAGAGATCGTCAGTATATCTATAGCTTGTAGGCATACACCTCAGATGGTACACCAGACAATTAGCTGTCAATCAGATGAATAGTTAGAATACTATCAGAGGGGGTGACTAACGGCACGCTCATGTGGTACTAAATGACTACTCGCCGTCATCGCCACAGTGCACATGGTTAATTTGAAATTGTCAGTGAGCGTTATATGAACATAAAAGTTTCGCTCAACCAAGCGAAAATTGTTTAAACTAAAGAACAGTACTGGAAAGCTAAATGTGTTAGATTGAAGAACAGGAGTTAATCATACATATGTCATCGGTTAACCCTGACGATAAAGTGGGATAACCTTTCACGCAGAAAATTTCAAAAACCTGGTGGTTGAGGTAAAGCATCCGAAGTGACATTTGAATCACTACTGCAGAGTAATCACGACCACGGACACATTTCATATGGAGGTAACGTGTATCACCGCCAACAGGAACGGAAGACAGCGAGTATAACAATTACAATGAAGAATCAACCATGCGACGTGGAATAATTACGCAATGAAGATAACTTATGTTTACCGCGAGCATTAGAGGGTAGAGCCCTTGCAGATAAAGAAGATATAATGAGACGACAACAAAAAACTGTTTGCGCTAAACTTAATAGAAGTCGCTAAGGTTCCGAGTGTAGTATTAACGAACTTAGACAGTTTCAATACCTTACCGGGTACAACATTACAGTATACCAACACGGCACTAAGGGACGAGAAATGTTATTCGAAGGTGTCGACCCCTGAAAAGAAATTACTGTACAACCAAGGACATTTTAACGTTAAAATCTTTAACATCAGCATTTTGCTGCATTACTGAAAAAGTGTCATATCCCGTACAATACTTTAAATTTAGTGTGAGCCCCCTGCTGTAGAAGAGCCCAGTTTGAAAAATTATGAAGAAGTTTATTGCCACGACTGCGGTAGAAGCTTTCGTTCCATATGTCTTTGAACCATAAAGAAGAAAAACGGGTGTGTTCATATGTACATGCAGCGTTTGTTTAAAAACATTTAATATTAACAACCGAACACCATTTTTGTGGAGAGGTGTTTTGTAAACATGCAACGATCATAAACCGGAAAACCATTTTTGTTTTATTAGACAAGCAACCCCGTATAAAGAGAATAACGACGTTTTATTTTGTTTTATGATTTAGAAACTCGTCAAGAAAAATCTCACCCCGAAAACCGGCAGTAAACTTCACGAGGCGAATCTGTGTATTTCAGCAGTTTACGACACACCATCATCTAGTTATATGTGATGTGGTGTTAGAGAACAACTATTACAAGAATACTGTATCAACAATCAGTGTTGCGAAGTAACAAAAGGTTCAGGTTGTTTACACACACTAACAACACTAAAACCGGAGATTATAAGAGGGTCTAAAATACTAATGATGAAATTTGATAACCTAAAATTTATTGATAGTCTTAACTACTTCCCTATGCCGCTCTACCAAAGGCATTGATTAGCGACGGTAAGAAAAGGTTATTTCCATCTATTTAACATTAAAGCAAACTCCGAGTATGGTCGCTACCATATTGATTACTACCCCCAACTCCATGAAACCCGAAGAAAGAGTTGAATTTTAAATGGTATGAAGAAGCAATCACAGGGTTTTAAAATGTCGGAAGAGTTAATAGAATATTGCCGGTCCGACGTAGACATCTTAAACATGCTTGCATGTACTTTAGTTTGAAGGAGTGTTTGGTTGATCCGTGCCGATAGCTTCAGCTTGCAATCTGGTGTACCGAAGACGATTTTACAACCCGATACAATAGGAATTATCCCAAAGCTGGTTATCGGAGTAGACAAGCAATCTATAAGTGCTATACTGGCTGGTCTGGGAAGAGGACCTTTCTATTCAACACGCGGGTAAACAGAGGCGGGGAGTAGTGAGTTTTACGGGTGCACGGACCCATATGCCAACACGGCGCGATGCACAGCTGTTTGACAATCCACACGATACCATGGAGCAGAGATATGAAATCAAAAGTATTCCGTCTTAAAACTTAGGATATTACGTCACTGAAATGTGGGATGACCGCTAGAATCAAACCCAAAATGTTATACTTAACACCCCCTGATACGTCCTCTAACCCACGCGATGCATTTTATGGTAGAACGGGGTACGTAGCAACCGGCGAAAGACGTCGACGTGCCGTTGTGTAGCGGGAAGCCTGGTCACCCACGACGAGGAGTGTGACGATTTTACTACTAGGCGTTTTCCCCCAGCGGCATGTCAATTCTCAAGATCTGTATCCTGTGCTCCCTATGAAGATACATCAAAACTTATGTTTCCGCACGCATGTGTAGAAGGACCATACCGAGGAATGCACGATATTCAGGAACGAACACTGCGTGCGCAGACGATGTAGCCGTCAAAGAGGGTACAGACAGAGAAATCTGGTCAGTGACACAACACAGTATGATAAAACAGACACAGGCGGTTCATTTTCCGTTCATAAATATGAAAGAGGCACCATCAACTGTACAAATCAAGAAGAAGACCCTTTACATTGCAGAGTTCCACAATGTCGAACCCGGTTCATCCAGTAGATCTCAGCAAAGCTGAACAGTTTCTGACGCGAAAATCATCATTATTTAAAAGAGTTCACGAATTTTCTCCATCAGTCAGTTAATCATATAAAATCAACGAGACACCCATTGTAACCGGATATGCGGAAGAGCCGCTGAGCCTGTTTAAACCTGTAGCAGCCTACGTAAAAAGCACGATTAAGTATTCGAGCGATGGGAGAGATGCATTACGATACTGATCTCGTTATTTACATCAAAAGAAGGGCACCGATCCCTGTGAAATAGTTACGATGCGTCGAGTTGCCGAGGATCGAACGCTGTACAAAGTTTATGATACGCAAACGATTGGAAAGGAATTCCAACTGAAAATTTGAAAGTTAACCAGTATCTCGACTTAGACACAGAACATGTTAACTTACACGTCATTTACAGACCAGAACTGCAAAACCTGACAAAGACTGATTAAACATCAAACGCAGGATAAACAGACACGATACATACGGATCGAAAATGCGAGGAACAGAGGACCGATAACGATTTTAATATTACACGTACATATTGTAATACCGATATAGCGATATTACAGAAAACGAAGAATAAACCAACAGAATATGATTGAACAGTTATAATGGTTTTAGATCTTTGATGCATGTAAACTACGTATATGACAATGTATCAAAGAAAGAAAAAAAAACAAAGACATTTGCAAATTTACTATGACGATAGACAAATGAGGATCAACATGCCATGACAAAACCCATAGATTATAAACAGACTATAGCTTAAACACCAGATAGATCTCGAACATGTTAAAAATGTGATGAAATTGAGAGCGAGAAAAAACAAAAGATGTTACTTACAACATGTCTGCACTCAGTCTGCGTGAGAATAGATGAGAAAGAAAGATATGTTGAGGTATATGTGATTAAAATACGTCTGCACTGTAGTACATAGAGAGACAGACAGATAGATCAAAACATCAGAGAAAGAAAGACTGTGGTCATTACATTTATATGTCTGCATTGCGGTTATATGTTCGTAGAGAGATCATGGTGTTCTCGATCGGTCTGTCGTATCTGGTGTCTGTTCATTTGATATCAAACGAACTAGAGTCGCAGAAGACTACGATCTGAGTTGAATCGCAACATCTGACATATTACGAGAATCCGTCGTCTCGACGACAAGAGAAAAGAAATTAAAAAAAAGAAGCATAGGTGCCACACCCGCACGATTTATAACTATCGAATAATACACTCTTATCAGACAGAGAGACAAATCAGTGTGATGTCAAAAAGTTCAAAAATGGCTTAAGATGTTATTTATGTTCAATATTAACAGAGAACAGAACCTGTGCGAGCTGCGAGTGAGAACAGAGGTGAGAAAACACATCAAGACTCTAGTGACTAAGGTTATTGACTGCAGAGAAGAGAGAGAGAGAGAGAGAGCGGAGAAACACCATTATGTGTAGAGACAGGAAATGACAGGTGAGACAGTTGCAGGAGTTAAAAGCACCGAGTAAAACGGTGTATATTTATTTAGAATGTTTAACCAGGATAAATCGATTTATTAAAAAAAACATAACCGTACAGCATAAAATATAGCGTTACTTAGTACCCGATTGATACATTATATCTGTCTCAATGAATCACACCCTATTAACAGACGTATGAATCGTCGATTATTAACATCAGCCAAACAACTGTCAATCGAATACGACACACATACAATGTACAAATGAACTCAGCATTGGAACAATATGTTTAATTGTACAATATATAACATAAAGGTTAAGATATTTTGAAAAAATAGTTGTATTTACACTAACTTAAATAACACTTTATTGTTTCACACTAAATCATTTTCGTTTTCTTATATCCGTATGGTATCGTGTCGTAGTTTTCTATCCTGCGACGTTTGTTGATGTTTAATCGGAGTCTTTTAATTTCAGGTTTTGTCACGAGTTCGTGGTCCTGTGTACGCCTAATGACGTTAGTAGAAGTTAAAATTTCATGTTCTGTGTCATCAACTAAGTCAATTAATTAACTAAGTTAACTTTTCCTAAATTTTCATAGTTAAGGGTAATTCCTTTTACTTTAATCGTTTGCTTTATCGCCCCATCTGGTAAATAAACTTTGTAGCCGTATGTTTTCGGTGCTCCTGACGCAAACTCGGTGATATAAGACCCACAACCGTATTGAGGTTCAATTTCATCGGTAAGATCTCCTAACATATTTCCTAGCGGTAGATCCGGGTACCCTTCTTTTGAAATGTAAATAACAGAATCAGTATCGTAATATAGCGACCTCTCTCCCATCGCTTCGAGATACGAGTATAATTTTAATCGTGCTTGTGTGGTTACGTAGGCTGCTATTACGCAGTTTACATTAAACAAGGGCTCAGCAGCCTCTTCCGCGTATATCCAGTTTACAATTAGGGTGTCCTCGTTAATTTCCTGTATATGATTAACTTCAACTGATGGAGAAAACATTAAATCGTAGAACTTTTAGAGTATTAATAATTGAAGTTTTGCTTTGATTTTCGCGTTGACCAAATTTCCCCAGAAACTATTTAACAAGCTTTAAGCTGGATTTTCTCAATAGAACCGGTTCGAGCTGTACACCTCGTTGTTGCTTCAATAAGGGTCTTCTCTTGATTTGTACAGTTAGATGGCCACCCTGAGGCCTCTTGCTTCATCTTTAAGAACATATTTATGAAACCGGAAAATAGACCGCCTGATCTATCTGTTTTATCATACTGTGTTGTGTCATATGACCAGATTTCTTGTATCTGTACTATATTGTACCCTCTTTTGACGGCTTCTACGATCTCGTCTGTACACCATGTACCGTGAAGTGTTCGTTCCTGAATATCATGCAAGCATTCCTCGGTACTTAGTCCTTCTACACATGTGCGACAAAGCGGAAACATAAGTTTTTGATGTATCTTCATAGGGAGCACAGGATGGTAAAGATCTTGAGGTGGCAGAATTGAACACTTAATTATACCGCTGGGGAAGGCACGCCTAGTAGTAAACTCGTCACACTCCCTCCCAACGTATACCCGTGGGTGACCAGTTGGAAACTTCCCATATTTACAAACCCAGGGGTACAACGAGCACACGTCGACGTATTTAATTCTTTCGCCGGGTTTTGCTACATATTTTAGTTTTGTACACCCCGTTCTACCACCATAAAATGCATCGCGTGGGTTAAGAGGGACGTATCTTATCAGGGGGTGATGTTTTAAGTATAACATTTTTGGGTTTGTTTTTAATTCTAGCGAAAATTTGCACCCCACATTTCAGTGACGTAATATCCTAAGTTTTTAAGACGGAATACTTTTGATTTAGTATTTTCATATCTCTGCTCCATGGTATCGTGTGGATTGTCAAACAGCTGTGCATCGCGCCGTGTTGTAAAGCATATAGGACAACCGTGATAGTAGCACCCGTAAAACTCAAAAACTTCGTTTGATGATTCGCAATAACCGTCTACTCTCAAACCATACGTCACATACTCTCTGTTTACCCGCGTGTTGAATAGAAATACCTCTACGGTCCTCTTCCCAGACCAGCCATTGTATAGCACTTATAGATTGCTTGTCTACTCTCCGATAACCAGCTTTGGGGATAATTCCTATTGTATCGGGTTGTAAAAATCGTCTTCGGTACACCAGATTGCAAGCTGAAGCTATCGTAATGGCTTCGACAAACGGATCAACCAAACACTCCTTCAAAAACAATCTTCTAAAGTACATGCAAGCATGTTTTAAGATGTCTACGTCAGACCGGCAATATTCTATTAACTCTTCCGACATTTTAAATATATAACCGTGTGATTGCGTTTCTTCATACCATTTTAAAAATTCAACTCTTTCTTCGGGTTTCATGGAGTTGGGGGAGTAGTAATCAATATGAGGTAGCGACCCTACATACTCGGAGTTTGCTTTAATGTTAAATAAAAATAGATGGGGGAAATAACCTTTTCTTATACCCGTCGCTAATCCAAATGCCTTTGGTAGAGCCGAGAGCGGCATAGGGAAGTAGTTAAGACTATCAATAAATTTTAGGTTATCAAATTTCATCATTAGTATTTTAGACCCTCTCATTATAATCTCCGGTTTAAGATGTGTGTTTGTTAGTGTGTGGTTTAAGATAAACTGGTGATCAAACCCTTGGCCATTGTGGGCTATTACACAACCTTTTTGAACAATTTTCTTACTTCCAGCAAGTAACTAAAGATTTTGTTGATACAGTATTCACCTTGTAATATTTGTTCTCTAACACCACATCGGGGCATATAACTAGAGATGATGGTAGTGTGTAGCACGTAGGGCACACTTGCTGAAATACACAAAGATTCGCCTCGTGAAGTTTTACTGCCGGTTTTTCGGGGTGAGATTTTTCTTGACGAGTTTCTAAATCATAAAACAAAAATAAAACGTCGTTATTCTCTTTATACGGGGTTGCTTGTCTAATAAAACAAAAATGGTTTTCCGGTTTATGATCGTTGCATTGTTTACAAAACACCTCTCCACAAAATGAGGTGTTTTTCGGTTGTTAATATTAAATGTTTTTAAACAAACGCTGCATTTGTGTACTGTTGAACATATAGACACACCCGTTTTTCTTCTTTATGGTTCAAAAGACATATGGACGAACGAAAGCTTCTACCGCAGTCGTGGCAATAAACTTCTTCACTTAATTTTTCACAAACTGGAGCTCTTCTACAGCAGGGGCATGTAGCTCCACACCTATGCCTATTTAAAGTATTGTACGGGATATGACACTTTTCACAGTAATAGCTGCAGCAAAATGCTGATGTTAAAGATTTTATAACGTTAAAATGTCCTTGGTTGTACAGTAATCTTATTTTCTTTTCCCCGGGTCGACACCTTCGAATAACATTTCTCGTCCCTTAGTGCCGTGTTGGTATACTGTAATGTTGTACCCGGTAAGGTATTGTTGAAACTGTCTAAGTTCGTTAATACTACACCCCTTACTCGGAATTGTAACCTTAGCGACTTCTATTAAGTTTAGCGCAAACAGTTTTTGTTGTGCATCCTTTTTTCTAATGTCATTATATCTCGGGTCTTTATCTGCAAGGGCTCTACCCACTACTAATGCTCGCGGTAAACATAAGTCATCTTCATTGCGTATAGTAATTATTCCACGGCGCATGGTTGATTCTTCATTGTAATTGTTATATACTCGCTGTCTTCCGTTCCCTGTTGGCGGTGATACACACGTTACCTCCATATGAAATGTGTCCGTGGTCGTGTGCTCAGTATTACTCTGCAGTAGTGATTCCAAAATGTCACTTCGGATGCTTTACGAAAACTCAACCACCCCGGTAGTTTAAATTTGAAATTTTCTGCGTGAAAGGTTATCCCCACTTTATCGCCGGGGTTAACCGATGACATAATGTATGTAATAACTTGATTAACTCCTGTTCTTACCCAATCTAACACATTTAGCTTTCCAGTACTGTTCTTTAGTTTAAACAAAATTTTTCCCTTTTTTGAGCGAAACTTTTTTATGTTCATATAACGCTCACTGACAATTTCAAAATTAGCCATGTGCACTCGCAATGAGACCGATGTGTACGGTAGCAGCAATAAAAGTAAACTAAGTCATTTAGTACCTGATGAGCGTATTTATACATTAGTCACCCCCCTCCCTGATAGTATTCTCATAACTATTCATCTGATTGACAGCTAATTTGTCTGGTTAAATGTAATTAGTGGAAACATTCATCTGAGGGTGTATGCCTACGCTAAGCTATAGATATACTGATTATACGATCTCTACGTTTACACCGTAAACGGTCTTATGGCGCATGGTTTAGGTCCTCGTTAGTTACTCCAGAGGTCTACCCACCCTGTCTTCCTTTCTCACCTCTGCTTTTCTCGTTCGCTCTCTCTCCTCTCTGTCTCTATCTCTCTCACATGTACTACAGAGTGCAGACATATATTTTATAATAACTGACCATATAGACCCTCAACACCTATCTTTCTTTCTCATCTCTGCACACACACACACGCACACACACACACGCACACACACTACAGAGTGCAGACGTATATATATTTTATAGTAACTCTCCACATAGACCCCCTCAACATGTGTTTCTTTCTCACTACTGCTTTTCTCGCTCTCTCTCACACACTATAGAATGCAGATTTGTATATTGTATAAAACTGTCCATAAAGAGCCCACCATATGTCTGTGTTTGTAGGAGTGATCTGAGGGTGTGTGCGTACGCTATATATAGATATACTGTTTTATACGATCAATAGGTTTATACTGTAACCGGTCCGATGGCGTAGCGGTTAAGGTCCCCGTTTGTTGTTCAGAGGTCTACGGTTCGGATCTCACAGACTTACTTACTTTTTTTTTTATAACATAAGTTTCTCACTATACATTTCCCTTGCTATAATGTAACCCCCACATGGGGGGATTTGGGTTCAGGCAGTTGCGCACGCAACTGTCTGGCCCAAGTGTCCCCATACCTACTTCTCCTTATTTTAAAGTAGCAGTTTAATATTTTGGGCAATTTTTTTCCAATGCGAAATCGGTATGCTAATCCTAACACCCTCTGGTAAATATTTATTATTGATACAAATTTCAACTACTGTTTGAACCTGATACTAAACGTATTAGACGAAAATGAATTCGCCAAGAGAATTAAAGGTTAAGACCTAAGACCTATTAAATTATTATAAATTTTTGTGATGAACGAATAATATAAGTAATTCGACTGTAATCTCATTATGTTTAGAATTTACATCAGTTGTATATATAAAGACAAAGTTTACATGGATTGGGGCTTGTATCTCGATAGCTCAGTTGGTTAGAGCGCTACTGTAGCAAAGTAGATGTAGTAGGTTCAAATCCTACTCGAAGTAAAAAAAAAAAAAAATTAATAATAATTTCTAATTACGTATTTACTTTTGAACTTATTCGTTCATCACAAAAACATAATAATTTAACGTTAGCCAAGTTGCTTTGGTATGCGTGGATCCCTGCGATATTGTAGGCTCACATGCCATTAATATAAGTAATTTGACTGTAATCTCAGTATATTTAAAATGTTCATCGGTTCTACATACGTAAAGACTAAGTTTACAACGATTGGGGCTTGTATTTCCATAGCTCAGTTGGTTAGAAAGCTACTGTAGCAAAGTAGATGTAGGTTCAAATATTACTCGAGGTAACTTTATTTATGTATTTAACAAAATTAATAATGATTTTTAAAGAACCTATTAAGTTAGAATTTAGCGTACAAGGTGTAACCAAATTTGCGAGTTAAAGGTTACTTACACACGAAAAGATTAGCGTAATGACACATCGTTGTGTATCTTAATTTTCTTATTGCTACATTAAAATTAACTTATTGAGTTGTAATTAATTATACAAACTTCATAAAAAATTGAGACATCTAGTGGTAGAATTAGAATCTAATATATAATATTGTCTCTTTTCAAAAAAATATTGAATTAAAAAACACGTGCTTAAGAATTCTGTGTATAATCCTAATTAAACAACCCAAGTTAATTGGGATATAATCCAACGCACTATTTACGTTGAATAAAGGGTACCATATACATATTGCAACGAGTTAAATTTCGGAAATAAAAATGTTTCATTTCAACATGTCTTAAATGTGGTAAGTAAAATTGTTTGCAATTTTTTAAATACACGTCAAACATACATTGAATTGCTTAAGGACTTCTACTTTTAGTTTTCCTTTTTTGGGCTTACCTGTACTACTGTTAATATTAATATTATAGTTATTTTCGAAAAATAATTTCTAAGATTCTCGCTGAAATAGCATCGTCGCCTTTTGTCTACATTCAAGATCACTTACTGCAAATGTAAAATTCATTATCTAGACACTGCCGGTACACCTGTGACCTTCACATCTCTCATAGAAGACATCGAACCAGGTTAACCTACAATTACAATCATTTCATCTGGTATTCAAGGCAAGGCATCTATGATAACTATACACCAATTTACGGCCTGCTTGCACAAGTGGAAATTGTGTAGCTATTATATCGAACATGGTGGTTTCAGTTGGACTGTTATAGTGTTAACTACAATACAGGGATTTGATTAATTAAATCAATTCTACATATAACAATTACTTACTTCTAAATTCTCCAATTTTTATATACAGGGTGTCTCAGCCATCCCGTTCCTTAGAAGTTTATGGGGTTGTGGTCAAAATAAAACTTGAAAATTTAGAATCAAGCGTAGCTGATTGCGTTCTATTCAACTAAAATATTTTCAGACTTCTAGCGCTTTCGATTATACCGGAAGTCGCCATCTACTTTGTTATTTTCAATGGAACACCCTATACATTTTTGCATTTTTGGATGGGAACTATAAATTTGAATCTTTTTTATTGAAACTATACCATGCCCATCTAATACGGTTTTTGAGATAAAAATTATTCTCCGAAATCTTGACAGCTGGTTGACGCTTACAAAATAGATTGTAACTTCGATTGGATTGAGATAAAAGGTTAAAATGCAATCAAGTTTGCAGGTTAACCCAGATGTGCCTGTAATCCTATATGATTCGAAATTCGCGCCATGCCAAATGAATTTGATGTACGTGCTGCTATCTGTCCTCACTGAGTGGGAAACTAAAAGGTGAACGTGCAACAGAGCTAATTTGTAATAATTAACCTAGTGTAATATTCAGAGAATTTCAAAGAAAATGGATTACGGCGACCTTGTAGGGTTCTCAGGGTAAGTACTTAGTAACAACAGTATTCTTTAGTACAGATATTGTAAGAGTCCTCACAAATCTTGACATATTCATCTAGTATTGATGGTTTCTAGGTTGGGTGTGTACATTTTATGTAATCTGCTCCTATTTGCGGGCGCCCTACATATAGGACGTCAGGCAAATAGCATATTACACTATATGTGCAAACTTCATCAGTTATAATTATATATTTCTAACTTGTGTTGGTGGCTTAGTGTTTCCTTTTTATTCCAGAGGGTTCACGATGACTGAAGCCCTTCGAATTTTGTAAGAAGACAACTTACCATATCCAGAAGCCGACATTGTTATGCAACCACCTGAGAATGCATGTGTTAATGTTATGGATGAGGATTCTGGAGATGAAGATTATGTTGATCCAAATAATTTGCCAGCTACTCAACTGAGAGCTCCAGCGGAACTAAATTTCAGCATACAACATCGCCAAGCTTCCGAATATGATTCAGAGGATGAAATTCCCTTGGCACAATTATTTCCAAACCGCAATATAAATAAACGACGAAAAATAGCATCCTGCATGTGGATTGATGGCGATTTTGAGTATTCCTCAGCAGTAGAATAGCCCAGATACATCAGATCTGACTTGGGACAGGCAACTGCTTTGGATGTGTTTGAGAAGTTTTTTGATGATAAATATTTTTGTACATGAGTCAAACAGGTAAGATGATTTATATTTTCGATTGAACCAAAAGTCATTTTTCGAGGTATTTTTAGGCATACAGCACAGAAGAACAAAACAAGTTTTCAGCCAAAGCTAACAACGTAAAAAGATCTATTCTTTATGGAATACCATATTTTTTGTTACGCAATCGAACTGGCGATAAGATTTGCTACAGAGTGATTTGACATGTTATACCTAAATCAAACTGTTCTAGAGTTATTCCAAAAAAAAAAACGGAAAATCATATCCATTATTTCCGGAATGCTATGACTGATTGTTATGGATAAGGAAAATAATTTTTTAAATGTGAAGTCTTTAATGTTTGTGACAGTAATTATCTCTTAAAAATATTATTTCCAAAATAATTTTACACAAATGAAGAAATTCTTAATTTATTTTTTATACACGGAAAATGCTACAAGATTTTTAGTAGAACTTGCAGAATGTTTAACGAAAACTATTAACATTTACTTCAAATGACAAAAAATGGATGTGAAAAACTAGAAACAAATCATTATAAATGTTCTAAATGATGGCCGTTCGCATACAAGCATGATTCGTATTCCTTGAGGAGTTTGTCGAATACTACATGCGTGCTCCTAGTTCCTTCCTCGTGTTCACCGGTATCTGGTAGGCATGATGCTTGATATGTCCAAAAAGGTGGAAGTCCAAAGGTGTCAACTCGGGAATCATGCAGGCCAGTTCCATGGCCCTAACCGCCTTATCGACCTATCGTCGAACATTAAGATGAGTTATACCTCCTTGGTGCAATGGACTAGTGCTGCATCCAATTGATACCAATAACGTCTCCCAAGTTCAAAGGGAAGTTGCCAAGAAAATCTACTACCACAGTCCGTAATAAATTGAAGTAACGCGTCTCCGTTAACATGACATCAAAAATGATGTTAAAGAACCTGTCATCTATCATAAGGTAAAAGACATTGAAGCTAAACCTCAGCTGATAGTTTCATTCTCGGATCTCATGCGATTGGCTGAAGCACATAGACATAGCTATTATGCTTGTTAGAAATCACTTCACGCGAAAATTTAGATTCATCAATCCAGAAAATGTCTCTTAAAAAATTCTCTTCTTCTTGAATTCGAAGATATAGCATCTCACACAATTTAATTTGTCGTTGGGGTCTTGAGGATGAAGGTCTTGTGCTAACCAGAATTTGCAGTCATGGAAGAGATTCTTGTTCAAAATTCTCTGTATTGAACACCTACTAATTCTCAGACCTTCTTTGGCAACACGAACCGAGGCGTTGGAATAGGCTTTGAAATAATCCAAGATATTCAATTCTCATTCCTCGTCATCAGCGACAGTTTTGGTCGATTTAACACATGACCAATTCGTGGAAAGTGCACAAAATTTGCTTCTATGCTTCTACATTTACTTTTTGTCATCGTAGGTAAGTGTGGATAGTTTTCTTTAAATATTGTGCAACTTCTACAAAGAATCTTGTAGTATTTTCTATATATAAAAAATCAATTAAGAATTGCATGCCTAAGGAATTAAAATTTTCTGTTTTTTGGAAATACCTCTAGAACAGATTTTTATTTTTAAAAATGCATACGATAAATGCATCTTTAAGCTACAAGCTTTATTGAATTCTAGCTTTTTATCTCAATCCAAATAGGAGTTACACTGCATTTTGTAAACGTTAACCAACTGTCAAGATTTCCGAGAATTATTTTTATCTCAAGAACTGTAATAGATGGGCGTGTTTCAATAAAAAAGGTTAAAAATTATGGTTCCTACCCAAAAATGGAAAAATATATATAGGGTGTTCGATTGAAAATAACAAAGTACATGTAGACTTCAAGTTTTTATTTTTGCCACAACCCGATAAACTTCTAATGAATGGTCTCGCTGAGACTCCCTGTATAACTCTTAACCATTGTTTACTCATTTGCTTTGTTTACATTGATACAATACAAGAAATTCTTGTATCGCTCTATGTCTCAGCTTCATTTAATATTATGTGTAAAGAATATAATGTAAATTCTGTAACCTTAATGTCAATTCTATTCTATTTGTGTTTATATTTCATTTAGTTTAAACATTTTCTTTATTATTAACTTGAAATACCATGTTACACATAAAGATCGGTGTGCGTAAGTTAAGATTACTTAATTTAATATATGCACCCTTGAGCTCAACGGTGCACGCTGATTTTATTTCTACTTATAATTATTGAGTTAAAATAACAATAAGGTTTACAAATAACTAATTACTTTGAAGTGTTAATCTTTTCTGCAGAATTAAAATTTCGGTAATCTGATTTGGAGGTCTTGTTTTCTAAATTGAATAATAATAGTTCTTGTTTTGATTTATTTGTGTTTTTATCTAGAACCTAATTCAAACTTTCGTTTTCAGTTCTCCTCTCTGTTTACTCTCTTTTTGGATTTACAGCGTTGAATTTTACAAAATTCATGACGGCTACTATTACAATAAGAAGGTTTACCCTTACCCTTATCAACATGCCAACTGGGCGCCAGTCCAGTTAAAGTAACAAATCTTCTGCCCACGCATCGAAAGTGTCTTAACTACTTCGATAGCTGCTGGGTTATACTTTTTAGATTGTACTGGGTTAAAAAGCCTCCCAATCGCAATCGTTTTACGGTATTGTAAGGAAGCCATAGATAGACAAATATTGGCACCCGTTACAATTGTGTTGTACTTAAATCTGTTGTTGCTTTACTCATCGCCAAAATAAAAGTATATAACCATAACTGCGGTTCCGGCCGAGTAGCGGTATTGGGCGCATGCGAAAACTTGCGGGAAGGACACAGTTGTGCCCATTACATGGTTATCAACTTGTTATTGACCAAAATTCCGTATGGAAGTAATATCATTACCGTAAATCCTAACTAGTGGAATACTTTCCATGTCAAAAATAAAATTTTTGATTATTCACAATATACTCATTCGTAACGGTGGTTTAATATAATTGTGTTAAACCGTTGCTAATTTCTGTATTTTTAACTGAAAGTTATGGATCGTCGGTGACTTTAGTGCATACTTGATTTATCATGTTTTCTTACACCTTCATAATTTTGTAGTAAAGTTTGTGCCCATATAAATAATAACTTCACTCTACGTAAAACTCTTATTTTACGCCATTAACTCATATTCGCATTAGATCTCTGTTTAATTTATAATTTTCTATTTTGTGGGAATAAATAATTGTTTAACTCATCCTTATATACCTTTATTTACCTTTTTCTACATTGAAATTAGCATAATGACTTCTAATTACACAAGTTTTATCTTAAATTTAAGCCACCTAGCGGTATTAAGTAGAACCTAAAATTCTTATGAGCGACTTTTCCAAAAGGATAAATTAATCGTAAGACCGTGCTTGGAATGATCCACGTTTAATATTAATACCCAACCCAAATTAGGTTGCGAGATAAGTCAACGCACTATTTATTGAATAAAGGTTTATTGTGCGTTCCTTTTTCAACGAGCTTGCCTTATGTTGCGACGTTGACTTTTCTGTATGTTTTGTATACCTTTTCTGTACCACTGACGATATCAACATTATAGTCAAATTGCCTGTATGATGTCTTTTGATGAATAAGTTCTACAAAGTATTGTCACTGAAATTGCATGGTTATCATCTGACTAGGCTTTAGATTACTTACTGCAAGTGTTATTTATATCTTCTACCGATTATTGTTGTACCTATGACTATCACCCTCCTTTGGGGGCATCGTAAAAGGTTTGTATAAAATTATTTATTCCACCTGCTAATCGTCGAGGCATTCATGCTGTGCTGAGCTAACCAAATCTATAACATTAATCTACTGCAAGTTTGTGTCAGTGGAAATAGTGTAGCTTAAGCATTTAATATAGTTGTTTTTGTCGAACTATTTAATTATTCGTGCCAGTTACATGTTATCTAAAGTATTAAGGTTTGTTTAAATAAACAAATTCTGCATACAAAATTTACTTACATTTTCTATATTCATATCTTATGTGTATAACTTGCATTCAATAACAGTAGGTTATTATTTACTTCTTTGTTTTAACTGTCAGTTTACATTGACAAAGTATAATTGTGGCTGTTGTACGGCTCAACTTGTAAACTGTCACTCAACTTCAGTCATCGTATTTAGATTTCTGAATAAATAGCTGGAATATAAATTCTATTTTATAATTATTTATCTTTCATTTAGGATAGAGACTTTGTGTCAAGAGCATTTATTTTTACTGTTTCGTTATCAATAACTTTACATATAACTTTATTGTGATTGCAATTTGCCTTTACTATCATCTGGTATTGCAGGAAGACGAGTTTCTAGGTATAGTACTAAAATTGAGCCATAGGTAACAGTACTCAATTAATATACCTTAGTTTGGATTTATTTTTGCTACAGTTAATCCCAGGTTTTTGCTTAAGCGTTGTGTGATAAAGATTGTAACCTACCATCTAGTAAAGAGCTAACCTTATGTTGTAGATAATATGATTTCCATTTATTTACTTGACTCTGGTTCTAAGACATAATATTTTCTTTATTATTTACCAGTACAACCGATGGCGAGATTGGACGAAGGGTCAATGGTGGAAGGAAAATGATTGGGACTATGCGGAAAATAATGGGAAACGAAACCATGAGCCTAGCTGCGAAACGAGCAATCTGTAGTGCCGTGTTGGTCCTGTCAGTATTGTATGGAAGTGAGACATAGATATGTCAAAAACGCACGAAAAAAAAATAAATGCAGTGGGCACGAGATCGCTGAGAAGCTCATGTGGTAAAACGAGAAGGGATAAGACAAAGAATGAGTGTGGCAAGGAAAAAACGATGATGGGTGGTTATAAAAGTAGTACACTACATTGGTTTGGACACATTGAGAGAATGAACAACGCAAGATTAACGATGCAAATAGTTGTGGATGAGATTAGAGGTAAGACCGGGCCTAGTAGGCCGCTAAAGCTTGGCTGAATGTATGTTAAAGGAAAGGAGACAATGTATGAATCTTGTGGAAGCTATGGAAATATTCAGAGATTTGGAAAGCATACAGAAAGATTGTAAATGAAAAATAAATAAGAGGCATGGATTGTTTTACCTACCCCGCAAGGGAATGGTGTGAAGGTTATGTTATGTTGTGTTATGTTATTATTTACCTGTTGCTGAATAATGTTATGTAAAAGTGATTTATGTTCTTTATAGCCGAATTTGCAATTTGATCAAAACCAATGTTTTACTGAACCATTCTCTTTGAAACATTTCACTTACAGGTAAGTGTTTAAAATTCCGCCAGCCTCATGTGGACCATTACAAAATTTATATTTTATTTCAATAGTTTTAGTATGTAAATTTGATAATGATATTTCACTTTGCTATTTCATAAGTTGTGTAAATTTTTGTTATTCACCTCTATTGATTCTAACGTTTGACAACGTCTTGAAAAGCATGATATTAAGTCATCTATTATGGGAAGACTCTCATGATCGATTACACTAAAGACTTCCAATTCTTTTGTAGAAGTTAAATCTATCTTTCGGGACACGATCAGTATTAAAATTCTATGTCACGTTTTAAATGACTCTTCAAGCATTGATAATACTTCAAAATATTTTTTAAATTTGTCTAATAACTTTTCCAACAAAATAACTAATTATATTAATTGATCTATTATAGCTTTTATATATATTTGAGTGATTAATGGTTGATTTTGAAATGTTTGGTTTAGAAGTTGCCATGCAGTTAAACAATTATCTGATGTAACTTCAATTGCCTGTAATACTTTTTAGCGTCACGTTTAAGGCAATCCCATACATAATAAAACTTATATATATATATATATATATATATATATATATATATATATATATATATATATATATATATATAAATAATGCTTTATTTATCCTGTATAGATCATTTCTAAACGACATAGGACAAGTCAAATGAAAAAAAAGTCACATGTAAACAAACAAGTAGCTACAAAGTAGTTCACAGATTATATTATTAGTCATCTTATACTATGCTATCATCTAGGTATTCATATATTGAATAGTAAGCTTTTGCTGTTAATATCCTTCTTATTTGGACTTTAAATTTTTTATTGCCCTTAATAAGTCTAAGACTTATTGGTAATTTGTTATACAGGATAGCACCAATATAATATGGACTTGATTTATAATGCTCTAGCTTATGCAAGTTGATAATAAGATCATCGCCTCGTCTAGTATTGTATTTATGAAATTTATTTAAAGAATCAAACTTATGCAAGTTTTGTTTGACAAAATTTAGTATTTCTACAATATAAATACAGGGTACTGTTAATATTTTGTGTTTTTTAAACAATTCTCTGCATGAATGCAAATGTTTTAAGCCACACATATTCCTTATAGCACGCTTCTGTAACGTTTAGCTTCAATACTGTGCCCCCAGCATACAATTCCATATCTAATGACCGATTCAAATGATGCATAATAATAATTCTTTACGGCCACTGACGTACATATGTAATTTAGTCTTTTCAAAGCAAAACACATGCCACTACATTTTTTATATATATAATCAATATGACTCTTAAAGGATAAGGCTGTATCTAGGTATATACCCAATAGTTTAAATTCTTTTACCGGTTTTACTGATTGTCCATTTATTTGAATATATTGACTAGCAGTATAATTAGATAACTTTGTAAAAAATTGCATTATGAATGTTTTGTTCATATTTAGAATTAGTTTGTTATTTATCAGCTAAACAGCAAGTGCTTTCAAGTTATTTTTTAACTTAGATGACATTTCCGTTATGGATGCTGCATTCGAGATCAAAGTTATATCATCAGCAAACGATGCATAGAACGTGGTAATAATATTATCCAGATCGTTTGTATAAAGCAGAAAAAGTAACGGTCCCAGCACGCTTCCTTGGGGCACGCCCGTATTATTTATTAATATATCAGAGTTGTTACCTTGAAAATGCACATACTGCCTTCTGTAAGATAAATAAGATCTAAGTATGTCATTGATTTTACCGTGTAGGTCATAATTTTCTAGTTTTGTTAGTAGAACTTCATGGTCTACGCAGTCAAAAGCTTTGGACAAGTCAACAAATAAAGCCATAATTTCCCCCTTTATCAAGGTTTTTGTAGATAAAATCACATATAGCCACCAGAGCTAGAACTGTAGAAGAATCTCTTTTAAAGCCATATTGATTATTCGATAGCGTACTGTTTTTAGTTAAAAAGTTTACAATTCTTTTCGAGATACACTTTTCAATTATTTTGGAAAATATGGATAGCAAAGCTACCGGACGATAATTTTCTAATAATTTAGCATTGTCTCTTTTAAAAATACATATGATTTTTGAAAGTTTAAGTGCTTCAGGGAAAGTACCTGATGAAAAGCATTCATTTACAATATGAGCAAATGGAACAGCAATTACATTTGCTAATTGTTTAATCAATTTGACAGATATCTCATCTGCACCATGTGCTTTTGAATTTTTAAGGTCGTAGATGATGTTTATAATTTCATTTGGCATTACGGGTTTTAAGTAAATGCTTTTGCTTACAATATCGTCACAAATAGTTGGCATTTGCTTTGTAGAACAATTTCCCGTGTTATCATCAGTATTCGCAAAGAATTTATTAAATGCATTTGCAATAATGCATGTGTCAGACACTTTAGTGTTGTTTAACATTATTTCTGTATGATCATTTGAGTTATAATTATGAGGAGTATTGTTTATTATGCACCATATTGTTTTACTCTTGTTTTTAGATTTGATAATTAGGGAATTGTAGTAGGATTTTTTGGCGAGCCTAACAACTTTTTTATAAATTACCTTATAGAATTTATAGTATTTAACACTAATTTTATTATTCTTAGTCATAATAAATAATTCTTTTAATCTGCGTGAAAAAATTTGAATTCCTTTCGTTATCCATCGATTATCGTTTCGTGAATTTAATTTGTTAGTGCAAATATGTGAGCTGCACAAATTGTATTAGTAATTAAAAATATTTAAAAATGTAGCATATTTTTCATTAACATTCGATGATCTAAAACATCTATCCAATTTTCAGAAGCTAGAAGTGATGTAAGACGTAACATGTTGCTCCTTGTAACACAACGAATAATTCTTGTAGGATTTCGCATTTCCGCACAGAGATTAATCACCATCTTTTGAGCTGAGTGGTCTGATAAGCCATTGTGAATTACCTTAGAATGAACTATATTGTCTATAGAGTTTACCATGACATTGTCGATGCAAGTACCACTACTTAATCGAGTAACTTCTTTGAATATTGGTTCTATCCCGTAAGATTGCAACAAATCCAATAAACTCGTCTTTGCATTACTTTCAACTAATAAGTTTATATTAAGGTCACCACAGATGATAATCTTATTAACATTTTTTTGATTAACCATAATTAAACATTGTCCAAGCTTCTCGAAGAATGTATTTATGTTAGTTGGATCAGGTGCTCTATATATATACATAAAATCACCAATTTCAATTTGTTGTTATTTAATATCAAACCACAACATTCAAACGTTTTATCGACGTAAAGCATATGTAACTCCGATAGTTCGTGCGATATTGCACATAAATTATTGTTTACCAATATTAATACTCCGTCGTGAGTATACGTCGATCGGCAATAAGATGTGACATTATATTGTGAAACATTAAGGAACGACATTTCATCACTTTTCACCCAACTTTCACTAATACACATCACATCAAGATTTTCATTATTTAAAACACTTCCATTTCATCAATTTTATTTTTTATGCACTGTATATTTTGATGCCCCACTGTAATTTTCTTACAAATAAGTGATGTTTTTGTTGAATTATTGCGAACGCTGCTGTTACGGTTTAAATTTGAAATCACACAATTTCTTATATACATTTTAAATAAGTTAGAATAAAATAATAATAGATGGCATAAACGTATAATACTTATAATATTTACATTTATATTTTAAATTGGGTAAAGCAGGTAAGAATTTTTATCAGTCACTTGCACGTTGTTCTTGGTAACATATGTATAGCTTTACAACCGCATTGGTGGATTTATTATCGAGTCAGCATCAATTTGAGTTTCCTTTAGTAATTAGAGAAAATTAGTATATTGTATTAAAATACTAAACAAATTTTGAAACTCTTAACAATTTTAATATTGGATTTATTACTGCAAGTTTGTTACAATCGGCCGCCTAACAACTCAGGTAACAATTATTTCTAACTATTCCATTACAAATAAAATGTATTTTTTTTCACGTTTTCCAATCAATGCATTAATAATTTTAGGCCGTTATGGCTTTGCCACATTACTTTTAAATATAATCGACCCACAAGTCGTAAGGTCAACCGAGGATTTCGAATTTTAACATTATACTGCCATCAAGGAAATCATTAATAAGAAACGAAAAATAATTAAAGAGGTCAACAAGTCTTCATTTTAAGGTCAGATAAGCTTTATTAATTTAGGGATACAAACAGTTTTCCCTATTGTTTCTTTTTGGACGTTTAAATCAAGTTAATAGTTCAATTGTGTTTAGAACAGTTGTTATTATAATTAGTCGTTAGTAAAATAAACAATCAGACGATTACGTTCATTTAGATTATGTGGGCATAAACGAAAATTCAATTTTGTTATTTAATTTCTTATACGGAAAATCATCTGTTATTTTATTGTAAGAGAAATCTACGTACCTAAATAGTTACTTGATTATTCGCAAGATTTACCAGAATAAAAAAAGGTGGTTAAAGGGGTAAGAGTTAAAATAAGTTACCTTGAATTTGTAAATCTACATTACGACTTATTTTCTCTTACATGTTTGAGAGCGCTACCAAGCTATCCTACGACCTCTTATCGTGGGTCATACAATTTAACTGTACAATAATATATTATTTATCCACATTTTGGAAAGCGTCATATGTCGTAGATTTTCTTCATTATTACTTGTAATTAAATTCTTTCTTATTTTATATGGGTAGTTTACTGCACAGTATTGAATTGCAATTTATGTTATGCATCTTATCTAAATTGGTATGTACCAATAGATTTTATTTCGTTTATAATAATCAATGCTAATAGTATTAAGTAATATTCTGTACTCAGTCTGTAGAAGTACATTAAGTTGAATTTAGTTTCTTGTCAAATCGCAATTACTTTTGTATAGATATTAATACACTCTTATTAACAACGAAGCCGGTAGTTATTTTTGGTAATTGATGTGTTGTAAGGTGAGGAATTAGTACACCCTTATTTGGGTCAAGTAAGGAACAACGTTTAGTGGTTCAGGTATTAATTTAGACCCTGGCGCCCTAGTTATTTAAGTATATTTTGCAGTTTAGTAAGTACTACACAATCGAACCTACTACTCCAATATTTTTGCTTTTTTTGCGACTGAGCAGCTGC
This sequence comes from Vesta saturnalis, assembly GCA_036346205.1. Classification (NCBI taxonomy): domain Eukaryota; kingdom Metazoa; phylum Arthropoda; class Insecta; order Coleoptera; family Lampyridae; genus Vesta; species Vesta saturnalis. The sequence continues at coordinate 138,861 of JARFJB010000268.1, forward strand.
ACCACATTTTGGTTATCTTTCCAAACCTGTCACGTAAATACGTAAATAACAATTTAATTAATACATATAGAGTAACAAATTAACAAATTATTTAGCGTAACAATGAATCTTTTTTTTTTTTTTTTAGAATAGGTATCAAATTATTATACAAATATTTTACAGTGGTATAATACACTAATAATTATATAACACAAATTTAACAATCCTGTTTGGATACGCTGTTTCCACGGCGATCCTTCAGGAGCCCTAGTGGACATCCACAACCCACTCTACATGTTGCACTGCATGGTACACGAATAGGTGTATTACATATCTCTTCACATTGTAAATGGCAGGTACTAAAAACTTCATTGTGGGTTTTTACATAATGATGCCATCACTAGTAATGTAAAAACCACAGCACAAAGTAGAAATTTCATGATAAAGTGTTTATGTATTCAATGTTACCAGTAAACTACCTAAAATGTAGCGTAACATTGTCTTATTAATTCACCACATAACTACGTATACTGTATACTGTAGGACTCCGGAAATTTGTGTGCGCCGAAAAAAATAACGACTTACATCATAGCTTCTTCCAAATTTTGAAAATCAATGACGACTTTGAAAGAAGCATAATTTGCTTCGTAGTTTTTTTTAATTTTTTCGCATGTTACTTCTGGAAACTGATCTCTGAGAGATTCAATCAGATTTTCAGAGGTAGTTTCCTTATGTAGTCTTGACACAAACACATATGCTTATATATATATATATATATATATATATATATATATATATATATATATATATATATATATATATATATATATATATACAGAGTGTGTCCAAAATTGGCCTGCGCAGTATTGCTATCTTCGAAACTATAAGAGATCGAAGGACGGTTACATGGAGAAAGTTTTAGAGAATTTTAAACCCACTAAAATTCCATTCTGAAATCAGGGATATCTCAAATATTTTTCAAAATATTCGAAAAAAACTGAAAATCGACAAGCTATATTTAGCTATATCTCTTTTATTTGTACAGATATAAAAAAATAAATTGCACTTTGCCATTGCCACTTTATATCCTCTATTGATTAGTGACAGAAAAAAATTAATCCGACGTTTCGTAGATTAGAGACCATCATCAACTTTGTGTTTTCATATGAGGCGGAAATTAGCTAATGGTATAAAATAATTCCTTTTTTTATTCTAAATATTTAAAAAAATGTGAAAAATTAACTAAAACTAAAAAAATGAATTCGATTATTGTAAATTTCTGGTAGTAGGCTTTGATGAGTTTAAAACAATTATTGTATAACAATTACGTTATCCGTCAAAAGACTACAATAGTTTCTCACATTTTAATGAACTTTGTTTGAAAATGGCGTTAAATTATTCTAACGAAGAAAATTTTTATGTATTAGTGTGTTATATCAAAAACGAAAGAAATCCTACCAGCGCTAATGATTACTATTTTCAAATGTACCCCGAAAAGACACAACCTGGCAGAAATCATTTTAATAATGTAGGAAGAAATTTAACAGAATTTGGAAGTTTTGAAAAACCACGTTCAAAAAAGTATGCGATAGATAATGAGAATCGTACCGGAAACATTTTGAATATTTTGACGAAAATCCGAAATCTTCAGTACGAAATTGTGGCACAGAGTTTCATATTCCAAAATCCTCTGTACAGAATGTTTTGAAAGTTGTTAAATATCATCCTTACAAGCCAACAATTGTACAAGGCCTGCAATAAGGTGACTTTGACAGGAGTATCGAATTTTGTAATTGGTACCATCGTAAATGTCAATAAAATCCTTATTTTTCTGATAAAGTTGTGTGACCAGATGAAACACGTTTTACCAACTGTGGAGTCTTCAATAAAGAAAATCATTACTGGGCCCGTGAAAATCCACATATCCGCGATCCACGCAGACTTCAAGTACGATTTGGTTTTAATGTGTGGTGTGGAATGATCGGTAGGTAATATCTTTGTTTGAGTTAATTGAGTAACATTTAATAAATTAACTACTACTCATTTTTTTAATATTCCCAATTATTTTCAGGAAATCATTTGATTGGGCCATTTATTTATGACCACACGTTAACAGGGCAACGATAGCTTTCAATGTTTCAAAACCAAATCATTCCATCCATTCATGAAGCTATACCCCCTGATGAATTTAATAATTTATGGTTCCAACAAGATGGATGCCCCGCATATAATTCAGGGGAAGTCCGAGCATTTTTACGTGAGATTTTTGGTGAAAGAATAATATCCAACAGTGGTCCTGTGCCTTGAACTGCTAGGTCTCCGGACCTTACCCCATTAAACTTTTATTTATGGGGATATGTCAAACATGAGGAGAATGGATTTCATCCCCCAGAAAATAGGCGAGATCTGGAACATCGAATTACTAATATTATTGAAAATATTAATCGTAATACAATACGTCGAGTAACCAGAAATGTCGCAAAAAAATGTGAAAAGTGCATTGACAAAAATGGTCGACATTTTGAATAATAGTATGTAAAACTAATGTGGGTTTTATAATTATCCTGTAAAATACATTTAATATTAATATAAAACACTATAAAAATTATTTGATATTGTAGCGTTGTAAGATGTATGATTCATTGCTAAAAATGTATTTTAATTACTTTTTAGTCATAATTTTATGGTTTAACTCAGTAACATTTCACATAATACCCTAATTATTACTATGTGTTCTTTGAATATTCCCCATTATTTTCACTTCTTTGCTTGAGTAATTTATTTATGAATACCAAGTAAACATTTGAGTATTTTTAAGACAAGTTTTGGAAAGGTTTTTTCGATATCGTAATAGTTATCTACGAATAGGTAGCTACTGTTCATAAGCGATTACTTGATGATGCTTTTGATGAGTCGAAACGTCCTATTATGAATTGTGAGTTGAAATAAATGTACATTTGCAGAATGAATTGCTTTGGTAGTTTTTTTTTCAAAAATGTTTAAAAAAGAATGAAATATTTGAAAATGTCAAGAATGAGGGTCGAAACTTCGAATTATCATTAAGTGTGGTACATCGTTAGATTTACAATAAAAAAAAGGAATCATTTTATACCATTAGCTAATTTCCGCCCTATGTGAAAAAATAAAGTTGATAATGGTCTGTAATCGACGAAACGTTGGATTAATTTTTTTCTGTCACCAATCACTAGAGGATAAAAAGTGGCAATGGAAAAGTGTAATTTATTTTTATATCTGTTCAAATAAAGGAGATTATCAGTTTTTTCGAAAATTTTGAAAACATTTGGGATAACCTTGATTTCAGAATGGAATGGCAAATAAATATATATATATATATATATATATATATATATATATATATATATATATATATATATATATATATATATATATATTATTTATTTATTTATTTGTACTGATTACTAAATAATCCCAAAAACGTTTATTTATATGTAAGAATTCACGTTCTGTTTGAAAGGTTTCATTGTTTGAATTTCCGTAACACCGGTGTGGTCCCTTACCGTAGCAGAAAAAATTTTCAAATCTTGCCAATTCACTCTTGATAGGTCCCAGCTATTAATTGCTTTATAGCATTGTACATAATTAATTATATCTAGGAAACTAACATTATTTACTTTCGGATTACTTTACACTACATAACATTCAAGTCATTCACTTGCGGGGTAGGCAAAAAATCCATGTCTCTTATTTATTTATTACTTAAAATGTTTCTCTATGCTTTTTTATCTCTGCATAGCTCACTAGCTTCAGAAAGATTGCTACATTGTCTCTGACATCCCCTTTTATTTTTAAAACTCCTTATCTGTCTTTCTTTTATTATACCTTCTACTCCATTTAGGCAAGTTTTACGCGGCCTACCAGGCCCAGCCTTATCTCTAATTTAACCCACATATGTTAGTTTCTTGAATCTTGCGTTGTTTTTTCTCAATGTGACCAACCATCGTAGTACTACTTCTATACCTATCTATCATCGTCTTTTCCACGCCACACAATTTCATTATACACTCATTCTTCATATTATCCCTTACCGTTTTACCGCATGCGTTTCTCAGGAATCTTATGCCCAGGGCATTCATTTTTCTTTGGTGCTTTTTTGGACATAACCATGTCTCACTTCCAAACAGTACTGACGGGATAAACACGCCATTATAGACTGCTCGTTTCACATCTACGCTCATGATTTCGTCCTTCATTATCGTCCGCATACTTCCAATCACTTTCCTTTCAGAATTTACGCGTCGACCAATCTCGCCATCCAGTGTACCATCTCCAGTGAACATTCTACCTAGATATACCAACTCGTCCACTTCTTCCAGTTTCATCATGCAGGGTAAATACTCTACTCTACTTTTAATCTTCCCGATTGAATACCACAATCTTAGTTTTGTTCTCGTTTACCTTTAGGTCCATGCTCTCACAGATTATATCAAGCTTCCCCAGGGCAGTTTGTAGCTCATCCGTAATGTCACTTGTCACCAATGATTACCCCATTTGTATCTGTACATACTTGCCTAACACGTTTATCCATGTATACATTGAACAACCACGGTGACAGCACACAGCCTTGTCGCACTTTTTGCTAAATATGAAAATATTCACTCACACCTCCTCTCACCCTAGCACAAGCCCGGCAACCGTTATATACTGTCCTTTTTCGGTTTATTATACCTTTACTTCATATAATATTTCCCACAGCTTCTCCCTATTCACTCTGCCATATGCTTTCTTCAGCTCTACAAACACACAGTACAGCTTGTTTTACACTTAAACATTTTTCCATCACCTACTGGAGAAGCCACCCTGCACATCTCACATCTCAGTTTGTGTGGTTTCTCGTACTCTATCAATAAGTACTCTTCGAAATACTTTACTAAGTACACTGAGCAGCCTTTTTCCTCTGTAGTTTTTGCAATCACCCCTTACCCTTACACAGTGGTACAATGATAGCGCTCTTCCAATCACTCGGCACTTTTCCACACTTAAGGCATACATTGAATAATTCACACAATCTTCGCATAAGCTTTGTACCTCCATATTTTAGTATTTGACCAGTGATTTCTTCCACGTCTGCTCCTTTACCATTTTTCAACCGTCCTACCGTTTTCTCCATCTCATTTAACCCAATACCCTTCTCAATTTAATTTCCTTATTTAACTCTTTATTCCTCACCTCGCTACTTAATATAATGAATTCACTAACTTCATTTGATCACTACACCAGTGTGATGTATAGTATAAATCTGAATACAATACAGTGCCTGTTTTCAACAAAATAATATTACCCCTTGACCAGCGGAAATAATTCCATAGGGAGTGATGGCGGAAATTGATAAATTTTAACACGATTGAAATTTTCTGCTTTAGCTCCCATATAGTAATAAACACACTGATTTATTATTATAAGTTTTTGTTATGAACGAATAAGTTCAAAGGTAAATATGTAATTAAAAATTATTATTAATTTTATTAAATACATAAATAAAAAGTTTACCTCGAGTAGGATTTGAACCTACGACCAGTACTTTGCTAGAGTACCGCGATAACCAACTGCGCCATCAAGGTTCAAGCCCCAATCGATGTAAATTTTGTCTTTATGTATGTAGAACTGATGTAAGTTCTAAATACAATGAGATTACAATCAAATTACTTCTATTAATGGAATGTGAGCCCGCAATATCGCAAGGACTCACACATACCAAAGCAACTTGACTAATATTAAATTATTATAAGTTTTTGTTATGAACGAATAAGTTCAAAGGTAAATATGTAATTAAAAATTATTATTAATTTTATTAAATACATAAATAAACAGTTTACCTCGAGTAGGATTCGTACTATGATGTATTTGTTAGAGTTTAACAATGCATCAAGGTTCAAGCCCCAATCGATGTAAAATTTGTCTTTATGTATGTAGAACTGATGTAAGTTCTAAATATAATGAGATAACAATCAAATTACTTATATTAATTTTTTATTTAGAACTTACATCAGTTCTACATACATAAAGACAAAATTTATATCGGTTGGGGCTTGAACCTTGATGGAGCAGTTGGTTAGCGCGGTACTCTAGCAAAGTACTGATTTATTGTGTGTGTTTTTTTTTGCTTTTTATGCTTTATTGCATATGTTTACATTGTTTAATATAACCAGTTTTAACACAATATAATGCTTATTTGAAACAAGATATGATAAACGTTATACAACTTAAAGTATTACTACTTCGAAGAATTGCATTCTACTCATACTGTTAAATAAAGAAGTTACAAAAATAATTTTAATATAAAAAGATCTTACCTTGTAATGGAAAGTTACACTAACTGCAATTTTGAAGAACTACATATTGCACACGCTGCTTTCGTTTCTTTTATGCTATTTCTAACAAATAAATTTCCTACAAATGTCACATTTGTGGGATATTTATTGTCGAATCCACTACACATAAAACACCTTCCCCTCTTAATTTTGTGACTAGGCATTTCTTATGGTTGTTTTTATACGGTACCCTTCCTGTCAATTCTCTTGCTATCCGAACGATATTAGGATTTCTGCAGTAGAAGCTCGTTGTTCGACCTTTTTTTTCCTGTTCTTTCAAGAAGGGTTTTTTCTGCATTTTATTGTACAGTATGTCCCAAAGAAGGATGTTTTGTGCATCAAACGACGTGTAACAAATCTCCTACGAGGATACTCCCTAACAAGCTTGTACGAGGTGTTAACCCCGGTTTTTGTTTTGTGGCAGTACCAAATAATTTCCGGTTTAAAAACGGAATCTCCTTGGGAAATACTGTAATCGTAGTGCACGCTAGACAACAAAAGAACAACTTTTCTTTGTTTTGGTATATACGATACCAAAGACCGTGTACTTCTTCCTTAAATGTTTAGAAGGCTCTTAATTGATCCTTTTCTTTTTTTGCGTACTGTACTGATCATTGTAATTTAGTTCTTCAGAAATTCTCTTGCGCGCAAGATGTCTGCGAAAAAATTATCCGTTGTAATGTTTCGACCTGATCTCTTTCAAGTATTATTAAGCTGCATTACCACTCGTTGCCCTTTATTAGTTCCTAGATCATTTCCTATTTTTCCTATCTATAAATTTCCCGAATTTTGATGCTGTATTTCCAAAATATACTAAGTACATACACTTTGAACGAGCAGCATCCACGAAGAGTGTCCAATTGCTCATCCATTGCGCCAACAGAAAAAGCTTCACAAGACAAATATATCTGACACTTTCCTGATTGGTGCCAGTTTATCTTCTGCCTTCCTCTACAGACGTGTTGTCAAGTGATCAAATCAGATAAATCTCATAATTTCCTTATCTCGAGTCATTGCATGTATGTATGTTGATCTACATAAGGCATTATTGTTATTCCAGTGTCGACTTATCTTCGCTATATGCTCGAAATCGAAATCAGTATATGTATTCCGAAGAAAGCTTTTATTTTTATAGAGTCAAAATATTTGCAAGTTTTAATGTTCTCTGGGCGTGTTTCATTCCAGGGCTTGTAATAATCAGTCGCCTTTTGATTGGTATATTTTAAACCTACATCAATAATACTTCTGATATAAACAAAAGAAATCTGTCTTCAATCGCTTCTAGAGTTTCACTTATGGGTGTTAGACGTGTATGTTTTGTAACCTATTCCGTCCTGCCCTTGACAGGAGTTACGTACTTGCAGGAACGATCAGAAACTACTTCGTCTGGCTGTAAATCGAGAGGTTACACACGCTCGCTATCTTCTTCATTTCTTCTAAACTTTTCATGAACTTCTTTTATAATTTCAACGTCATTATCACTAGAAGAATCGTCATGGCCATCAGAACATGTTAATTATTCATCATCGTGATCTCGCATAAGTTCGGCATATAATCCTGCTTCACTTAGGTGTCTCTTACTTTCATTCACTTTTACCTAAAATTTCTCAATTACAAATGAAGAAGAAAACGGGAGTCCATTGTAAGAAACAACAGTGAAATAATACAGATGCACACTACTGCACAAATGCAAGGCTAGGCGCTTGCTCTCCTAACAGGCAGCGGCTTGGCTTTACAGCCAACGGAGGAAACCAGGTCAAACTTGACCCAATCAAATAAAACGGCCTATACGTATAAATTGAATATTTAATTTCAGACATTACATCAACAAATGAGTAATGGAGGATAACTAAAGGGCCCAGTGAAATAGTTCAATAGATTAAGAATTATTTGAGAAAAATCGGTATTGACCTGATTTCAGCTTCACGAGGGTTAATTAACATGTTATGATGAAGAAACAGTAAATTGTTCACAATTTCCAGAAGTCGTACCTTTTGTTGCGTTGGTATTTCCCACAATTTGTTTGATAAAAAATTGAGTAGCGCTTTTTCTGTAGTTTTCTTGTCACCGAATATGTAATATGTAATATGTAATATTTTTTAAACTTTACGGAACGGGTCGGATTTAAAAGGCTTTGTTCGTTCACTATCCTTCATTTGTCAATTGCGATTTTCTAAAAATTGTTATAACTCGCTTATTTGACGAGATAAAAAATACTACAGCTATTATTGGTGTACCATTAGTAACTTTAGAGCATCACTGCGATGGTGTAGTAAAAAATGAAATATAGTGCAATATTTTGATTTATGGAATAAAAATTTTTTTTAATAGAAACGACTGAAAATCCTTCTGATTTTATAAAGTGTAAACACGATAATTAATAATATTGTCAATGAGTAGTACGTTACAGAATAAATACTGCAGTAATTGATATATTTTGAGGCGATTTTGACAGCATGTGTGTTGTCGTATCGAACTAAAGAGTTCGTACAAAAAATCTCATTATAAATCTTTTTTCAGAATACTTCCTTCCAGTTAGTTGAAATACCATGTAACTTACAAGAATTGACGGAGTCATTGTACGAAAAGCAGATTAAATTATAAGACTATGCCTATGATTTTTTTTATACTTAAAGCAATTGAAAACATACTTGGAAAATGCTATGTAATGGTACAAGAATTACACCAATATATTCTAATAGATTGTTTGAATGAATACTTGCGACTTGGCAAGTACTCACAAATTTTGATAAATATGAGTAAAAAATGAATTTAAAGAGTCCTGTACTTTTAGATACATTAATGTGTGTATTTGCTATTGTAAAGTCACACGTAAAGTAGAATCAGTAAAGTAATAATCTTGAAAACAGTTTTAAGCAAAATGTAATGGTGTTGTTTATGTAACTTTTAGCGTAGATCATGATGATATAGTAGAAACTGAAATGTAGTGTACAAGTTTGTAAGGTATAACATGAACTATTTATAGGGATCGTATATTTAAAATACTTATCTTTTGAGTAATTAAATTGTGTACTTTACTTATCTTTAACATAAATTTATACGTTTCGATAACAATTACATTTATAGTCCTGAATAAATGGTAACATTTTAAGAATTATTTGAGATACTAAAACAAATTTATGAAACGTGGAGAACCTGAAATCACATTAATTTAATAGTTTGATAAACGTATAAAGCCTACTATGAACCTAATTTTAGAGGTATGAAAAAACTTTAATTTGAGATTGATAAAGGCATTCACAAATAGAAACTTGCCATAGCATTTAAAGGCCCAGTATAGTCTAACAAAGAAGTAATTTTTTGTTAATAATTGTAATTGTTATTGTACAGTAAAAACACAATGCAGTACGTTTTCTATTATTTACAATTTTAACTACACATGCTAAATTATTAGAGTTATGTGGTAACTTAACGTATTTAATTGATAAAAAATTTACTTGAAGGTATAAAAAAACACAGCAAAAACTGTCGACATAACAAAACCTAAACCTGAAACTTACCGTTGTGTCTTTTTTTTAAATTATAATATGCTAAAACCTATTAACCCTTTGCAGCCAAGTAGTCCAACGGTTGAACCACATATTTCTAAATTTTTACTTGCACTTGCACAGTAAGCGATGGCCGGGACCACTATCACATTCGATACCCCTACCATCAAGCTTGTTCTGGTAAATCGGAGCATCACTCAGTATTAACTTTTTACTGTCAGAATTGGTGGTTCCGCATGGAACCACTGTGCTTACATACGTGTATATTTATTTTGATATTTTGTATTTCAAAACAACAAAAGCGTTCTTATGTTGATCTGGAAGCCCTTGGAAGTCTGTTGGAGATTCAACAGCACCAGATGCGGATTCAGACCACGAGCTTGATGAACACTTTGTCATTGGACATTCTGTTTTAGAACTCAAGGGAAAAGAAATAAATGAAGATACTGTCAATAACCTTGAATCCGATTACGACACTTAATCAACCAGTAAAATCAAGGGAAAAAGGGAAACACACCCATCAGACAAATTAGTTATTCAAAAAAAGCAGGTAAAGAAACTAGAGAAAGTCGTTACATGGTATGATCACTTAGGAAATTATTATAAAGAGCCTTCAGCTTTTGTTGGTAATGCGGAATCAACTATACCTGATGAAATCGAGGAGCTTACAGATGTTTTCATAACTACATTTTCTAAAGAAATTTTGGATACAATTGTTTTCCAAACAAATTTTTACGCTACGGAAAAACATCTAACTTTAGAAGAAATGTAACGTTTTTGATAGGATATATATATATATATATATATATATATATATATATATATATATATATATATATATATATATATCCAAGCTATAGGGATATTAGCGGTCTGCTTGATCTGACCTACGAGATAATTACATATCATCAGCTATATCCAGAAATTGATTTGGTTGTCTATTGAGACACCTTCACTTGTCTGAAAATAGCTTCTAAAAAACATGAAGTGGGTTACGATAAATTATATAAAATAAGACCCATGATAGAAAAATTACCTGAAACGTTCTTTCAGTATTATAAACCAAGTAAATGCCAATCAATAGACGAGTCCATGATTAGGTGCAAAGACCTTACGACCAAAAAAACCATAAAAGGTGGGTATACAATGTGGGTGCGTGCAAACGAGCAGTTTCAACTATATACTGGTAAAACCTCTGAACTTGCCGAAAGAAGGTTAGGAGATAGAGTTGTCAAAGACCTCAAAGAAACTCTAGTTGGCAAGTGTTAAAAATCTACATGGATAATTTTTTCACTTCATATATTCTTTTGGAGGACCTACACCTACAAAATATGAACGCTTTCAGTACAGCCAGGCCAAATACAAAATATTTTCCCACTGAAAAGACAACGAAAAGAGGTGAAACCCATTGGAAGGTACGCGACGGAGGTATAATCTCTTTACAGTGGATGGACGATAGATTAATACGTTTCATAAATCATTTTCACGATCCCAACCAAACTCACCTAATTTCAAGGAAACAAAAAGATAGGATGTAACAGCATTTTACCGCCCCAATATTGGTCAAAGCATATGTAACACGTAGACAAATCTGACATGCATAAAGCGTGTTACGAAATTGATCGTAAATCCAAAAAATGGTGACATCGCATGTTCTGTCACTTTGTCGACTTATCCGTAGTAGACTCTTACATAATATTCAAATAAACGTCACAGAGTCAACCAATTTCTTTAAAAAAATTTCGTCTGGCGGTTTCTGCAGAGTTTATTGGTGGTGCTCCTTCAAGAGCTCAAAGGGGAAGAAGTTCAAACGAAGAAGTAACGAATAACTTCAAGGTGCATGCGCCTTATAAAACACGCACTGACAAAGTGGCTCATATGCATAGCAGCACCAAGAGTCAGGTCCACAGAACCAGATGTCATAGTACTGTGTGTGAGGTTGGATTGTATCCGAAGGAAAAACGTAACTGTTCTACAAGTTTTCATAGCAAGTGATACAGTTTATTTGTTCCCAGTGATTCCAGTGTGGAGCCACCTTCCCACTCCTAAATTTACGTTCGAAAAAATTTTTTTGCAACTTCTATAAGTTTATTTTGTGGTATTAAATAAATTTTTCTCACGGAACTTATATTTTCAAGAAAAAAAAAATTGGGCCGCAAAAGGTTAAACACAGATTTGTTTCTTGCTATTGAAGTTATTAGGATGTTTATGTACCTCAGTAGCTTTATGTTGTAAACCAACCTTATAATGGGTTTACCTTGACAATATTTCTATATCTTATTATAGTATACATATATCTTATGTTGCTTTCCTCCATTAAAAGACCTGTTTCTTGTCATTTTCAGAAGTATAGACAATATAAAATTATTTTTAATAACAACGAAGTAACAAAATATAGGCTTCAGTAACTGACGATAAACAGGCAACAGTAAGGTATATTAAAAATTTCATAATTTATTTACTTCTGGGGTATTTTTAAACTAACTAAACTTACTAATGTTCTATTATTACTTTAATTTAAAGATGTGATGTTTTATGAAGTATTCAAGTTTCTCTTACAAGAAATGTTTGGTTTCTGGAAATCTTTGAAATCTATTTAACGTCAAAATAAGTTAAGCAATTAAATTTATATGTTACCTATTGTTTTCGTAACGTTCGTCCGTGATATTATTTACAAGATGTTACCTTACATTGACCAAAACATGAACTTCATAATTTTGTTTCCATGTTTCCTTGATGATTCTTTTACGTATTCGTCTTGCCGTGATAGTTTATAAAATTAAATAAGTATATATGAATGCATCTGAAAATATACTATTATTGATCACATTTTCCAAATATAGGTTCTAAGTAAAAGACAAATTTCACCAAGAAGAGTGAGTAATATACACAATGAAGACCAATATTACCATATACTAACTGCCTCGAAGGATAGACAGCAAATACAAGATACACACTGCTTTTAAGTCTACAAGAACGCTCAGGGGAATTCTAACCAAAGCCAAACGACACATTGAACTGTGTATACGGTGTCTTGCATCTTAGCTCCGGTCTTCTACTACATCGAAATGATTTATATTAGAAAATAGTATTAAAATGGGGCAATAAAATGATTATTGAACTGAACAGTTTAAAAATATTTTCACAAATACAAGGTGGTCGATAAGTCCATTACAATAAAAACTTGTATATTTTTTAATGGAACGCCATATATATTATTCCATATTTGTATTCTCCTTGCCCTCGAAATAACCCAAAGCATTCAACCCTTTCTCTTCACCAACAACAGTTTTTCGTCGATTTAACACTTGATCAATTCGTCCAAAGCAGTAAATGTTAATCGTTTTCGTTAAATATTGTTCAAGTTCTGTTAAGAATGTTGTCGCGTTTTCCATGTATAAAAAATAAATAAAAAATTCCTTGATTTGTAGCAACATTCTTATTCTTATACATGTTCACTCTTTTTGGCTGTAGTATTAAGGTGCTGTAAGAACAATTCATATCATTCTCGAAATAATGGCTAAGGAATTACAATTTTCCGTTTTGTGGAAATAGCTGTAGAACAGTTTAGTTTAACCGTTCAGTACACGCGCGCGGACTGGGGCTCCGCAGATATATTTGGGTGTGTGTAGTGGAGGATAGTTTCGATGCAACGGTGTGCTTTTTTCTAGCTACCTGGCCTGAAGCGATCAGTTCTGTTCTGTATTTGTGGGTACCTAGGTGTTTTTGTTTACTGTGTATAGCAATTTCCGGACATATAGTCCGCAGCGTGTGTTAGTGTGTCTAATTTTGTTTGTAACTTGTAAAGTTTGTAGTTTAGCTAAATTCTGTTTCTACGTAGGTCTTTTTTTGTGTTTCAATAATATGAGAGTACGAAAGGGAACAGATGCGGTTAACGAAGCTCATGGCAGAGTGTATGCGGGATGAAGAGGGCGAAACAGCTGATCTAGAATTGGATGGTCTGACTGAGGAAGATGACGAAGAGGTTATAGAAGGGATTGATAATGTTAGAGCAGGGTGTCTCAGACGAAGAAGTTGTCGAGCAGGCCCAAAGTTTGTATTAAATTGGGAAAAGTACAAAATGGAATAAACATGCTCCTAGAAAAACGTGAGAACCAGGTCAGAAAATATTATAAAACTTTTCCCAGGGCTCAAACAAACAACAAAAAATCTAAAATTCATTCTGGAAAAAATATATTTTTATTCCTGCTCAATAATCTCAGGTTCGATAATAAAATGGCTCGATTAGAGAGGAAAATAGCAGATAAACTCGCACAAATTAGATATTTATTCGAAGCGTTTGTTCATAAATGTAAAACGGCCTACACACCTTCTGAATTCGTTACGATTGTTGAAAAGTTGGAGGCATTCAGAGAACTATGTATATAATTCAGCATCGGCAGTTATCCAAAGGATGTGCGCTGCTATAAAAGTGACAAAAAGGCACGTGACATGCGACAACTGGTTCACTGGGATTGACTTGATATATCGCCTTCTTGAAGAATTTAAGCTTAGTTATTTGGGAACCATTCGTGAAAATAAGTGAGAATTACGGATTGAATTTAGTTGCCCAACAGATAGACTAGTTGGTTCCAGCATGTTTGGTTTTCAAAAAAATTTTCTGTCGTATCTTATATACCACAACGATCAAAAAGCATTCTAGTGGTGTCCAGTCTACATCATGATGATAATTTAGATGCAGACAGCGGAAGCCCAGAAATGATTTTGGAGTACAATTCGTGGAAAGGTGGAGTTGACTGTGTTGATAAGTTATGTGCAACCTATAATTGTGCCCCTAATACTAGACTATGCCCATGGTAATTTTTTATTCCATGTCGAAGGTGGCCGCAATTAATTCGATAGTGGTGTATTTTAATAATAATACAGAAATACATATACCAAGAAGACAATATCTCCGTGAACTGTCATTTTACTTGATTGAATCCCATCTCAAGGCAAGAGTACAAATACAAAATATCCCAACGTCTATCAAAGATAGGGTCAGGGAGCTTACTGGAGAACTTTTTTGAGAAACAATTAGGGCAAATGTGCCTGCTACCAGAGGACGGTGTGCGTACTGCTATCGTACAAAAAAACAAAAATGTCATGCAAAAATGTGGAAAATTTATGTGCCGAGAGCATTCTTTGTACATATGTGCTGAATGTTATGAGGATTTTGTGGAAAATAATTTTTAAGTAACTTTTCTTTTAATGTACATACTATAACATGCAAAAATCGATATAGGATTGATTGTGCCAATAAATCTAGTTACTGTTTCTAAAAGCTACCTTAAATAAGCATCCGTGACTTGAACATTTAGTAATGTGCTTTTAACTTACTAGTATCTATCTTCTTTACTATAATGACTTAAAATTTATGTATTTACGGCATTTACTAATGAGTATGATGGATTAAATGATATACAACATTATTCCTATACTGTAGTTAATTTCTACTTCACATATGGTTTTCTTTTACGACGTACACTATTCTACATTGTACGAAAATTATTTCTCTCTCATATTCACCTTTTTTCAAAAGTTTACTTGCTTTTAGTTCCGCTAGTTTAACGTATTAAAGCGTTCTGTAGTTGTTTGGTATGTATTAAATAAAAATTTAATTTCAGTTAAAACCTATAGCGCCGTCTCTGAGATATACGTATTTCTGGTGATTGATATACTTAACTCTGAAAACGGATATGTTATATTGCTATTTCTAAATATATACACTGTATACATAACGGTTTATTTTGACAAAATAGATAAAAGGCTATTGTTGTAAGATTGATTTGATAAGAATGTTTTTCAAGTTGTAAAATTGCTTCTTGAGGCGTTGGGTTTTCTTTTCAAACCGCCATTGCTGTGGAAGGTTTTGAAATTTCTAGAAAATTTTTCTGTTTCTATTTCGTTGATGTTAAGCATCATTTTTTTGAAAAAATTTCACAATATAGTATCGCTTTGTTGTATAGAAATGATATAATCGCTATTAAAGGTGGATATAATAGCAATAATTTACTTCATTCACACATTTAGGTAAGGTGTATCAGATTTTGTGAACCTCGTTGTAATTAGAACTTCTCTTTCAGGTTTCTAACACAAAAGAATTTCACAATACTTCTTCAAAGAGATAGAGTAAACAAATTGATTAAAACATTTACACTAACGCTCGTATTCGACCTTATTTATTATCCTTGAGTAAACACCGTTGTAATGCTTCATATTCGTTATAGCAATTCGGGTTCAATACCATTACGTTATCATACACTTAAGTTTCCATATTTACATCCAGTTTATGTTTACGTCTGGTTTTGTCTGTATTGATGTAACAAGATTATCCGTTCTGTATCTCTTCATCTTCATCAGCAGACTAGATCGCCTACAACGTAATTAAGTACATTTACCTTAATTCTGTTACCAAGTATTTAACAAACCTTTTACCCACGACTGAAACTCATACCTCAATAGCCTTTAGCAGATTACGATTGCCTACAACGAAATTAAATACATTTATATTAATTTTGTCAACGAGTATTTGTTAAACATAATACCTGTAGTACAAGTTAGGTGACAGTTGACACCTGCCTTCAGCTAACTTTGAACACAATTTCTCTCATGTAGAACTGATATATGTTAATTAAACCATTCTTTAAGATTTTACGCACACTTAACAATCAACATTTTTAATAGTTTTTGTTAAAATTAGTTTTATGTGCCACGCCCGTAAGGAGCTTATGTATAACCTCCAATTTGGGGATAATTAATTTTGTACTCCTGGTTATGTGGTCGTGCGAAGTAGCTGTATTGCAACTTTTATGTTTATTCCAGCTGTACCATTTTTTTTTAATGTAGCGCAAAAGTTTGTGCTAATGTATATGCTATTTGGTAACTCACACATATAATATACACGATTGATTTATAGATAAGGTTGTTCGGACCAATTTCTTTTTCTAATTTCAATTGCTTAATTACTAATACTATTTTTATTCGAGGTACATTAAGTGGACTGAACAAGCTTTTCCAATTGTATTTAGGTATTTGCATAAAAAGGGGTTTGTATTCAGTTTGTTAAACGAAAGGCAAGCTGAGTGATTTAATTAATTTTTATTTCTTGTAAATAACTGATTTAATAGGTTTATTAAATTGGTCTTTTCTGGCTAAGGTACGTAAGATCTTGCATCGACCGGAATGGGTATTATTGTTTTGGTATTATAATGCTAAATTATTAATTACTGTGGGCGTAAGCACAAGCTCACGACTTGCCCTCATCAAGCTCATTAACTTATATTTCTGTGGTTTTGGGGATAATATATATATATATATATATATATATATATATATATATATATATATATATACTGTGTATAACTTATTTTATCATTCATATATTTATATAACGATATATTAACGTTTGGCTTACTGACTCCTTAGTTGGGAATGTAAGGAACGAAATTAATTTACGTTTGTTGAGGGAATTGTCACTTAATTACTATTTCTATTACTCCCTGTTTCAAGCTTTGCAGGCTCTCTCCCTCTTCCAAGGAATAAGAACCTATTTTCTTTTCCTCCTTTCTTTAAAGCTTGTGGCGCCAATTTCGGTTCTTTTCTCACTAACCAAATTCTAATTTAACCTACTTTATCGATACCTCCAAAACACCTATGCAATCCGAGTGCTCTGCGGTCCTCGGACCGTTTGATTGAGTTTTAGCAGAGCTCACTAATTTCTGCCGTATTGTGCCGTGTGGTGGTTAGACACGGGGCAATACATAACAAAATTTTATTTTATGTTATAAGGGAAAGTAGTAGATAATAATATGGATAAAAATATGTATTATTTTATATACTAATATTTGAAAAATATATTATTTATCACGTTTAAAACAGACAAGACAGTGGCGGATTGAGAATATGCAACTAGCGTTTGTAATTGTAAGTCGAATGCAGTGTGGACTACGAGTCCCCAGCGAGCAGTCGCCGTTAACTTTCAAACGCATGTAGTGGAAGGTTAAGTATAACAAGATGTTAACTTCATCCCCTAGATACATAAAAGGCTGTGAAACCAGCTGGTGTCAGTATTGGCCTCTTTACTAAAATTACTGTAAATTTGAAATACCAGAATAACAAAAGATTATAACAAAAAAAAAATGAGTTCTCATTGTACCGCATAACCACAAACCATTTCAATACAAATCCGTCGGTATAATAAAAAACACGGATAAATTTTGAATCATAACACGAATGGATACGATTGCACTAGAAGTTAATCGATACAAAAATCAAACGTGAATGTCAAAAGTCAGCGTATTCAAACGTCGGCATATTCAACAAAAAACCATATAATACACAAGAATTTATCAAAATTTGTCAACCACTGGAAACAAAATATACATCACTTTGTATCAAATCTAATTGCCACTTCGATTACGTGACAAAAAAATAGAGTATTCCATTTCAAAGTTGATTTTTTTACATTATTAACTCTGGCTGAAGGGTTTAAATTTAAGCATTATTCTCAGGCAAAGATTTTTATTTCAAAAAATGGATACGATAAAGGCATCTTTAAACTATATACGGTTTTAACATTTTATTCTACAGTCAACGTTAACCAGCTGTCAAAATTTCATCTCAAAAACCGTAATAGATGGGCGTGGTATAGCTTCAATAAAAACGATTCAAAATGATGATTTCCATTCAAAAATGCAAAAATATATAGGGCGTTCTATTGAAAATAACAAAGTTGATGGCAAATTCCAGTATAACTTGAAGCACTAGAAGGCTGAAAATAGTTCAGTTGAAAAGAACGCAATCAATATACCTGATTACAAAATTTCAAGTTTTTATTTTGGCCACAACCCCATACACTTCTATTGAACGGTCTCGTTGAGACACCCTGTATAGTAATAAACACAGTAATTTATGGTACGTTTTTGTACCTCTATGCTTTATTACATTTGTTTACATTGTATAATAATATTAAATTAAACGTTTCAAAACTCCCAACACAAAAAAAAAACTGTAAAAGGAAACATTTTTCTTGAATCACAACTAAGAACACCATCGATCGTCACCTTTAAAAAAAAATAACAACATCTAAAAAAGTAAAAAATCCTATCATCAACTAGAAGAGAGCTGATGATCTATAAACGGCTGAACAGAGTTTCTTGAATTATAGCTAGGAACACTCTCGATCAATTTACCGTTCAAATAAAAAAAACTAAATCATATGTTACTCCGTTTGGATGTCATAGACATCCACAAATAATAATAGTAATAATAAGAATAATAATAAACCAATTATTCGGAGAAAACAAAATTAGGATTATAGTAATACTACTATTAACATAACTACCAATAAATGTAAAATTTAAAGATAACTGACTGACATTGTGTATTTGGACACAGATACATTGAACGACGAAAGTATAAAAAAAATACATACACCTGCAGTAAATAGTTAAATTTAAAAATTTATTGATATTTACTGCCGAGTGAAATATTCAATTATTATTAATATTATGAATTCTAAAAATTATTAATTTGGGGAAAGATATTTTAATTACTTAATTATGATTAATAATTTTTGTTATTAACAAAATGTTAAGAAAACCCATCAGTATGACTAACCTTCTTAAGTCTTCAGAAGACGAGAATGCCATGACACCGGTTTCGTCATTGTTGTGACTCATCAGGAGGGTTGTTGGCAGAAACATCAATGTAATTCATAAATAAGGAGAGGGTCAGACAGATCTACTACAAGGATACTCTCGTATCATTATCTCAGATGTGATCACTGCTTTTTCTTTCGTTTTGTTTTGTCAAAATCTTCTCCGGAAATACTACGTTCGGACAACTGAATTCTCTAGGGTTTTGGTATATACCAAACTAATGTTATTTCTTTTGTTAACAAAAGTTCAGAAGATAGTATACTTCTTTCGGAAATGTTTAGAAGACCTTCGGGTAATTATACTCCATTTTTGTGTACTGTACCGACCATTGATATTTTATGCTTTCGCAATTATTCTGCGAGCGACATGTCTGTGAAATAATTATCTGTTGTAATGTTTCGATTCCATCTCTTCAAAACATCACTAAGCAGCTTTACCACTCGTTCCTGATTAATTTTTGGAACATTTCCTATCTTTCTTAAGTGTACGTCAAAGATAGATCAGTAATGTGCTACTGCGTCACACCACGCCCAAATCTTAATGCCGGGTTCATTAATTACTTATCTATTGTGCCAACAGCAGAAGCTTCATACGATTCTTTGCAATTAGAAACAAGCATATCTGAAACTTCTATCCCTAAATCGACTTCGGCTAACTGCAGCGGAATAAATTGGTCTACACGAGGCGTCATTTTATTCAAGGCATTCGATTTATCTTCACTATATTCTCTAAAATGGCCTACCAGTAGAATTTTTCAACATGTTTAACGTTCTCCGGACGAGTTTCATTACATGCGTTTTAATAATCAACCGCTTTTTGATTGGTATACGGTAAAACTAAATTAATAATCCTATCTGGTATGAACAACAGACAGCTGTCTTCGTTGCCTCTAAGGTTTCTCTTTTACGTGTTAGACCTCTCTGTGTTCGTTATATATTGTGACTTCCTGTCCTATCCTTGACAGGAGCTACTTCAAGGAATAACTAGAAACTAGTTCGTCTGGTTGTAAATCGAAAGCTCGTTGTTATCTCCTTCATATCCACTAAACGCGTCTTGAACATCTTTCATACCCCCAAATCATTCTCACTAGAAGAATCCTCACTGCCGTCCGAAAACACTAATCATCTCGCATAAGTTCGGCATATATCTCTGCTTCATTGAGTGAATCTGATTTTCATTAATTTTTACCTCAACCTTTGAAATTCTGCTGGAATGAAGAAGCACACGACAGTCTTTTGTAAGAAATAATACAGAACTAAAACTGGTGAACAATACTGTAAGAA
>JARFJB010000269.1:0-159083 GCA_036346205.1 Vesta saturnalis
CATAATTGAATCATCCATAGTAAAAGGTAAGTTGTAAACCTTTACTTCTTTATATTAAGGTCGATATATGTTTCAGATGTTTCCTTAATCTGCTGAAAATTCGCAGTATAGTTTCCATTGCTACCCACTCCAATGAAGTATTCGGCCATCATCTCAGCCATTTGTACCGGATCATCAGAGGACTGTTGCCCTACCCGGAGCATAGATGGACCACCATTATATGGACTTTCTGATATTTGCTTAATTTTCCTCCATATTTCTTTCATTGCAGTATCTCTGTTTAAGGAGGACACATACACCGACCAACTCCTCTGTTTTGCATTGAGTATTACCTCCTGGCTATCGCCCTACATCGCTTGAATTCTATACAATTCTGCTGCGTAGGAATGCGTTTAAACGTGTTAAAGGCGTTCTTTTTCCTCCGAACAGCTTGCGCCACTTCATCGCTCCACCATACGACTCTTTTTGTTAAACGCCGTTCCACAGATTTAGGAATGTTGGTTTGTGCTGCGGCTTGAATTGCATTTGTTAATTCGCTTACGGAAAATTGTACCACATGTTCTATAGGCATCTGAGTAAGTATGGACTCAAAACCGTTCCAGTTTGCATTACTCATTATCCACCGTTGCACATGAGAGCTTACAGTTTGGACAGGATTGCGGCCTGTCACATGGAGTTCCTTCATGCGGAGGTTTTCCACAAATACACAACTTTACATTTTTACAGTTTATAGCTGAATGCCCGAACTTCTGGCAGTTGAAGCATCTCAGGGGCGAGGGGATGTACTGCCTTACTTTAAGCGAGTACATCGCAGCTTTAATTGCCTTTGGGGTCTCATCTCTTTCGAACGTGAGTATATGATTTGGTGTATCTACCCATACTCCCTCTCTTTTCACCTTAATCCTTCTTACATCTACAACAAGTTCATGTGCAAGTCCCTCTCTAACCTCATCTATTGTGCAATTCAACAGATCCGGACAATACACTACTCCTTTACACTTATTGAGCGTTGGGTGAGGTGTTACCTCTACTTCCATATCTGCCATTTTGCCTACTTTCAACAATTTTCCTGATTGTGCTCTTGACCTAGTTTGTATCAATAACATTCCTTTTACCTTTTGAATCTTATCTACTTCTCCAATCAAACCAAAAAGAACTTTCGATATTAAGAAGGGATTTACTTTGGTAAAATCTCCTTCTTTCCTTTTAAGGAGCAGGAACCGGGACCAGGGAGTCTCCTTTTCCTGCCTTCCTCTCTCAGTGGTTTTTCTAGAGGAAACCGCCAAAACCTCAATTCCAGTTCCATTAACCGTTATCACGCATGGTTCAGTGACACTTAGCCGACGGGAGTCGCCACACTCTCCGTCTTTGGACCGGTCATCAGGACGGCTCCGAAGGGGATCCGGTCCAGATCCCCACCGCCCAAGTAATTCCTAAAGAACTTTCCATCATAGACAGTACACACATACCATTACCCCCGTAGGGCTGCTAGGGCTGTAAGGTGCCTTTTAAAGCTAACGGCCAGCTACGTAGGGTGGTAAGAAGAAACGGCGATCACAACGGAGCCCTGCCGAACCACTACTGACTTCATGGTTGAGCTGAGTTACCAGGACGAACACACATATAGAACTTGACAAAAAGAAACCACAGACAGTCGGTAGAGAACAATCAGGGACGTGGACACCCGACGTATGCGACCAGCGTTAGCGTTACCCGGGAGTACCACGTGGAGGTGCTGGTTCGACTTTACTCCCCATTATTATTATTATTATTTTTTTTAATGGCAACGACAGCATTGGTCTTGCGCCATATTGTTCACTATTTCATGTTTCTCTGGTTTCACTATTACCAATAATATTTTATTTAGTAAATATGTACATTTTAAAACCTCATTAACTTCCTAACGTTCGCACTATCATCATTTAACACCTCGGAGATGTCTTCACTCATACCTACTGCATTTCTTTGTGGTTTATATTTTGGACATTTAATCAACAGTGATTCCAACGTGGCACATGTCGCATACCTCTCGTTCTGTTCTGCCTAGAAGGTATTGGTGGGTTATCCGGTATGCCCAATACGTAATTATTATTATTATTATTATTATTATTATTATTATTAAATTTTAAATTTTTCAAATTCAAGTCTTAAAATTATTAAACTGACTAATGATATGTAATAATATATCAATTTCTGATTTGGCCTCTAGCCTAGCTGAATTTTCGATTATCTACCTGCTTGGATTTAAAACTTATTATTAATTTTTAGTACATTCATGTATTCAACAAAATTGTTTAAAAATTACAAATACATTAAATGTTTAGGTTTAATCTTCTCCCATGAAATGGACTATAACTTTAAATGTTTATAGAAACAACTAGGTACTGGCAAAAATATATGCAACTTATGCTTACGATGTATAAACTTTTTATTAATTTTGACGGATAATGTTCAAGAACATATTTAATATATACACTGAAAAAATGCATATATAACACTTACAATTTATTATTTAATACTCAGACTATTTATATACTGTAATGTTACATAAATCTTAATTTTTATACTAACAGAAATTGTATTGACATTCACGGTACACTAGAATACACATTAATGCCAAATAATTGTTCAAAAATTTTTATTATTATTTTTATACGTTTTACTATATATAAACACATATTTGCAACTGTAAATAGTAGCACATGTATTGCGCCAGAAACCATAATTAAGTTTAACGTTGTTTGTACATAAACTTTATTTTGAAGTTGTATTTTAATGTAGCCTTTAGGAACCGACCGTAAAGTTACTGACTTGGTTGGACCTGTGTATGTATATTTTCTGGAGAATAAAACATTCACACATTAACATTAACATTATTATTATTATTATTATTATTATTATTATTTCATTACAACAATATGTACAGTACTATATACAAAAATATAAAATATAAAAAAGGCATAATTAAATAATTTATGTGCATTATTGATTTAAGAATGACGTAATCCTTACACCACTTTATGTTGTTGTCTTTATCGCTATGGTACAAAACATTGTTTATACAATTGATAGTAATTTAAAAATAGTCCTTATCAATTTACATATGTCACCAAAAAATTAAGATGATATCTCGTACCATTTAGGCACAAGAGACCGAGGAGCGCGTTAGTCTGCGTGTGCGTATGCGTGTGCGTGTGCGTGTGTGTTTGCGTGTGCGTGTGCGTGCGCGTGCGTTCATGCACACGTGGATTACTATTATTATTATTATTATTATTATTATTATTATTATTATTATTGTACTATACTATACTATACTATACAATTCAATTCAATTCAATTATTATTAATTTTTTTTTATTACTGTATGCGCATCGACTGCTTTGGTCATTAGCTCTTTATTCGAGTATATTAGTACTTATACATGATTGACTTATATTTTATCACACGCATTAATCGTTTTTAAGAATTTCAGTGTGTTGTCTATATTTTTGATGTTGATTAGGTTCGTACTAAGGGTGAAAGAGATAGAGTACGCGTTACGTAGTACGGTATATAAAGGACACGTGCATATTATGTGTTCAATTGTTTTAGGAATGTGCCAGTTTTCACACGTCGGTTGTGGTTCATTTTGTAATAGGTGCCTATGGGTTAGTGATGAATGACCTATACGAAGACGATGAATGATGCTACTGTCTCTCCTATGAACGCATACAGGTATTTTCCATTTTTGTATGTTTGGCTTTATTGTTCTTAGTTTTGCATGACTCTTCCCATTTTTGCTGCCATAATGATTGTATTTTGTTTTTTATGTACTTTGGGATATATGCGTGGTTAGCAATGTTAGCTTTATCTGAAACTTTATCATTAGTGGCCTTACGTGCTTTCATTTCCTTAATATTAAAATGACTGGGAATCCATATAAAAGTCAGTTTGTTTTTCACAGTTTGCAAGGTGATTAATTGTTGCCAAGATCATTTGTACTAATGCGTTTTTAGTATATGGATTTGATGGCTACGATAAATTTTTTCAGCTGACTGCCATTTCACAGAAACGAAGAGCTTGCCATATGGCATACAGTTCAGCTTCGTAAATTGATACCTGGTCTGCCATGGATCAATTGTGATCTGTGTCATTTATGGAAATAGCCGATCCTGTGCCAGTAATGGTCTTTGATCCGTCGGTGTATATTATTAAATGGTCTTTGTGTTTTTCTAAGATTTCGTTTTGTTTTGGTGGTACACAGTAGGGGTAGTATTTTCTTTCATGGTGCAGGTAAACGGTTTATGTAGCCTATGTCAGTTTTCGTAGATTTCATTGTTATCAAACAATATGCTAAATTTGGGTTTATGTTGAGCTTTTATTTTGAATGCATAACATAACATTTTTAGGTGGAGATGCATGAACAATGGCAATATTCCTGCTTCAGGCAAAACTCTCGTTTGGCTAGTGTAAAAGCACCAAGAGAATATCCAATGGCAGCACTTTGTATTCTCTCTAGCCGCTTTATGTTGTAGGTTGAAGCTGAGGAGTATGCTTCCCCGTATTCGATCCTGGATCGGATTATTACTTTATATATTTGCAGTAAAATTTCGGGATCAGCTCCCATTGCAAATTTGCTAACACTCTGATTATACTTAAGACCTTTTTGCATCGTACTATGAGACTTTTGATGTCCCCATAAAAGAGTAGAATCTAGTGTTACTCCCAGAAACATACCGGTATTTTTACATGGAATGAATGAATTTTTGATCATTAGTAGGGGACCATAGAGGGCTTTCTAAGCCTACAAAATGCATGCAAAATGTTTTAGTTGATGATAAGGTGAATCCTACATTTTGCATTTGTCACTATTTTATTTATGGCTAATTGAAGTTTTGAGTTTAATCCCAATTGTTGAACCAGAGCAAAGGATTGCCAAATCGTGGACGTAAAGATATTTATGTATATCATCAGAAACTGCAGAAACCAGAGAATTAATGGCTATGGCAAACAACACGACAGTTAATGTTGATCCCTGGGGTATTCCATTTTCCAAGGGTCTTTTGGAAGATAGTGAACTGCCTACCCGTACTTTAAAAACACCTATCTTCGAGAAAAGATGCGACAAATTGAGATAGGGTATAACCCCAATCATGTAATGTTTGTAGTACCCCATGCCTCCAAGTCATATCAAACGCTTTTCGATGTCGAAAAATACTGCAACCCTGTGTGGTTTCCTCGCAAAGGCCTTTAGAATGGCATCTTGTAAGTGTACTAAATGATCAGTGGTAGATCTGTGCTTTCTATAACCTGCTTGATAGTTCACCAGTAGGCCCTCCTTTCCAGTAACCACATTAGTCTAGCACTCACCTTTCGTTCAAGCACTTTGCCCATACAAGAGGTTGCTTAATTGGTCTGTAGCTTGAAACAAGGTGTGGATTTTGGTTTTTCAAAATCGGAATTACGATTGCTTCTTTCCAACTTGTGGGATAATGACCTTCTTTCCAGATCTTATTGAAGGTATCAAGCCATTCATAGTAGTCAGATGTTAGATTTTTAGCATTTCATACGTTATATCGTCAGCACCACAAGCCGATGTTTTGGAGTTTAAGTCCCATTTGAAGTTCATTAGTGGTGAAAGGCACATTACATTCCGATTCGAATTCCTCGAAAAAGTTTAAGGTAGTTTCGATCGACCTTGGAAGGTGACGAGTCGTAATTTTGATTACTGCTTTTTGTTCTAGGTGATTTGTCAAAAGCTCAGCTATTTTGTTCTTTACCGCTGACCATACAAGTATTGTCAGTCTGTAACTCAATAGGATTTACATTATTTTTGCCTGATATGGTCTTTATTTTTTTCACCTTCCGTATTAGGAGTTTTAGTGATGCTGGAGACATAGTTACGCCATGAACTCTTTTACTTTCAAGGGTAATTCGTCTAGCCATTGCTCTAGCTTTTCAAATGCAATCAAATTTTGCGTTGAAGGATATTCCGAAAGGTGTTTAAAGCTTGTTTTTGGAATCTCACTGTTCACTAATGGATGCATTCCACCAGGGTACATTCCTCCTGTTCTGGGTATGGAGCTTTTGCGACATTTATTCTGCTGATATTTCATAAACGTTAGTCGATGCAGTGTCATGGATAACGGGGTGAATGAGGTTTTAAATTCATCCCACTTTGTCTTGGCAATATTCCATCTAATTGGACTTACAAAAGGCGTGCTAGAGTTCTCAAGGCTAATTACGATAGGAAAGTGGTCACTTTTTAAATCACTAAGTACTTTCCAGGAGAAGGAAGACGCAATGGGAGAGACAAATGTCAGATCCACTGCGGAGAAGGACCCAGACCTTGCCACAAGTGGGTATTTTCTCCAGTATTTAAGGGAAATAAGTTGTAAGTTTCCATTATACCTTCTAGAGCTTCTCCACCAACATCAGAACGGGATGAACCCCAAGGTGACTATAGGCATTGAAATCTCCAGTTAAAATAAATGGGTTAGGAAGTTGAGCTATGGTATTTTCTTTTTTTCTGCTGCCAATTTGAATTTGGCAGGTATATGTTAAAAGGGTGATCTTTAATGGAGTCGTTATTTGTATAGCTAAGAGTTCTGTTTAAAGACAATCTATTAAATTGAATGTCTTCTAATTACTATAGCGACTCAACATTAGCTCTAGCGGTAGGTAAAACAACCTTTCTAATAACTTTGTGATTACGCATATGAAAAAGCGGACTAAGTTTAAAATGTGTTTCTTGCAAAATTTTTTTTTTTTTTTGTATCCCAATTTATTTGCAGACTGTATAAATACATTTAACAAATGATGTTAATATGGCATGTAGAAGAGAGCACATTAGCTATCTTCTGTAACAAATGGTCCATAGGCCAATTTAGCTTCTAGGAAAGTTACTTAAATACTAAACCTTAAACTAATCTTAATCTACTTGATATAATGAATCTATTAATCAGACTTGGGGCAATTTTGTAGTCTTGTTGTTAGGGGAGGAGGGAATTCAACATTAGATTGTTTGGACTTAAACGGTCACTGTACTTGACACTATATCGTTATTTTTGTTTGACGGTTGTCATTTGGAGGTCTTTAAGATAACTTATTCGGTACAAACCAGGGAGCGTCCACGATCGTTCGTAGTTCCTTGATTGAAACCGCTCAAATATAGCAATGTTAGATTTGGAGGCAGTCCCCAGAGTACGATTCCATATGTCCATATCGGTTTAATGATAGATTTATATAGTAGAAGCTTGTTATTCAAGGTGAGTTTGGAATTGCGACCCAACATCCAGGACATTTTAAATGATTCCCAGTTGTTTTTTTGTTTTGATAGCATAAAGGATTGTACTCGTTAATTGTTGTTTTGATTTCACAGTAGTGACATGAAAATCCATTGCAGTTCCATTGGACTATGGATGCCATAAATAATAAGTAATTGTATGCGTAAAAAAAATTAAAACAGCAATAAATAATTAACGAAGGAATTGTTAAAAGTGGACAAAACTAATAAATAACATAGATACTAATAAATATGTATAAAAAAAACATGACATAAACAAAGAAAGTAAAAAATTATTATGTATATAAAATATCACAGAAATTAATGAAATACTACTTATCAAAAATATCACAGAAATTATTAAAATGTGTCGTCATCAACGACCTTTCTAGGCTTTCCTTGGGCCAGGCCTTTTTTTCCTTTTTTTGGCAGAGCTGCGGACTAACTAGATTCTAGGATTACAAAATCGTCTTCGGACACCGATCGGCTATCATTTGAGTCTAGTTTCCTTTTTTCGATAGTGGGAAAACGAGACGTGTACCGGGAGGAGGTACGGGTTCCAAGAAGACGTTCCTTTCAGTTGGTTTCTCTAGTAAAGGTTTCATTGCGCCAACAAGGAGTGGTAACAACTACTTTGCTAAAAGAGCTAATACCAACCTTTGATTCAGTAACTGCAGATGAAGCAGTTGCATTGGCGTAGCTAACCCCCACTTTGGGAGTAGATGCTGTAACTTTCTTTTTGGCTTCAGTATATGAGATTGTTTCTGTTACTCGCACTTCTTGAATAACCTTTTCTTGTTTAAAAGCAGGACACGTCAAAGCTGTGGCGGAGTGAGCATCACTACAGTTCACATATGAAATGGGCTCCTCACAAAAATTCCCTACGTGCAATGGTTTCCCACATGCACACAAATCAATTCTATTCTGCACTTTGATGACATATGTCCAAACCTATGACACTTGAAACATTTTACAGGTGGAGGTATATACAGACGAACGCTTAGCGAATAAAATGCAATTTTATACTTTTTGGAAGGACGGGAGTATTGAAAGTGATAATGTGACTATCAGATTCCTGTAATTCTCCATTTTTCTTGTTTTTAGCCGGCGAACTTCTAAAACGCCTTGGTTATTTAATTCATTGCTTATGTCTTTAACTGTACAATTTAATAAATCTCGACAAAAAACTACGCCTCTAGAAGTGTTCATAGTTCAATGAGGGATTACCTCAATTTCGGAAATATCAAATCGTGTTATGCTTTGTACCCTTTTGCTCTGTGCATTTGAACCTGTTTCGATTAATAGACCTTCTGTGACCTTTCTAATCATTGTCAAATTACCAATTAAACCATATAATATTCTATAAATCAGAAACGGGCCAATTTCATCAAAATTAAGCCCATCTTTTCGCTTCAAAACAAGGAACCGGGATTGAACCTCCTTCTCCGAGTTCTTTGAAACCGAGGGTTTACTAAACCCCTCTCCCATTCCCATGTTTATCGAGGTGGCCCTCACATTATTATTCGGTGATACAATCATATTGTTTCCACGAGAAGCCTCAATAACAGTCACAAGTAGCAGAGCCGGGATACTACAGATACTACAAGAGGGCATTTATATTGTGGGGGCGCCTCTTCCCCACAAGCGTTTCAACGCTAAAGACCAGGCTTTCCCCTGGCCACGCTCAGGCATCTCCTCACGCAATCCCGTCAGCACCTAAAACTGCCAAACGACCTTAGGATTGGGGGATTTTTTACAGAGGTTACCTTCCTCATAGTCCAGGACCACCGACCGCTACCTCTACGACGTTCCCTAGCCACGCCCTGCTAGAGTCTCTGAAGTACAGTTCGCGGTTGCGGTATTAGGACACGGCTAGTGCTCAGGGTCCCCAGCAAGGACATCCCGGATAGGCAAACCGTATACGCTTTTGACGGCGCATGTCCTGGGAAGAGTAGAAAGAAAAGGAAGAGGTCTCTCGGCTTTTGCTGGGAGCCTGAAGAAAACAAGAGTTGGGGCGAGGGCGCTCCGATAGAAAAGAGATAAATTAAGAGAAGCCACTCAAGACTAGTATAAGAAAAGTGTACCTCCAGCTAGGGGGACGCAGGGTTGCCATCCCTGTCCTCGTTAGATACGAGGCCCCACATGGACTGGTCCGCGACACCGTATTTTTGAGCTAACGGTGGCAGTTTACCGCCACGAGTTCATATTTCGGTATTGGCCTTGCATCACTTACGATCATTTGCAAGGTCATTCCCCTATCCGCCACCTGGAGACGCGCCTAGTAGGTAGTCCAACTATTATTATTATTTTTTTATTATTTTTCTTGAAGGCATCAACTGCTTGGTTATTAGCCTTATTGACCGTTCCCAGATTTAAATCTTCATAAATAATTCTGTTACTTTTAAGTAATTTATTAGGTTTACAATTAAGGTTTTGTCTTCCCATTTCATTTTTCTACTTGTGCGTGGTATATGATACCTTTCTCTGTGCTCTGTGTATGCAATACACTTGTGCATGACGTGATGTAATGTCAGGTCTTCTTTGCATCTGTTACACGTTGGACGTTCATCTCTTAATAATAGGTGCAGAGATGTGAGGTTAAAATGTCCTAAACGTACCCTTCTGAGCACCCTCCCCTCCTTGTTGTTTTGGTTGGTATATTCCACATAGTTATATTGCTCTTCATCTTGGTTAATCTAGTTTCTGTGTTTAGCCATTCTTTCTTCCAGAATGATTTGATTTTGTTCTTTGTATATAGATTTATGTCATCTAGTCGAATCCCTCTTCATTTATTATTTGGTTTCTTGATACCGTTTTTACCGCCCTATCCGCCATTTCATTGCCGTATATCCCAATATGACCAGGACACCAGGCAAAGCATACCTATTTCCCTTCCGTTTTTAGCCTATGCAATTTAGCTAGAATACTTTGAATAATAGGATCAAACGTGAATCCAATATTTAGACATTTTAGAACACTTGGGTTGGCAAATTAAACAGAAATGATTTTTGGAAGTGCTACAATATTCAACTACTTGGGAAATGGCATACATTTCTGCCGTATAAATGGAGGTTGCTGGATTAAGTCGCCAGCTGAAAGCATGCTGGTTAACCCAGAAAGCACTGCCCACATCAGGACCGCTTTTGGAGCCATCCGTGTATATAATTTTTACTTCAAATGCTTTTTTAGTATTTCATAAAAATTTAATTTCAATACTGCCGGGTTTAATTCATTTTTTGTATGATCTATTTCATCTATGTGTATGCGCGGTTTATCTATTAACCAGGGTGGTATTTCGCTGTACTTTAAGCTATACAATTTGAATGGAAATTGTACATTTAGGTCTTCGGCTATTTTTCTTAGTCGAACGCCAGCTGGCCGACTTATTGTAGGCCTTTCATTGTACAAAGTGCATGTGTTACTGTTAAATAATGTACAATAGTTTAGGTGTTTTGTTTGTGTGTTTACTTTCAAAGCATAGTTGAGTAAGTTCTTTACTTTAAGGGTAAAATACCACCTTCCGCAAACAAATCATAAACTCGGCTGGTGCGAAAACCACCTAGTCACATTCTAAGCCTTTGACTTTGAATAGTATTTAGTTTAAGAAGTCTGGTTTTCCTAGCCCCTGAGTAAACAGCGCTTCCATAGTCTATTCTTGATAATATCAGAGCGTTGTATAATTGAAATAAAACCTTCTCGTCTGCTCCCCACGTAATGTTTGAGACACATCTTAAAAGATTCAAGGATTTCCTACACGACGTGAGTAATGCTGTGATATGATCCTTCCAGTACAGTTTTGTGTCAAAGTACACTCCTAAAAATTTGACACTTGGTTGTACCTCAACAGTGAGTCCATTCAATGATAATTTTAGGTGATCATGTCTGGTTCTTAGCCTACAAAAATGTACTGCTTGTGTTTTTGTTGGTGAGAGTCTGAAGCCTAATTTTTCCGCTTTTATGGTTATTTCATCAACAGCGTCTTGCATTTGATCAGTGATGTCAGATTTGAACGATCCAGAAATATACATGACCAAATCATCAACATATAGGCACTTTTTAACGGTGGAATTAATTTGTCTAATTAAGTTATCCATGGCAATTGCAAATAGCGTGACACTCAGCGTAGAACCTTGTGGTACGCCATTTTGTTGCACGCGTTCAGTTGACGTTGCATTTCCTACTCTAACCTGGAAAACACGCATTTTAGCAATTGCTCTATAAATCTCGGTAGATTTCCACGAAGTCCTAATTCAAAAAGTGCTCTTAGAATATTGTGTCTCCAAGTAAGGTCGAAAGCTTTTTCCAGATCAAATAAAACAGCAATTAAGTGTTTCCTTTCAGCAAAGCTATCCAGTACTGCACTTTCTAAAAGTATTAGATTATCTGTGGTAGATCTAAAAGATCTGAAACCCATCTGTAAAGGTGACAAGTTATTCCTTCCTAGATACCAAATTAAACGTGCATTGACCATTTTCTCCAAAACTCGACTTAGACAGCTTGTTAGCGAAAGGGACTATAGCTTCCCGGTATGATAGGATCTTCACCTGGTTTTAAGCATGGTACAATTATGGATATACGCCATCCATTTGGATAAGTACTGGTCATTCATATTTTGTTAAATAATTCGAGAAGTTTAACCTTTTCTGTATATGGTAGATGTTTAATAAATTCATAATGGATTGTGTCAAGTCCTGGCGCTGACCTTCTTGTTTTTGTTAAGACATCTTCTAATTCACCTACTGTTTTTTTCATTGTACGTTAAAGGTTCACTAGTCTGGAAGTCTAATTTCGATTCTTGTTTATCAAACCTAATGGGAAACTTATCTGAGGCTATTACCTTCAAATTCCATTGATATTATTTCTGCAATTTCTTCCTGGTTAGTATAGAACTATAGATTCTAATATTATAATAAACATTATGAGGATTAAATCGTTTTACTGAACCATTTATGCACTTTATTTTTTTCCAAACTTGTTGCATAGGCGCTGTACTGTGAATTTCAAAGACATATTGTTCCCAAGACTTTCTTTTACTGTCCAATATAACTCTTATTGCTCTAGCTCTAAGTAGTTTAAAGTGTATGGCATTATCTACGCTTGAACACTTCTTGAACTTGTTTAGTGCTTTTTCTTTTCTATTTTAGCCGTTTCAACGTTAATGTTCCACCATGGAACCTGTCACTTGTTTGTGTAATTGCTAGTTTTTCTTAACGTTAGGTTGCAAGCATCTAATATTTTTGATGTAATATCTTCAACTATTTCATTGACCTGTTTTCCTTCTATACTAAATTGAACAAGATGTCTTCTATAAAATCTCAATCAACGTCTTTTAAGAGCCATTTTCTGTGTGTTTTTAAGGGACTTGGACCGGAATATGATCTGATGCTAAGTCTTCTTTAAGTGTTTTCCATATTAATTTGGATGCTAAAACTGGAGAGGTGACAGATATGTAGATAGCTGAAAAACTATTAGATCTAGCATTGAAAAAGGTTGGGTCTCCATTGTTTAACACAATTAAATCTTTCTGCTCTAATAAACTTTCAATCAATACTCCTCGTAAATCTGTTTTATGTGAACCCCAAAGACTGTTGTGAGCATTGAAATCACCTACTAATAGTATTGGTTTTGGTAATTGGTCCATTAGCAGTTGCTGTAGTTTCCAAGAAAAGTCTGGAAGATAAATCTTTGCTGTAAACTACATGACACTGTAGTTTAAAGTTTTCATTGAGTTTGAATCGTGTTTCCTGTAAACACAGACATATTGGATTCTCTCTACTTACAAGTATTTGTAGTTCTGGCTAATGTGCCCTACATCCGTTGATATTCCAGTGGATTATATTATCTATAATATTAGACATAAAATTTGTTCTTTAAAATTAATTTAAAGTAAAGAGATGAGAGACATATGGTAGACAAACATAATAAATTAACATATAAAAAACAATAAAAATACATGTACATATATTTAAATATCACAGCTAACGTAGGTAAAAATAAATATATCACAGTATTGACTAGTTTCGCTATGCTCCATGGCTGGACGAAGCCTCTGGAGATTTCCTTTGACTAGATGCACTTAGGTTCACATCGACTGATGTTTGACTTACCCTAGGTTTACCCTTAGGCCAACTTTACTTTTTTCGTTGTGCGCGTATCTCTATTAACGCGTTATCACAACCTTCAAAGTCTATTGGTGACTCTGGAGCCTGTTTTTACGTGACAATGTATCTACTTCCATTTCACTACCGGTTTCTGCTGGAGTTTCTCCAGTAACCTCCTCCACATAACTTTTTAATGATGATTTTAATACTTTTATTTCATTTTTGATCGTTTTCTGTGTTTCAGGAAGAATTGTTTTAGCAACATCCGAAACAACAGATGTTTTAACTTCAGGCTGCTTTTGAGTGAACGTCAGAACCAACATTGGAGTATCAACCAACTTTCCATCTTTCCTAGTTTGTGTACGTTTAACTTCAGTCACCCTTTCTGAACGGAGCTCCTCTAGTGTCTCACCCGTAGTGGCATTCAATAGATCCTTTGAAAAACAACTCCTTTGCAAACATTCAATCTTTGGTGACGACTAACTTTAACGTCTATATCACCTGTCTTTGACAATTTAAACAATACTTTTGGTTTGCTTTCGCGATGTCGTTTCTATTATAAGCCCATCTTTGACTTTATTAAGTCTTTTCGTTTCACCTGCTTGACCATATATTACTTTACTGATTAAAAACGCAGGCACATTATCAAAAATTTGGTAGTCTTTGCACCAACAAGAACCGGGGAAATACCGTCTCATTGTTGGTAAGCCGAGTGGAAATTCCCAGAGTGGAAAAATTAAAATGTTTGGGGTGGATTTAGGTTCCACCGAACCTTTAATTATTAGACCGTTGTCCATGAGAAAAATTGAATATTCATCTTTTAGGCTCTCCACCCTCCTCCGAGCCTCAAATGGGACGATAGAGCTGGGTATAATGCAGTTGTCGCTAGAGCTACCTAAAAATACAGCCGCCCGTGTTGAGAAAAATGTGCATTATTCTACCCCGCAACGACTCGCCAACATCGACTCCACAGAAAGAAGATTAAAACAAAAGAGGTCAGAAAGAGGGGATAAAACAGAAAAAGTTTGAAGGAAGTCGAAGAAGTAAAGAGTCGACAAGCCGCTTGGTCCCCCGGGCTAGGGAGGAACCGCCCGTCTTGAAAGAAGCCAGGGCCAAAGCAGCGTGTTGGGGAGACCTGCCACTACCACCGGACATGAATCCCCTCAGATACCAGGATCCCCTTTTCCTTCTATACGGGTCGCCAGGCACGGCAAACACCTCCATCAATCGCCTTCTACGATCACCAGGACGGGGGTGGAACAATTCTTCCCCCGTACCCACAGGGGACATAGAACAATAAACAAAGGTCTAAGACAAGCAATAGAGACAAGGACAAACGATTTGCGACCAGCGTTAGCATTACCCAGGGAGTACCACGTGGAGGTGCTGGTTCGACTTTACTTCCCATTATTATTATTATTTTTTTTTTTTTTATATTCTTATAGCACGTCGACTGCTGTGGTCTTTGGTGCTGTTGTGTTTTATATTTTGTCGTAGATATTAATTGCTTTTAAAAACCGTAGTATATTTTGTGTACGTTCAGTGTCTGTGAAAACTGTTTCCAGTGTGTTAGTTATAGAGTACAGATTTCGTTGTAGAACGTAAATTGGACATAAGCAGATTATGTGTTCGATGGTTAGAGGTGTTGAGCATTTTCACAACTTGGTGGATGTGTATTCAATAGAATGTGTTTGTGCGTTATACTTGTATGTTCAATTCTAGTTCGGTGAATTATGCTACCTTCCTTTCTAGTGAAGCCTGGGATTAGTTCCCATTTATTTACTGTAGGCTTTATGTTTCGTAGTTGATGTACCGATCTGCTCCAGTTCTCTTACCATATTATTTTTAGTTTATGTTTGATATATTTGGCAGCATTATTATTAAGCGCAATTCCAGTTCTTGTTGCCATCCCAATTTCAGCTTCTTCTGCTGCACCACCAGCAGCTATATCTGCTCTTTCATTGCCCCTAATTCCCATATGGCTAGGCACCCTCCACTGTTCGTCCTAGATTTTGAAGATGTGTGATTGTATATAAAATCATCTGAATTAGAGGGTTTTTTGTGTATGCATTTTGTAGACCCATAAGAGCACTGTAAGAATCGGTTATTATTACAAATTTGGCCAGCCAGCTGTTACTTCAGAGTAGCGAAGGGCTTGCCAAATCGCAATAATTCTGCACTGTATTGTTACATACGCTGGCATAGGCCAGCTGTACTTTGAGTTGTTCACGGAGAAGGCAGATCCCACACCCTGATTATGTTTTGAACCATCAGTGTACAAAATAAGATGATCACTAAGATTGGCAAGCAATGCATTCAGTTCTGTATGAAAGCAGGTTGATGAGGTATTTGATTTTTTATATTCTGACAACTGTGTGTAGCAAATAATTTGCGGTACAAGCCATTGCGGGATTTCCAGTGGTCTTAGAGGGTAACATGTATGGAAGTGTTTCATGAATACTTACATTATACCACAGTGGTTTGTGTAATCTTTGACCCATTTGGTATATGTCATCATTATGAAACAGGATCTTATAATTTGAGTGATGTGGATGGACATTTATTTTACAGGCATATGTTAGAAGTCTGTATAAACGATGTAGATCTAATGGAGTAATACCAGATTCACAGCATAAACTGTCCGCAGGACTTGTGTAGAAAGCGCCTAGCGCATACCTCATCGCTGCATTTTGTATTGACTCTAAGGTGCTTTTTGATGCTGACGGATACGCTTCACATCCATAATCAATTTTTGACCGCACCAGAGATTTATAAATACCTAAAATGATTTCCGAATCTGCTCCCCACCGAGTGCTAGCTAACACCCTAATGATGTTTAGTGAAGCTTTACACCGTACAATTAATTTGTCAATGTGGCTTTTCCAGGTCAGAGTGGTATTTAGTTTTAGACCCAGAAATATACCGTGATCCTTACATTTAATGTATCTATTCTTCAAAGTAAGGAGAGGACCATAATGTGGCTTTCTCAATTTACAAAAATGCATGCAGTAGGTCTTCTCTGATGATAGATTAAGTCCTATTTTATTAGAATTGGTTGATATAGAGTCAAGAGTCTGCTGCATTTTGTATTTATATTTCCGATGGTAGATGCAGTGCAAAGTTAAGGTCATCAACATACAGGTAAATGTGTATATCACATGGTAGTGAAGATATTAGAGCGTTAATTGCAATTGCGAATAATGTTACGCTCAATGTTGGCCTTGAGGTATGCCATTTTCTAGGATTTTAGGAGTTGAGAGATGACTACCTACCCGAACTCTGAAAGATCGTCCCTCAAGAAATGTAGGTATGAATTTAGGTAGGTTTCCCTTAAATCCCCATTCATACAGCTGTTGTAGTACTCCATACCTCCAAGTCACATCAAAGGCCTTTTCAACGTCAAGGAAAACCGCAACAGCATGGTGCCTGCGTGAAAAAGCTTCGAGAACGACATTCTGTAGATGTACCAGATGGTCTACAGTTGCCCTGAATTTTCGGTACCCTGCTTGGAAATTTGACAATAGTCCTCGGCTTTCTAGAATCCACATTAGTCTAGCGCTGAACATGCGTTCTAAAACCTTTGCGATACAAGAAGTCAAACTGATCGATAACTTGCAGCTAGGTATGGATTTTTACCATGTTTTAGTGTGGGAACAATTATTGCTTCTTTCCAGCAGGTAGGATACTTGCCTTCTGACCATGTTGTATTAAAGGCATTGAGAAGAAGCATTTTATATTCATTTGGTAAGATTACGCAGCATTTCATACCTTATCAGATCTCCACCGGGAGAGGAAGCTTTGTTTCCCCTAATAGCGTTTTCCAGTTCACTGATGGTGAACGGTACGTTATATTCCCCGCTGTTTGGGTCTTTAAAATCTAATTTATATTCTTTTTCAGCTTTTGTTCTTTGAAAGGATTGACTATAGTTTGCAGAGCTACTGGCGCGTTCAAACTGATCCGCTAATAGTTCAACTACTTCGTCAGGGTTGTATGTCACGGAGTTTCCGTTTTCTAATTGTATAGAGCTTGTTGTATGTTTGCCCGATATCGCTTTTATTTTATTCCACACAATTGAGTTGTTTGTGTCGCGCGTTATAGTGGATACAAAATTATTCCACGAATTTCGTTTGCCTTGGGCAATTATTTGTCGAGCAGACGCTCTCGCCTTTTTGAATGTTATTACGTTTTCATTCGTAGAATTTCTTCGGAAAACATTTAGTGCTCGTTTTTTAATTGCTATAGCTTCGCTCACTTTTTTGTTCCACCATGGTACCATACGTTTAACATATTTTCCTCCACATTTTGGGATGGAAGTATTAGCTGCGCTTATTATACCATTCGTAACATTACATATCTTCCTCGAAGCAGTGTGTTGCTCATCGGGTGCAATAAGATGCTCTTGGAAGGTATCCCACCGAGCCTCGGATATTTTCCATCGAGTTGGACATACTGCAGGTATGCTGCGCTGTTTGGTTTCAATTATTACGAGAAAGTGGTCGCTATAGTGAAGATCCTGAGATACTTTCCATGAGAATGATGTGGCAATCCGGGCAGATACCATGGTGACATCTATAGCTGAAAAGGCACTAGATCTGGCACAGAGGTGACTATTCTCGCCAGTGTTTAATAAAACCAGATTCTTAGCGTCAATTATATTTTCCATGGCTTACCCATTGCTGTCAGTGCGGACTGATCCCCAAAAACGACTGTGCGCATTGAAGTCACCCAACAGCATGTATGGAACAGGTAGTTGAGCTATAATGTTTAGGATATCGTTTTGCTGCCAATCATTATTTGGTAGGTATATGTTACAGACAACCAGTTTTATAGGTGCACTAACCTGCACTGTAACAGCTTGTAGATGCGTCCTAAGTGGTACAGTATCACATAGAACGTCGTCTCTAATAAGTAGTGCAACTCCGCCTTTAGCTCTTATATTAGGAGGAACACCTTTCCTAATGAGCTTATACCTACGCAAAGAATATGGTTGGTCTGGTTTTAGGTGGGTTTCTTGGAGGCAAACAAATAAGGGGTTGTATTCGTTAATTATGAGCTTAAGCTCGCAGTAATGATGAATAATTCCATTGGAGTATTGTAGCCATAATTAATGATGTAGAATAGTAAGTAAGAAGTAATCCAAGGTATCAATTAACGAATAAATAAATTAATATAAATATAAATAAATAAAGACAAATACAGAGGACGGTTAACAATAAAATATCATAGATCAGATGTGGTATCACAGATTTGTGGACAGAACAAACAGATAAATATAAATAAAAAATAAAAATATATAAATATGTATGTAGTATCACAGGTAGATTTATCACAGTTTGTTTAATAGTAATCTTCATCGTTTTCTACGCCTGGGGCATTTGAGGGTGGCTTCCTCAGTTTGCTTTTTGGCCAACCGACTTTACCTTTTTTCTGAGATGCATTTGATCCTGTTGACATATTGTCTTCCTTAGAAACAGATTCTTGCTTCTCAGTGTTACGTTTTCGTTTTTCTTTATTTTGGCTAGCCGTTCGAGTTAAATAAGACGTTATTGGTGCTAAAAATGAAATAGATTGACTTTTTTCGGACGTTTTTTGTATCAGGGGAGTGATAGCTCGAATTAAAAGAGGTAAAAGCTCTTTTAACGCTAACGCAATTTTTCTCTTTGCTTCTAGGTAACTAATATTTTCTTTTAACCGAGCTTCCTGGATGGCACATTCCTGCTTACAATCGGGACAATTTGAGACTCGAGCAGAGTGAGCCCCCACAGTTGATACATGTGATAGGTCCTTCGCATGGAGCACCAATGTGCAATGGTTTGCCACATACGCACAAGTCCTCTTGCGATACACACCTCGAAGATGTGTGTCCAAACTTGTTGCACCGAAAACATTTTGGGTACGTATAAACGAACATTTAGAGAATAAAAGGTAACCCTAATTGTTCTTGGGTAAAAGGTTATTATGTGATGTGGAGTATCAACAAGTTCCCCATTTCTCTTATATTTGATTCGTCTAACTTCGATCGCTTGTTGCCCGCTTAATTCCTGACATACGTCTTCGACTGAACAATTTAATAAGTCTCAACAGAAAATCACACCTCTAGACACATTCATGGTTTTATTGCAATAACTTCAATTTCAAAGTCGCCTAGCCTTAATGTATCCAAAACCCTTCTATCCTGCTTATTTGTGGTAGTTTCCACTAATATACCGTCTATAATTTTCTTTATCATTTTAATGATCCAAATAAACCGTACAAAGCTTTATGGGAAGAGCAGAGACAAATGGATGTGGTCTCTCAGCTTTCGTCGGAGCCGAAGAGAATAAGAGTTGGAGCGAGTCCTCCGACAGAAAGGAGTTAAAGTAAGGGCCACTCAAGACTAGTAGATACGAGGCCCCACGTAGACTGGTCCGCGACACCGTATTTCCTAGAGCTAACAGTGGCAGTTTACCGCCACGAGCTCATATTTCGGTGCTGGCCTTGCATCACTTACGATCATT
Source organism: Vesta saturnalis (assembly GCA_036346205.1). NCBI lineage: Eukaryota > Metazoa > Arthropoda > Insecta > Coleoptera > Lampyridae > Vesta > Vesta saturnalis. The sequence continues at coordinate 19,864 of JARFJB010000269.1, forward strand.
TGCAAGGTCATTCCCCTATCCGCCACCTGGGGACGCGCCTAGTAGGTAGTCCAACCCCATTATTATTACTATTATTATTATTATTATTATTATTATTATTATTATTATAATTAAATATTAATAATAATATTAAAGCAAAGTTCGTGTATATTCTATAACCGGAACCTACTGACAAGTCTTTCGACTTAGCAGGACCGATTACTGTATGTATTCAAAAATATACAACAATAAACAATAAACAATATGTGATAGAAGATACCATTACAATTGTTCGATTTTCGAAACCACTTATCGCGCTAAATCAAAAGCATCAAAGCAGATGTGCTGATTGTCGAGATAGTAAAGATAAATTTTCCTGCTCATAAGTTACGGAAGCACAATTGAGGGTTCAGTAGCACAAGGGTTAGAAGGTATTGAAAAAGCAAATACACCTATAACAGCAAATGTTAAATAAAATTCTAGAATCTGTTGAATCCTTAACTAAAAAGTTTGAACAGTTTGAAGAACTGAAATTAATAGTAGAACGCAATATTGAAGAACAATCATCACTAAAAAATGAGATTAAATTATTAAGGAAAACAGTAGAAAATAAGGATAAGGTTATAGAGGTCTTAGTGGTTAGAGTGAACAGATTAGAGTAACAAAAAAGGAAAAAGTGTGTGGAAATTCACGGAATCGATGTGCACGAAACTACAGCACCGGAGGACAAATTGCAAGAGGTAATGGAAAAAATAGTATACACAGAGGCAGAGTATAAACGCGTTAGTGAAATACAGTTAAAACACACAAATATCTTATTAGTAAAATTTGAAAATGAAAATATTAAGAAAAAGTTCATAAAACGGGAAACTGTGGTGAAAAAATTTAGCGGTGGACCAAAGGAATGCACAAAAATGTTTATATTTTAACGAACATCTTTCTCCTAATCAGAGAATGCTGCTGCGAGAAGTAAAACAAAAGGCTATCGTTCATAAACATAAATATGTGTCGATAAGAAATGGTCGTATACTAGTAAGGAAGGAAGATGGGGACATTCCGCTGTGTATTAATTCATTAAGTGAAATAGATAAATTTATAAAATAAACATTTTCACACATACGGTCGTACATGTGGTTAAAGGTTAAAGTATTTGAAATTTGTATTAAGTTATCTAACACATTTGATATTTCATTTAAATAGCAATAGCCTTCATGTATTGAGTTTTCTCTTATATTCTTATCGTGAAAGAATTTATTGAACAAAAATACTTCAACATTTAAACTTAGTAGTAATCAAATAACAATTAGTGCTGCGCTACATGATTCATATTCTAGGATAATTAAACAAAAGCTATATGGCACGTTATTGTTGTTTTAAATTTACAGTATAGGGTTTAACCAAATTATTATTGAACCAAACATTGTCTTTACTCCCAATATAACGTTTACTTTTTAGTTTTACCATTATTATTATTTTTCTTGATTATAAGGTTTTCTAACTCCTTCTGTATATATTTATAATTGCAATTTAGTTATATATTAACGATAAAATTTTTGGTAGGCTACAAATGATTTAATACTTCATGCATGCATGAAATAAATTAGTTCCTTTGATAGAAATAAATTTATAGGTGTTAACTGACAAACAATTGATTCTTGATATTCTTTTCAAATTAAACGTATATGTAGTGATTATATAATCTCAACAACTCGTCTTTTTAGTCAACTGCTGTATAAATGTATATTTTAGTTATTTTTGTTGTAAAAAAATGAGAACCATGTCCTTTTTAATTAATTTACTGTAAATATAGATTAGAGAATACTTTAGTTACACACAAATCATTAAAAAAATTCGTGATAATATATTACTTTTGTTGGCGATTAGTATTACTACTTTATTTTTCAATTAATAATTTGAATCACAAAAATCTGATGCATTAATGTACTCGACAGCGTGCTTTAAGGATTTAAAGGATAAGTCGATTCTTTTCTCATGTTATTTTTTATATCTGTAACAGTAAGGAACTGACTGTTACGTCTTTAGAATTTAGTCGGACCTGTAACTAAATGTATATTTTGAGACAAATAAAACATTCAAACATTATTATTATTATTATTATTTTTTCTTCTTCTTATAATGTATATATAATGTTATATTTTTATTTTATTATATGTACAAATTTTATATTCAATTTTATTTATTTATTTATCTTTTGTATTGATCAATTAACAATTAACAATTACATTCTTTGTGTTTGTATAACGTCAGACGAATATGGTTTATATATTACAATGTAAATTATTAAGTACATTTTTAATGTAAATCAGTTTTGTGTACAAAACGGAATCAACCGATAAGTTTTGTTACTTGGTTGGACCAAAAACCTGTATAAAATATGGTAAAGAAATAAATTCAAATTATTATTATTATTATTATTATTTTTTTTATTTTTTTTTTAATTATAGTGCGTCGACTACTGTGGTCATTTGCACTTTTATCTCAATTAGGTACTAGTATTTAAACTTGTCTTGATAAGCGTGTAACATTATAATAGTATTGTCTTAATATAGTTTTAGTCTTCACTTTCTAGTTCTTCTTAAGAAGTTTATCAACCTATTTATGTTGCTGGGTTCGTTGTTTAAACATGTTTCTATAGTATGGCTTAACTTGTTCTTGATTCTTAGTTCGGCATATTGTGGCAGTCAGTCAGTATGTGAGTGACATTCAACGTTTTTCACAATGTGTGCAAATTGGCTTCGGTTCTGCTGGGAGTAAATGCTTAAGTAATATTTGTATGTCCTATTCGTAGTCTGGTGATGGCCACTTGCAGTCTTCGGTTGATGGAACTCGCAAGGATCCATTTAGATGGTTGTTTTTTAATCTTCGAAAATTGTGAATTGTTTTGTACCCAGTTTTGAAAAGCGTCTTTTTCGATACATTCCTTTAGAAATACTTTTACGTCGCTTGGACGTACTGCCTACAATCAATGGTGTTACTTTTTGCTGCTTGGCGGGCGGCGATATCTGCTAACTCGTTCCCAACTATTCCACAGTGTGACGGACACCAGGTGAAACATATTTTTTGTTAGTCTTGCGTAGCCATACCACACTGGCTAACATTTTCTGTAAAGAGGGTCGCGTGAGAAGGGGTCGGATGCAGCTTGTAACGAACTAAGGAATCGGTGCAGATCAAGAATTTAGATTTGTTGGACATATCGTAATAGAATGATGCTTGCAAAATAGCATATAGTTCTGCGGTGTACACACTAGCGTAACTAGACAGCGACCAACTGTATGTAGTATATGAGTCGTAAATGGCACATCCTCCGAGGCCAGTTTTAGAGCCGTCTGTATAGATGGCGGTGTAACTGTAATGCTCAGAAAAAGGTTATTGAAATTTGTTTTATTAACTCAGTACAAGTTTGATCTTTGTTAGTTAGGGAGTGATCGATGTGAATACTGAGAGGAGACATACCATGGTGGGGTTTCACATACACCATGTTGGTATGTTTCAAGAAATTGTATCGAGAATTTGCTTGTTATTTCGGAAGTTCTATTTCCAGTAGGACGCATTATAGATGGGCTATTTTCGTAGAGTTGGTGGTCTTCCGCGTTGAATAACAGAGCAAATAAGGGATAGGAATGCTGAGCGTTGACTCTATTGGCGTAGTTGCACACTACCTTGTTTAGTATGTGTTGAATTGGGGTGGCGTTACACTCAAAACATACGTCTTCTAATCGAGAAGTACGGAATGCACCGTTACACAATCTTAGCCCTGTACAATGGATTTGATTCAATTTGCTAATATGAGTCCTCCTTGCACTTGAGAGAACTTCTCCACCATACGTAATTTTGGACAAAATTATTGATTTATACAACTGTATAAGAGTTTCCTTATTTGACCCCAAGATATGTGCGATAAACACCTTAAAATATTCATTGCGCGCTTTGCTGGTCAGACACCGCATGTATATGTTTCTTCCAGTGTAGCTTGCTATCGAATAAGATGCCTAGAAATCTAGTTTCATTTTGACCTCAATAGTGTAGCTATCGATGGTAAGTCGGGCATGATCATGCTTTGTTCTTTAGCGGCAAAATGGACTAAGTGCGACTTTATAGGGAGAACTTAAATCCCATTTTTTTAGCTGAAACGTCTAGTTTGTCTATCTCTTGTTGAATTTTTTGCTTATGTTTGTCGATATAGTGCCAGATACGTATATTACCAAATCGTCTACGTACATCGCTTTACCAATATCTGGACTGAGGCATTTAACTATCCGGTTCATGGCGACAGCAAAAAGAACGCTACTGAGGGTTGATCCTTGTGGAATTCCGTTTGCTTGGATATGAGTTTTGGATAATGTACTGTTACCCGAACTTGAAATTTTCGGTTTTAGAAAATTTTAAGAATCTTACATATGGGCCCTTATACCCATCAGTTCCAGTACTAGCAGGATTTCGCGTCTGTTCGTTCGGCCAAAGGCTTTTCTATATCAAATAACACCGCAAAAACATGTTCTCTTAATGCAAAACTATTGAGGATGACTGATTCTAACTGCACTAGACAGTCCGTTGTTGATCTAAACTGCCTAAGCCCCATTTGGAAGTTTGCCAACAGGTTGTGGCGCTCTAACTGCCATGGAAGGCGTGTACTAACCATGTTTTAAGCTTGCACAGACAAGAGATTAGACATGTAGGTCTATAATTATCCATAATTTGTAGATCTTTATTGCTTTCGAGACACGGGATAATTATTGATTTCTGCCACTCTTTAGGATATGCACCATATTCCCATATTCCATTGTAAAGGAGTAAAATTTTAGATTTTCGCCTTTTGGAAGGTGTTTAATGAACTCATAATGAATTGAGTCAGTGCCAGGAGCTGAACTTTTGACTTTGCCAGCGCGAAATCAAACTCTATTGATGTAAAAGGCATATTATAGAGTTGGTCCTCAGGCTAGATTATTGTTGGGTCGACTTTATCATCTAGTGGTTCAGAAATTTGGAAGTTTACTTCGTAGTAGGTTGCAAAATTTTCGGCGATACCTTTTGCGTTATTTACTGTGACATTGTTTGTCATTATACTATTTATTGTATTTGTTCGTGATGTGGAAGCGATTGCCTTAATTTTTCTCCAAATTTCGCCATTTGATGTATCTCTGGATAGACTGGATACGTAATTTTTCCATGAGCTTCGTTTACACAATAACCCTTCGAGCTATGGCCCTTTGCCTTTAAAGTTAATTACGTTAGTGACAGTTGGTTTTTTTTAATTCGTTTAGGGCCCGTTTACGATTACGAATGACATCTTTAATTTCTTCGTTCCACCATGGGACACACTTTTTATATAGCTTGCTATTAGATTGTGGAATACTAGCTTCACACGCGCTTACGATTTTAGAGCAAATGTCACTAACTGCATTATCGATGTTTTCTAATTCTACGTTAAAAGGGCAAGATTTTCATTGAATTTGCTTTTTAATCATCCATCTTTTTTGGAGTGAGTTAATTGGATTCAAGTTTGGCATTGATATTTTTATAGGAGCATGGTCTGAGAAAATTTCTTGAAGTAGGACTTGCCATTCAAATCTTAATGCTAAACAGGAGAGCACAATGAAAGGTCAAGTGTCGAGAAGGAGTTGCTTCTGGCGTTAAAATAAGTGCTTTCGCCAGTATTCAATAACGTTAGGTTACCTTCATTAAAGATTTCCTCCAAGAGTCTGCCTTGAATCTAAAGATCTAGATCTCCAAATCGGGTTGTGAGTTAAAATCCCCACTAAGAAAAATGGAGGTGTAATTGGTTGATTAGATCAAGGATTTGGGCTTTATCCACGTAGCGTTTGATAGGCAAATGTTACATAGAAAACCCAATTGGAGAGTTGATAATAATTGCTATGGCTTGTAAATCAGTTGTTGGGGGATTAAAGAGTGAGATATTGCAGTTTTAATGAGTATGGCTGTTCCTCCACGAGCACGTAGACCTGGACCTACGTCGTTTCTGTAAGTTTCGAAACCTCTTAATGAAAACTTTTCATCTGGTTTGAACCTTGTTTCTTGCAAACAGATACAAAAGGGTTCTCTTTACATATCAATAAATTGAGTTCGGCAAGGTGACTCCTGCATCTGTTGATGTTTAGCTGTATTATGTTGTCCATGATTAAACAAATATGGTAAACAAGATTTTATAAATAAATTACTTATAGTAAAAGACAAACAATAAATATGTAGTAAATAAGACTTTATAAATAAATTACTAACAGTAAAGAGACAAACAACGTAGAACAAATAGTAGAATAAGACTAAAACAATGTATAAAAAGATATCACAGATTTATTACCACAGTTTTAAATTATCACAGGGTTATGACTAGATTACGGCTTGGATTAGCTTTTAAGCTGTTCGATGGCATATCCTCTTTCCTTTACGAGGACGCCTTTAGGCTGTAAAGAACCAGCGTCCTGTACATATATGTTTTAGAATAAATTAGGTGCGGACCATCCTGTATGTAAGATTTCATAAGTTTACGCGATATTGCACAACAAATAATTTATTCATCACCGCTGACGTGTATTTCTAAGAAACCGTAAGTTTCTGCACGTCAGAACGATTTTAACCAATCGCATAACGGCATCCCCGCACGGTAGCCGCGAAACCGCCCACAGATGCACCTTTATAAACTCGCGACGCGCATAATCAAAGGAGATGAATCTCAGTAGATTCAAGTCAAGCCGTTCCAGAAACCAGTAGCCGCAGCCACCGTTTGCTTAGTGTAAGCACCGACCTGTTGTTCACCGACGAAGAGTCCTTCACGATTTGGCGATAACGCGCACCGACGCACCGGGCAACCTAAAGTTCAATTCTGTACTGCTATTGATAGACACGTAAGTTGTAAAGTTATACAATCTCACAATTACACTCAAACACTACAGACCGTAAATAATTCCGGGCCGAGCTCCAGGAGTTATACCATACACCTAGAGTAACGCAGGGTAGCCCCGACGGAACTCGCCAATACAAAGTACACTAACACCTAGAGTAGCACGAAGGGTAGATCCCATCGTCGCTCGCCACCACAAAGTACACCTAGAGGAACGCAGGGTAGCCCCGACGGAACTCGCCAATACAAAGTACACCTAGAGGAACGCAGGGTAGCGACGTATCTTACAAAGTACCTGAGGGTGAAGGGTTGTTACAGGGCTGTAAAGACCTACGACCTTTCTCTTAGTATATCCAGTAAAGACAGGCCATCGCCTACGTCTTCTGCGCATTACTGAAATCCCGCTCAAAACTTATACACTACCTACAGACAAAACAATAACCGTACACGGTGTCTTGAATCGCAGAAGAGTACCTCCATAACCTGTTGTATAAATTTGTAGATAAATTGTCACTATAACCATCGTAAATACCTGGTACACGAACGTTTGTAAATAAATTAGAGAGTACGTAGATTTTCTATCTTTACGTAAACCGATTAGAGTAGTTTTAATATTAAGTATTTTGTTCCCTTGATTAATTATAAATAATTAAACTTAGTATAGAGAACGGTAATTAATTTAGTTAGATAAATAATCTAATTGCCAAAATTAAACCGGTAATAATTAAAGAAAGACCGTCCGAGATCTCGCGTTTGCAGACGCGCATTCGCGTGTATTATTTCCCGAGGTAGGACATCCTTGCTTCAGCGCTCCAGAGTTACTAATATATAAGCACGATATCGATTTTCTCAACGATTCGAGTTCATTGCGCTGGCGCTCGATCAACCACTGTATCAAGGATAACGCTCGCGCTACTGTACAGCAGGACCGTAACCTAAACTTTGCCTCTTAGGTAAGGAACAGATTAAAAGACTATCTTTTGTTCACAGAAGCGACTTCACCCAGTGACGCCAGGACCCGGACCAGGGAGTTCTTACATACATATTTTGTTAGTTACCGTTTATTTTATTTATTGTAAATATTTGTTTAATATACGTGTTAAAAATGCTTTACGGATTTTATTTAAGGTTACAGTGTTAAGCCCATCCAGTACTTACTACGAACCACACCCCGTTTATAAAATAAACCCGATTGAGCAAAGCCGAGGCAAAATAAAACCGCGTTGGGTTACCAAACCAGAAGGGCGCATTATAAATATAAGTATAGAACCCCAAAAGTAGGGAGCATTACAAGTGGCGCCCAACGTGGGGCTCGAAAAACACTGAACACCTTAAATAATTTTCCGTTTACAGATTCCAAAAGGACCGCAGAAGGACCAGTAATCACATATTTTTGTTTTCCAGAGACACTAATCTGTCTGTTACAGGATGAGTATACCGAGGGACTCTGAAGATACCGACACCAGAGTGGGATGGATTTACCATCTCAAGAAGGATGAGTTAGCAACCGAAGCTAGGAAATATAAGCTAGAGACAGGAGGAAATGTAGATGCACTTCGAGCCAGGATAATAAAATACATACGCACCGGAGAAGGACAAGTAACCACACTAACACCAGAAATACTAACATTAGCCGCTCCGATACCATCACCACCAGCTGGGGAACACCTAGACGTTACCGGAACCAGACGCGCCGATATTTGCGATAGAATACGCAAATGGGGTATGAAATACGACGGTATCAGCGACCCGATTTCTTTCTTGGAGAGTGGAGGAATTACAAACCTGCTACAACATCACCGACCGTGACCTATTACTCGCCCTTCCGGAATTATTAAAGAAAAGCACCCTGTTATGGTACAGAAACCATCAACAATCCTGGACGACCTGGAAAGATTTCTTGGTCAGTTTTAAAATACAATTTTACCACCGAGACATCAATTTCAACTAGAGGAAATCCGCAATAGATTGCAAAAACCCCGAGAAAAAGCTACGGAGTACGTAACCGCCGTCCTGACCCTAATGCGACGCCATGGAAACATGTCGAGAGAGGAACAGTTACAACGTATGTATGACAACCTGAGGGTGGAATATAAATATTACATCCGCCAGAGAGATTTCAAAGACCTGACCGAACTTCTCGAGTTGGCCACCCAATTCGAAATGCTACCTCCGCGGACACACTCGCCGTCTCCCAGTCCAAACCGCCAGAAGGTACACTTTAGTGGTCTAACACCAGCTCCTGACACACAAGCACACCGTCCCCGTGAAATCAACACCACTAAAACCATCCCAACACCTATCACCACCCGTATGACCGCTCCACCGTCTGCTGGAGATGTGGAAAACCGGACACTTCAAAGAGGTGTAAGAACCGTTTAAAGCCTTTTGCTCGAGATGCAGCAAAGAAGGTGTATTATCCCGCGACTGCCCCTGTCCGCGGTCGGAAAACTCAGACGCCGGTAAAGGGACACCAGGAACTTTACTACCCGGCTCTGACACCTGGAAATAAACAACCGCCAGCGAGTGGACCACTTGGCTACAAACCGTAGCGCAGTTTACACGAAAGGAACCAGATAGAAGATTAAGCTTGAGTGGAATACATGGCTTACATGAGGACTATGAAATAAAAGCCGACCTGTCTCCATTAGAGGTGGAGAAACCGAAGAGATAACCTGTCCGTGGTATCAATACTTGACACAGCAAGTCCGAGAACACCCTGATCAACACCCACGATATAAAATAGAGGAAGGTCAACTATTTAAATCATTCCCTGATCCGACACCCGAAAAGAGATGGGAAGCCATCCTAGTTGGAAAATTTGTATACCGCTAGAAAAACGCCGAGATATCCTGGAAGAATGTCACGATGTCCCCACCGCAGGACACCTGGGAATTGCGAAAACGCTATGCCGCATATACCGCAATTACTACTGGCCCACCATAAAATCCGACGTGATAAAATACGTAAAATGTGTAGAAGTTGTCAGACTTATAAAGGTAGTACGCAAAAGCCGCAAGGAAAATGTACTTTTCGCGACCTGGACATCCGTGGAACAATGTAAGTACAGACCTTATCGGACCGCTGCCGCGTTCCAAGAAAGGCTATAAATTCCTGTTAGTTTTTCAAGACCGGTTAACTAAGTGGGTCGAACTTAAACCGCTCCGTAACGCTACCAGTCTGCCGATTATCCAAGCGTTAAAGAACAAATAATATACCGCTTTGGAACTCCCCGACACTTGATCTCTGATAACGGCCCACAATATACCAGCAAATTATTCCGCACGTTCTTGAGGAGGATGGAATCAACCATCGTTCTACTCCACCATACTCCCGCATGCCAACCCGGTGGAAAGAACCAATAAAGTGATCGGGACGATGATCGCACAATTTACGCGAAATAACCAGCGAGGTGGGACACTCACCTGCCTGAAATAGCATTCGCTATCAATACCGTACAGCATGGATCAACTGGTTTCTCCCAAGCTTACTTAATCTCGGTAGAAAATTAGAATCACCTAGGGCATGGTCAACCCAGAAGCAACCGCCGACAACAGAAACCACCGTAACCGCAGCTGATCAAGCGCAACACATGAAGTATTTAAAAGATCTACAAGATCTTGCTAGAGATTCATTAGCAAAGACCTTTGAAGTACAACGGTATCATTACAACCTGCGTCACCGAGCCTACCGCCCCGCAAAGGAGATCTCGTATATCGTAAAACACATTACCTGTCAAGCAAAGCGAAAGAATTTTCCGCGAAATTAGCGAAAAGTATGCCGGTCCTTACCTTGTGTATAAAATCAAATCGCCCGTAATTGTCGAGCTCCGAGAACCCGGTAGTAGGAAAAGCGCGGGAGAAGCGCATGTAAAGATTTGAGAAATGCGACTGACGTCACCGATCAGACTAGACCAACGACCAATGGTAACGCTGATAATTTAACGGCTATTAAAAACCCGCGTATTCGAAATTATATAAAAGCAAAGGGTAAAACCAGAAATGCTATCTTCCACAACATGGCACCATTTAAACCATGCATCCGCCGAAAACTCCCGTTAAAATATCGCCATGGCAGCCACACGCTACCGCAAACCCGGGACCGAAGACGTTGACGCAGCGTTTTGACGCGTCGCAGTACTCCAGTCCGGGAACAATCTCCGCCGCCTGCGCCCGCACACCGTCTCCAGGACCATCCGGTATGGGTACGGAATCCTATTGGTCACCACCCGGCTCACACCGACGGTAGACCGAAGACCCGGACACCGGAACATTTGCGCCGGACAACCGAGGTTACCGGAAGAATGAAGGATCTGCACCTCCAGGAGGAACCCGATTCGGCCCGCCTTATGCCGCCCCGGAATGCCTTAATTGCCGCCAGCGACGCAATCGCCGTCGCGTTAGATCATCATGCCTGATGGCATGAGGGTAAAAGTGAACGGACGGATCTTCCGCAAGAAGAGGAAAGGTGGTATGTAAAGAACCAGCGTCCTGTACATATGTGTTTTAGAATAAATTAGGTGCGGACCATCCTGTATGTAAGATTTCATAAGTTTACGCGATATTGCACAACAAATAATTTATTCATCACCGCTGACGTGTATTTCTAAGAAACCGTAAGTTTCTGCACGTCAGAACGATTTTAACCAATCGCATAACGGCATCCCCCGCACGGTAGCCGCGAAACCGCCCACAGATGCACCTTTATAAACTCGCGACGCGCATAATCAAAGGAGATGAATCTCAGTAGATTCAAGTCAAGCCGTTCCAGAAACCAGTAGCCGCAGCCGCACCGTTTGCTTAGTGTAAGCACCGACCTGTTGTTCACCGACGAAGAGTCCTTCGCGATCTGGCGATAACGCGCACCACGACGCACCGGGCAACCTAAAGTTCAATTCTGTACTGCTATTGATAGACACGTAAGTTGTAAAGTTATACAATCTAACTTACACTCAAACACTACAGACCGTAAATAATTCCGGGCCGAGCTCCAGGAGTTATACCATACACCTAGAGTAACGCAGGGTAGCCCCGACGGAACTCGCCAATACAAATACACTAACACCTAGAGTAGCACGAAGGGTAGATCCCATCGTCGCTCGCCACCACAAAGTACACCTAGAGGAACGCAGGGTAGCCCCGACGGAACTCGCCAATACAAAGTACACCTAGAGGAACGCAGGGTAGCCCCGACGTATCTTACAAAGTACCTGAGGGTGAAGGGTTGTTACAAGGCTGTAAAGACCTACGACCTTTCTCTTAGTATATCCAGTAAAGACAGGCCATCGCCTACGTCTTCTGCGCATTACTGAAATCCCGCTCGAAACTTATACACTACCTACAGACAAAACAATAACCGTATACGGTGTCTTGAATCGCAGAAGAGTACCTCCATAACCTGTTGTATAAATTTGTAGGTAAATTGGTAGTCACTATAACCATCGTAAATACCTGGTGCACGAACGTTTGTAAATAAATTAGAGTACGTAGATTTTTCTATCTTTACGTAAACCGATTAGAGTAGTTTTAATATTAAGTATTTTGTTCCCTTGGTTAATTATAAATAATTAAACTTAGTATAGAGAACAGTAATTAAGTTAGTTAGATAAATAATCTAATTGCCAAAATTAAACCGGTAATAATTAAAGAAAGACCGTCCCGAGATCTCGCGTTTGCAGACGCTCATTCGCGTGTATTATTTCCCGATGAGTAGGACATCCTTGCTTCAGCGCTCCAGAGTTACTAACATATAAGCACGATATCGATTTTCTCAACGATTCGAGTTCATTGCGCTGGCGCTCCGATCAACCACTGTATCAAGGATAACGCTCGCGCTACTGTACATGCAGGACCGTAACCTAAACTTTGCCTCTTAGGTAAGGAACAGATTAAAAAGACTATCTTTTGTTCACAGAAGCGACTTCGCACCCAGTGACGCCAGGACCCGGACCAGGGAGTTCTTACATACATATTTTGTTAGTTACCGTTTATTTTATTTATTGTAAATATTTGTTTAATATACGTGTTAAAAATGCTTTACGGATTTTATTTAAGGTTACAGTGTTAAGCCCATCCAGTACTTACTACGAACCACACCCGTTTATAAAATAAACCCGATTGAGCAAAGCCGAGGCAAAATAAAACCGCGTTGGGTTACCAAACCAGAAGGGCGCATTATAAATATAAGTATAGAACCCCAAAAGTAGGGGAGCATTATAAGGCCAGCCCACCTTTTTCTTCTTCTGTTTGCGATTAATGGGGTTAATAAACGGGTCGTCTATTTCCCCAATAGACGAAGGAGAGATAGGGGTAGTTCTTTTTCTTTTATCGCTTATTGACTCGGATCCATCTCACTTTCAGTATCTACTGTAGTGTGCGTAACCTCGTCGATATAATTTTTTAAAGTAGATATTAAGCTGGTGATTTGGTTTGTGATGGTGTCCTGTAAACAAGGCAATATAGCCTTAGACACCTCTTTAACTATTTCGAGTTCACTACATTTTGATTGCGCTACTTGAGAGAAGGTACTTGTTTCAGTCACCATTGATGTTTGGGCTAGAGCCTTGGCTTCCATAAAGCTTACATTATGAAGAACTTTAATCTCTTGGACCTTCTTTTCTATTTTATAAGCAGAACATTCTTTTGACGGGGAAGAATGCGTTCCTTGCAGTTCACGCACTCGAGGTCTTGCCTCCCATGGGAAGTGTTCGTGCAATGGACTACCACAAGCACACATCGAGTCATTTTTACAATTTAGCGACGTGTGACCGAAACGCTGGCAACGAAAACACCTCATCGGTTCCGGAATGTATGACCTTACTTTAGTTTACCCATAGCCGCTTTAATGCTTTTTGGAATTTCGTGGCTTTAAAAAGTTAGTAGTAGCATTGGTGTGCCTACTAGGGCCCCAGATTTTTTACTTTGAATGCGTTTGACTTCAACATGTTTGGATTTTAAACCTTCTAATATTTTTGAGATAGATACATGTAGAAAGTCACGACAATATATGATGCAGAAATTTTAATACTTCAAGAGGGTTAACCTCAACTTCAATGTCTCCTATTCTTTTTAGTTTTTGCAGCGTTTCAGATTCGTTTTTCTATACGGTTTCAACTCAAAGTCAATCCTTAACCTTATTCACTCTTTTTGTTTCCCCTGCTATACTGTAGATGCTCTTACTTATCATAAACGTTTGATGATTAAGAACCGAGGGTAACGCGTCTCGTTGATCAAGCTTGTTTTGCACTTCAGTGCTGGAAAGTCGTCCCCTTTTAGTGAGGGGGCGACTCTTGGGAATATTTTGAATTGAACACCATAAATGTCCCACGAGAAGGGAAGAAAAGAAACGTCGACCACAATAGTGCTCCCATGTTATAGCAGGGCATAAAATACTGTGGGGAGTGTCCTGTTTCCCCACAGGCGTTACAACGATACTGACCAGGCTTCCCACTGGCCACGCTCAGGCGTCCTCGCGCAATCCCTTCAGCACCTAAAACTGCCAAACGACCTTGAGATTGGGGGATTTTTATAGAGGTTACCTTCCTCGTAGCCCGGGCAGTAAAGCCAAGACCACCGACCGCTAGATGTACAACGTTCCCTAGCCACGCCTTGCTAGAGTCTCTGAAGTACAGTTCGCGGTTGCGGTATTAGGACATCCCAGGCTTGCCACACCCGTATACGCTTTTGACGGCGCATGTCCTGGGGAGTAGAAAGAAAAGGGAAGAGGTCTCTCAGATTTCGCTGAAAGCCTGAAGAGGGCAAGAGTTAGAGCGAGGGTGCTCCGACAGTAAAGAGTTAAAGTAAGGGAAGCCGCTCTAGACTAGTATAAGAAAAGTGAACTTCCAGCTAAGGGGACGCAGGGTTGCCGTCCCTGTCCTCGATAGTTACAAGGCCCCACGTGAACTGGTCCGCGACACTACTATTATTATTTTTTTTTTTTTTTAAGGTGCGTCGACTACGATGGTCATTGGCACCTATTCTTACTCACTTATTTTGTTTATATATATATTAAATTTCATTATATACATTTGTGACTTTCAAGAAGGTGAGTATATTGCTATAATTAAGCGAATTTGAAAGTAATGACTGGGCTGTTCCTTTTAGTTGGTAATAATTTCGATATTGTGCGAAAGATGGGCATTCTTGGAGGATATGTCGAATGTCCAGTATTTCATCTTCACAATGGGTACATGTAGTTGTCTCCTATTAATAGGTGTCCATGGGTAAGTTTTGTATGTCCAATGATTAGTCTTCTGACAATAATTGTGTTTTTTGTTGCAGGTTTCTGGAAACTGTAGTCTAACTAATGTAGGGGAAATATTAGAGTGCCAGGAGTCTATTGCTTTCCATTGTTCTGACCATACGGACCAGAGGTGTATTGATCTTCCTAAGAACTGTTTTCAGCGTGCCTTCATCTTTGCGCAGTCCGGCGATTCCTTCGAGAGACGTCTTCAGTTTGTTAATAGATGAGTTTCTTGCAATGGTATGATTTACGTCTTGGAGCTTTGTATATACTGGGTGATCACTCTCAAAGCTAATTTTAGTTGCGTATCTGAGTATTATCTTTTGTCTGCAGGTCGTGGTAATATTCCTGCTTCTTTACATACACTATGTTTTGGCGATGTTCTAAAAGCCCCACTTGCTGCACATAAAGCTCTCAGGGCAAATTATTATTATTATTATTATTATTATTATTATTATTATTTTTTTTTTTTTTTATTTATGGCAAGACTGCTATGGTCATCTGCCAATACTTCTCTTTTGATGGTTAGTTAATAGTTCTTATAATTTTCTAATTAGTCTTGATTCTTTAAGGAATTGTATCAATAACATGATATGTTCTTTGCCATCAATAAATATTTCTTGAAATGTACTATTAAGTCCTAGTATTTCATGAATAGGTTTATAGATTGTGCATTCTACCAATATGTGCTCCATGCTTAAGCTTGTTTTACAGACGTTGGATATATTACGCTCTCTTCTTGATAACAAATGGGCGTGGGTGAGGTCACTATGTCCAATGCGAGCTCTTGTTAGTGCCACTTCCAATGGTTTCGAGAATTACATTCTGTTTTCCACGGCTTCATATATTTTTTTATTTTGGATAACTGCGTGTTTTCGTTATTTCACTCTTGTTCCCACTTTCTTAGTGCGTAATTCTTGATTTTTGTTTTAGTTTTGTTATTTCTGTTCGATTTTATGCTTCCGGTAGTAGTTCTTCTGTAAACAGATCTTCTTTGTCATAGGTGTTATTTATGATATCTATTGCTCTAACAAGGGTGGATCTGACTATTGTTGGTATTTTTATGTATTTTTCGAAGATATCACTGTTGATGAGTTCGTGGTTGAGATGGTTTTGTAATATGAGTACTTTAGCATAGTAGTTGAGTAAGAGCTGGTGGTATCTAATATGTAGCGGTGGTATTGAAGCATCTGCAAAAGAGCTATATGTGGGATAGTGCGGAATGCACCTATTGCACGCCTTATGCCGTATGCATGTACACTATTCAATGGTCTAAGCGTTGAAGGCCGCGATGACGAATAAATTATGCATCCATAGTCTATGAGAGATATAACAAATGCTTTGTATAGCATAAGCAGCGCTCTTCTTGACGAACCCCAGGTTTTTGTGTCATGCATCGGATGACATTTAATCGTTTTGCAAGACTCTACGATTGATTTAACGTGTTCTTTAAAGTATAGCTTTGCATCGAAAATGACTCCTTGTATTTTCATATGTGGGATAATAGGTATCAGTGACCCATTAATATAAAGATCGGGATGGTGGTGTTCTGATCTTAATCGGCAGAAGTGTATTGCCTTAGTTTTATCTTTTGAGAATGTGAAACCTCTTTTACTTCCAAAGTCCGTAATTTTATTTATAGCACTCTGTAGTTTTGCCTCAACATTCTCCGCTGTTCTCCCTTGGAAGAGTATTAGCAGGTCATCTGCGTATAAACACTTCTTGATAGGTTCATCAATGTTGTTAAGTATCTGGTTGATACCTACGAGGAACAGAGATACACTTAGTACCGATCCCTGGGGAATACCGTTTTCCAATGAGTGTGATTCTGCCTATTCTTACCTTAAATTCCTGTTACTCAGAAAGCTAGTGATTAGTTTTGGTAAATTCCCCGTATTCCCCACTTATATAGTTGTTCTGTTATATTGAATTGCCATATTGTGTCATAGGCCTTCTCTAAATCGAATGAGACTGCTACGCTGTGCTCAACTTTTCTGAACCCCTCTATGATATAGTTTTCTATATATACTAAGTAATCGATTGTGGAGTGTTGTTTCCTAAAGTCAGTTTGATGGGGAGAAATTAGTTGGTTTACTTCTAGGACCGTCATTAGCCTGGTATTCACCATAGTCTCAAACAGTTTACTTATGTTACTGCATAGGGAGATAGGTCTATAGTTGCTTGGATTGGTCATGTCTTTGTTGGGTTTTAATATGGGGATAATGATTGTATTAAGCCAGTCTTGAGGGAATGTTGCTCTGGTGTAGATTTTGTTAAATATTTTTAGTAATTTGTCTTTTCCTGTTTGAGGGAGGTTTTGCAGCATTGAGTTGGTAATATCATCGGGTCCCGTGATTCTTCCTTTGTGTTTTAGGGCTGTTACCAGCTCATCCATAGAGAATAGTTTGTTGTAGTCCAGTACTGTATTGGTATCAAACTTCAATTCTTTCTCAGATAAATGCTTGGTTTTAAGAATGCTATAGCAGCGCGAGCTGCTAACATTTTCGAAGAAACTGACAAACGCTTTTGCTTGTTCTTCAGGGTTCGAGATGTGTTGATCGTTAACGACCAACATTTCGGACATGGCTGCGGAGGTTTTCTGATAATTTGTTTGGCTTAGTCCAAACCTCTGATGGTGTGTTCTAGCATTTATAGAGGAGATGTATTTTTGCCAGGACGATCTTTTGCTATTCAGGATGGTTTTCCGCATGATCGCTCTGGCTTTTGTAGTTGATTAGGTTATCTTGTGTTGGAGATCTTTTGAAGGCGTTGAATAATTTACGCTTGGTTTTGATTACCTCGTTGACTTCTTTGTTCCACCATGGAACGCAAGTATTTCTGACTTTTCCAGAGCTACGTGGAATACTTTTCTTGGCGGCGTTAAGGATTTTAGCTGTGAACTCTTGTACTTCTTCATCTATGCGTTCTGATACCTTTTGGTCTAGGTTGACTTCCTGCCTGTACGTTTCCCAGGAAAATTGCGAGGGGTTATAAGTTGCAATTAACATTTTAGTTCGCAGTAATGCGTTCGTAATCCGTTGCAATTCCATTGCAAGATATATTCATAATTGTGTAATATAGCCATTTTAGCTGTCAGTAGAGTAACTACAGTTATTAATAAATAACATTAATAAAAGATACAACGGACTATTGACTAGTAAAACTAAATAAGACAAACGACATAAAAATTGAGCTAAAAATATCACAGTTTGCTATCACGTTCTTTAAAATAGTAAAATATCACAGTTTAAAATGACAATGACTGTTTTCGGGGACCTCTCGGTCTGCCCTTTTGCCATCCCGGCCTCTTTTTTTGCGATTTTGCTTTCTCTACCACGGATTCATCTACCGAACTGATACTTGACCCGGTAGATATCGATCTGTTCGTGGCAATTTTTCTTTTTTCCCCGCGTGTTTCGTCCTCCATAGGTTCTCGTTCCTTGGAGGATGATGGATCTTGGAGAGGTTCCCTGCTTATGTTCAGTTCCTCTATGATAATATTTTTAATCTCCAATATAAGCGTATTTCTTTCTAATGTACTACGAACTATAGCTTCGGGTGAGGTTGAGGTGATTAAACTTAGTTCTTCCTTGATATTTTGCAGGAAATATTGCTACTGGTAGACGCCGCTACCTGCGCGAAGGTAGTATCCATAGTAACAGCGGATCCCGCCATTTGTGTTGCTTGAAAGTATGGCATTTTATTTATAACCATTATTTCTTGAATTTTACATTCCCTTTTGTAGGTGGGGCACCCTTTCCAGATTGCTGTATGCGTTCCTTTACAATTAAGGCAACTTTTTGGTTCCTCGCAAGGTGAGCCTTCATGCGGAGGCTTTCCACAGATACAAATTTTTGACTGTTGCAATTAGATGCTGCATGTCCGAACTTATGGTAGTTATAGCACCGTAATGGTGGTGGTATATATGGGCGCACCATTGCCACTTTCATTGTCTTCGGGAGACTCTCCCATTCGAAGGTAAGGACGTGGTTAGGCGTATCTACCCATATGCCCTCCCTCTTTACCCTAATCTACGTCTGACATGCTCATGAGAAAGTTCGTCTCTTATCTCATCCAATGAACAATTTAATTGATCGGGCAGCATACTACCCCTTTATGTCGGTTTACTGTTGGATGAGGTGTTACCTCTATATCCATGTCTGCCATTCTCTTAGTCTCATGTAACCGTTTAGATTGGGCTCTTGTCCTTATTTCCACTAATAGGGTACCTGTTACCTTTTTTATATCATTAACTTCACCAACTAATCCATATAAGGCCTTCGAAATTAAAAAAGGGCTGATCTTAATAAAATCGCCTTCTACCTTTTTCAGGAGCAAAAACTGGGACCATGGGGTCTCCTTCTCCTGCTTGTCCTTTTTTGGGAGCTTTTTGGGGGAAGCTACCGGAAACGGTAAACCATTATCTTTGTCAGAAGTCGAGCAATGGTCTGTGGAACAAAGCCGACGGGATTCGCCACTAAATTCACCGTCTTTGTGTTCTGGACTTTTAGGTGGACCCATTGGCACCTCCATATTTAAAGAGTTGGCACTCTGTGTGAGTTGATTTCGGATGCTCATATTATTCCCACGAGAACGCACTGAATAAATGTCAACTGGAGCAGAGCAGGCATACTACAGAAGGGCATTTATACTGTGGGGGGCACCTCTTCCCCCACAGGCGTTTCAACGCTAAGGACCAGGCTTCCCCCTAGCCACACTTGGGCATCCCCTCGCGCAATCCCGTTAGCACCTAAAACTGCCAAACGACCTTGGGATTGGGGGATTTTTTATAGAGGTTACTTTCCTCGTAGTCCAGACAATTAAGCCAAGACCACCGACCGCTACCTGTCCGACGTTCCCTAGCCACGCCCTGCTAGAGTTTCTGAAGTACAGTTTGCGGTTGCGGTATTAGGACACGGCTGGCGCTCAGCCGTCCCCAGCAAGGACATCCCGGGCTTGCGACATCCGTATACGCTTTTGACGGCATATGTCCTGGGAAGAGTAGACAGGAAAAGGAAGAGGTCTCTCAGCTTTCGCTGGGAGCCTGAAGAGAAAAAAAGTTAGAGCGAGAGTGCTCCGACAGAAAAGGGTTAAAGTAAGGGAAGCCACTCAAGACTAGTATGAGAAAAGTAAACTTCCAGCTAAGGGGACGCAGGGTTGCCGTCCCTGTCCTTGACAGTTACAAGGCCCCACGTGAACTGGTCCGCGACACCGTATTATGTAGAGCTTTCAGCGACGGTTTAACGCCACGAGATCATATTTCGGTGTTGGCCTTGCATCACTTACGATCAATTGCAAGGTCGTTCCCCTATCCGCCACCTGGGGACGCGCCTAGTAGATAGTTCAACCCCTAGGTATTATTATTATTATTATTATTATTATTATTTTTTTTTGTTTAATAGTGCGTCGACTACAAAGGTCATTTGCACGTACGACATATTTTTACTATTTAAAAAATAATAAAATTAATTATATACTGTCACTAACAGCGTAAATTACATTTTATCGTTGACGGTTTTTCAGATTTTGCTCAACATGTTTGTGTCTTTTAAGAAATTAGTCAGTTTCTGTATGTTTTAGGATCATTGTTTAAGCACGTTTTAATGACTTACTTAAGTCGTTATTTCGTCTTTGGGCAGACAAGGCATCGCAGTGGATTAATAGTGTGATGTATCTAAAGGTGTTTCAGATTGTGGGCAAATTGGTTTAGGTTGTCCAGAGATTAGGTATGAAGAGGTAATATTGGTATGTCCGATGCGGAGTCGGGTAATTGCTACTTGTTGCCTTCTGTTTATTGAATTAGGGAAGATCCACTTTGTCGATTCTTTTTTAATTTTGGTAAACTGTGATTTAGTGTTTAACCATTCGTACAAGGCATCTTTAATTAGACACTGCTTTAAATATGCTTTTATATCACTGGGACGTACTATTTTGCAGTCAACAGGATCGTTGTTTGCTGCTTGTCGTGCAGCCTTGTCTACCAATTCATTGCCTGTTATTCCGCAATGTGAAGGGCACCAAACGAAACATATTATTTTCCTCTTCTGATTAAGCCACGCCACACTGTCTAAGATTTTTTGAACAAGTGGGTCACGGGAGAATATGTTAGATATTGCCTGTAGGGAGCTAAGGGAATCAGAACAGATTACAAACTTGTCATCGTTAGTAGTGTCGCAATATACAAGAGCTTGTAAAATTGCGTATAATTCAGCTGTATATACACTGGCGTAAATTGGTAGAGACCAGCTGTGTATTGCGTCGGTAATGTGTATTGCGCATCCAACTCCTATTTTGGTTTTTGATCCATCCGTGTAAATAATTGTGTGACCACTATGGTTTGACATTATTGTCCTGAAATTGTATTGTATTAGTTCTGGGCAGGACTCGTGTTTATTAAGCAGCGAAGGTTCAACATGAATGATGGGAGGGAGTATTGTCCATGGTGCCCCATATTGATATGCATCGAGAGGAAATTCTATCAAAAACTTGTTTGCTATGTCGATAGCTCTCCTTCCAGTTGGTCTCATGATAGTAAGTCTACTCTCGTATAGTTGATATTTTTCTGGATTGAAAACCAAGCTAAACAAGGGGTGAGATAGTTGTTGGGCATTTAAATTATTAGCATAATTACATACGACGTTATCTAAAATGTGTTGAATGGGAGTAGTATTACATTCAAAGCAAATATCTCCTAGCCTAGAAGTACGGAAAGCGCCATTACATAATCTTAACCCCGAACAGTGTAATTGGTTAAGTTTTTTGTGTGCGATTTTCTAGCACTGGAGAACAGCTCCACCATATGCTATTTTCAAAATTAAAGATTTATACAATTGTATTAGAGTCTCTTTATTGGCTCCCCAAGATATGTGGGATACGCACCTAATAATGTCCATAGTTCGCTTTACTTCAGTACTCATAGTGTCTATATGCCTTTTCCAACGTAGTTTAGAGTCAAATACAATACCTAAGAATCTAGTTTCACTTTTATCTCGAGAGTGTAATTGTTGATAGTAATACGGGGTGTTCATGGTCTGTTCGTAATCGACAAAAGTGCATCACATGCGATTTAGTTGGGGAAAAACGAAACCCCATTTCATTAGCTGTAACGCTAAGCTTGTCTATTTCTTGTTGGATTTTATGTGACATTTTGGTTGATATTGAACCTGAAGAGTATATGACTAGGTCGTCTACGTACATAGTTTTTTTTATATCTGGACTAAGACACTTGACTAACTTGTGCATAGCGATTGCAAAAAGCGTACTACTAAGGATTGATCCTTGAGGTATTCCGTTTTTTTGAATACGAGGTTCAGATAAAATACCATTTATGCGGACCTGGAACTTTCTATCGGTTAAGAAGTTTTTAATAAAAATCAGCATATTGCCTTTGATGCCCATGTTTTGTAATTCTTCCAATAGTTGACGTCTATTCGTTGTATCAAAGGCTTTTTCTATGTCGAAAAAAACCGCAAAGACGTGTTCTCTTGCGGCAAAACTATCAAGAATAGCAGTTTCGAGTTGGACTAAGCAGTCAGTTGTTGACCTAAATGTCCTAAAGCCCATTTGAAAGTTGTCTAATAGATTATGGTGATCAATATACCATGTAAGGCGTGTATTGGCCATCTTTTCGAAAAGCTTACAGAGACAGGATGTTAAACATATAGGTCTGTAGTTGGCTAGAATTTGGGGATCTTTGTTGTTTTTAAGACATGGGACGATTATCGCTTTCTGCCACTCTTTGGGAAATTTGCCAGACTCCCATATCGCATTATAGAGGTGTAAGATTTTAGCTTTTTCGATTCCTGGAACATTTTTAATAAAATCGTAATGTATTGAGTCCATCCCAGGAGCTGAACTTTTAGTACTCGCTAGTGCGAAATCAAATTCAGCTTTCGTGAATGGCAAATTGTAGGGTGGTAGTTCCTCTGAGTTCTTTATTAGTTGGACTGGTTCTGCTTCGTCTGTATCTAACGCGTTTCGAAAATTACCTTCATAATAATTTGCAAAATTTTCCACAATGTCTTTCGGATTATTTACAATTGTAGCGTTGAGCATTATGCTGTTGATGGAGTTTATTCGTGCAGTGGAGTTGATTGATTTAATTTTATGCCACATTTCTCCATTAGAAGTACGATTAGATATGTTGGTTACGAAGTTTTGCCATGACCTTTGTTTTGAAATCTTAATAATCCTTCGGGCTTTGGCTCTCATTTTCTTAAAGTTAATTGCATTGGAAACAGACGGTTCTTTTTTGAATGAATTCAAGGCTAGTTTGCGATCACGAATAGCATGTTTAACTTCCTCATTCCACCATGGAACGCTTCTTCTGGAAGGCTTACCGCTAGACTTTGGGATGCTAGCCTCGCATGCATTTAGAATCTTGAGGGTGATTTCGTTGGTTGAATCATCGATATTTTGAGTTGTTGCGTTAAAAGGGGCAAGATTCTCTTTGAACTTGTCCCAGTTGGCTTTCTTTATTAGCCATTTCCTTGTACAAGCATTATTCAGGCGACTGTTAGGCATTGTGATTTTAATAGGTGCGTGATCTGAGAATATATCCGGGAGAAGCACTTTCCACTCAAATCTGATCGCCAAGCTTGGGGAGCAAACAGACAAATCAATCGCCGAGAAAGAATTACTTCGTGCATTAAAAAGTACCGTATTTAACAAGATTAAGTTTCTTTCTTCCAGGATATCTTCCAAAATTTTTCCTTTTGGATCCAAGTACCTTGAACCCCATACAGGGTTATGCGCATTGAAGTCGCCAAGCAAGAGAAAAGGGGGTGGTAGTTGACTAATCAAATCGGCAATTTGCTCCTTATTCCAAGTAGGATTTGGAAGGTAAATGCTACAAATTGAAAACCGTATCGGGAAGTTAACACTAACTGCTACGGTTTGTAAACATGTCGTTAACGGAATTGTGGCGTGAGGAATTTCGTCTTTAATTATTATAGCAGTTCCTCCGTGAGCACGATACCCTGGGTCTACGTCTTTCCTATATGTTTTGTAACCTTTGAGTGTAAATTTTTCTTGAGGCTTAAACCTCGTTTCCTGTAGGCAGATACAAAAGGGGTCCTCTTTACATACTAATAAGTTGAGCTCGGCTAGATGACTTTTACATCCATTAATATTTAATTGAACGATGTTGTCCATAATGTAATAAATAGTGAAGACATATAACTTAAGTGTAAAGAGTTAAAAATTAGAACAAAACAAGTAACGATACAGGATAAATAAATAAATAATATAATTGTAAAAATATAACTATAAACGATAAGGTATAAATATCACAGAATAAGGTATCACAGATTTATGTTATCACAGATATATTGTTGGATAACAATTATCACGTAGTCTCTAGCTGAAGCCATAGCTTCAATTTTGGGCTTACGAGGTACGCCTTTCGGCCACCGACTTTCTTCTTTCTTTGTTTTCTAAAATTCGGGTTAATTATAGGGTCATTTATTTCCTCAATGGATAACGGAGATATAGGAGCTGATCTTTTCTAGTGTCGGTAATATTTTCAGTCTCCATTTCACTTTCGGTTTCAACAGTTGCGTGTGAAATTTCATCTATATAATTTTTTAATGTTGATTTTAAACTCGAAATTTGGTTTTTGATAGTGTCCTGTAGTACGGGTAGAATGACTTTAGACACTTCGTTAACTACCTCGTTGGCATTGCCTTTTGGCTGTGTTACTTGCGCGAAAGTGTTTGACGTAGTAGTTGCAGAAGTTTGGGCTAGTAACTTTGCTTCTGTAAAGCTTACATTGTGTAACACTTTAATTTCTTGGACTTTTTTTTCCAATTTATATGACGAGCACTCTTTCGACCTGGATGAATGTTTTCCTTTACAATTCACACACATAAAATCTGGCCCGCAAGGGGTGCCTTCATGCACTGTACTACCACACACACATAGAGGATCGTTCTTACAATTTAGAGATGTATGACCAAAACGCTGGCAACGGAAACATCGCATCGGCTCTGGAATGTATGGTCTTACTTTAAGATTGTACATAGCTGCCCTGATGGTTTTTGGGAGCTCATGTCTTTCAAATGTTAATAGCAACATCGGAGTGTCTACTAAGTTACCAGTTTTTTTTGTTTGTAAACGTTTGACATCAACGACGTGTTCTGACCTTAAACCTTCTTGGATTTCGGAAATTGTGGCATTTAACAAGTCGGGACAATAAACAATCCCTTTGCGTAAATTTAACAATCCGTGAGGATTAACCTCAACTTCGATGTCACCTACCTTCTTCAACTTTTGTAAAGTTTCTGATTGCTTTTTGGATACGGTTTCGACTAAAAGCCCATCCTTAACCTTATTCACTCTTTTTGTTTCGCCGGCAATGCTGTAAATACACTTACTAATCAAAAACGGACTAACTTTCTCAAAATTACCTTCCGGTAAACGTTTAATGACCAGGAACCGAGGGTAACTCGTCTCACTGACCATCTTTGTGTTGCACTTCAGTGCAGGAAAATCGTCCCCTTTTAAAGAGGGGCAACTCTTGGAGATTTTTGATTTCAATGCCATTATGTCCCACGAGATAGGAAGAAAAGAAAGGTCGACCACAACAGTGCTCCCATGTTATGGTAAGGCACAAAATTCTGTGGAGGGTGTCCAGTTTCCCCACAGGCGTTTCAACGCTAGGGACCAGGCTTCCCCCTGGCCACGCTCAGGCATCCCTTCGCGCAATCCCTTCAGCACCTAAAACTGCCAAACGACCTTGGGATTGGGGGATTTTTTATAGAGGTTACCTTCCTCGTAGTCCAGGCAATTAAGCCAAGACCACCGACCGCTACCTGTACGACGTTCCCTAGCCACGCCCTGCTAGAGTCTCTGAAGTACAGTTCGCGGTTGCGGTATTAGGACACGGCTAGCGCTCAGCCGTCCCCAGCAAGGACATCCCGGGCTTGCCACACCCGTATACGCTTTTGACGGCGCATGTCCTGGGAAGAGAAGAAAGAAAGGAAAGGTCCTCAGCTTACGCTGAGCCTGAAGAGATAAGAGTTAGAGCGAGGGTGCTCCGACAGAAAAGAGTTAAAGCAAGGAGGCCACCCAAGACTAGTATAAGAAAAGTGAACTTCCAGCTAAGGGGACGCAGGGTTGCCGTCCCTGTCCTTGTTAGTTACAAGGCCCCACGTGAACTGGTCCGCAACACCGTATTATTTAGAGCTAGCAGTGGCGGGTTGACGCCACGAGCTCATATTTCGGTGTTGGGCTTGCATCACTTACGATCAATTGCAAGATCGTTCTCCTATCCGCCACCTGGAGACGCGCCTAGTAGGTAGTTCAACCCCTAGGATTATTATTATTATTATTATTATATATAATTATTATTATTATTATTATTATTATTATTATTATTATTATTATTATTATTATTATTATTATTATTATTATTATTATTATTATTACTCGATTCCAAGCAGCATACCTGGAAATAGAATAAATCCTTTAAGAAACAAGTCAAACATTGGTTACAAATTTCTGAAATTGTCTTCATTTTTACAATTCATGTTATGATCATTTATTTATAGCTTGAATGACTGTGACTTTTAATGAACGTCAAATCAAATATATTATTTCTGTTATAATAATTCATTATAAGTATTGCAATTTATTTAAGTATGGCACCAACTGCCAAGTCACTATGACTTAGTTGGACCTGTAACTTTTGTATCTATAGACAAAATAAATTCAATTCAAACTCAATTCAATTACCTGCCAGCGGGCAAGGTCTTTTTGTTATTTTTACTTTTTTAACAGACAACAGTGGCCACTGAGCCTCCCCAGTACGTCAAGGTGGATCTCGTCAGAGGTATTATTATTATTA
The DNA here is from genome assembly GCA_036346205.1 of Vesta saturnalis. Taxonomy (NCBI): domain Eukaryota; kingdom Metazoa; phylum Arthropoda; class Insecta; order Coleoptera; family Lampyridae; genus Vesta; species Vesta saturnalis. The sequence goes on from JARFJB010000269.1 coordinate 46,806, forward strand.
TTATTATTTTTTTTTTGCTATAGGGTTTAACTACTACGGTCATATCCCTTTCATATTAGCAGACAGATGCACAGTGTGTTTTACAATTGGTCATATATACCAATTCCCTTTAGAAAGTTTAGTGTGTGCTTTACATTCTCGTCTTCACAAAGATTCTCCACGTAGTCAACCTTTAAACTACGTTTCCATCTCTGTAGGAGGTACTGTGGACAGTCTTGTAATACATGCCTTATGGATAGTGTTACCTGGCATCCTTCGCACATTGGGGCGTTCCATCTTTAAGTAGGTGTTGGTGCGTAATTTTTGTATGACCTATTCTCACACGGTGAATTTTACATTGGCTTCTCTGCATTTGTTATGTAACTCAAATAATTTATCAATTCTGGGCTTTATTATAGCGAGTTGTGTATTTTGTGAACTCCATCTTTCTTCCCAGTTCTTGATATTTTCATTTTTTAGGTAAGTTGTCATGTCGATTTGATCAATTTGGTTTACGTCCACTTGCAAATTTGAGATCACACTCTTTACTGCGGTATCCACTAGATCGTTTTCTGGAACACCTACGTGGCTAGGAACCCAAATGAAGGTAAGTTTAACTTCTTTCGCCGTTATCGAGTTCACAGCGGACTGACATATTAATGTTAAGGGATCTCGGGAGTAAATTTGGCTAATACTATTAATGTTATTTATGCTATCCGTGATTACTAGAATTTTTGTTTCCACTTCCATTGAACAGTATTAAGATTGCTTGCCATATGGCATATAGCTCTGCAAACTTTATTGATGCGTTATTGGTCAATTTCCATGCGTGCGATACACCGTCAACAAATATTGCGCTGCCAACTCCTTCCTTAGTCTTAGATCCATCTGTATATATGTATAACTTTATGGGAGGGATACTCATTACATAATTTCTGAAACTCCTGTATATAGATGTTTTTCGGTAGTTTCTTTTCTATACTTTCCTAGATTTGTTCTTATTTCTACACGTGGTGCCTTCCAAGGAATAAATTCGGTCTGATTCGTCTCCAATACCATCGGTAGGTTGTCTTTGATACTGGTCCCGGTCTGCGTTTATTATAATCATGTTTGGGTGGTTTGGTATGAACATAATTTTGCTATGTAGTTAGTCAATAACTGATTCCTTCTGGCTTCTAGGGATGGAATACCCGTCTCACAGTATATGCTTTCAGTAGGGCTAGTCGAATGCACCAATACTATACCTTAATGTGTGTTATGCAGCACATTCAAATCTGTAAGTGCTGATTTTCGTGCCGATGAATATGCAACGCAACCGTAATCAATTTGTGTCAGTATCAACGCTATATAGATCAGTATTAGACACTTGTGTTCTGCTTCCCATTTGGTGTGTCTAATACCTCAGTATTTTTAAGATTTTTAAGCATTTCACTTTTAGATGCTATAAGTGCGTCTTCCATGTAAGTGATCTGTCATATATCAGGCCTAAAAATTTAGCAGTGTCAGAACACATAATCGGATCATTCATCAAGTACAAGACAGGATCATAATGCGGTGTCCTTAGCCTGCAAAAGTGGACGCATTTGGTCTTTTCTTTGCAAAAGTCTAGCCAATTTTTCGACCATTTTGTACTATTTGGTTGATCGCAGGTTGCAATTTTGCATTAAGATGTCGTTAATAGCTATTAAAAAGTATGCAGCTAAGAGTTGATCCTTGTGGTACCCGTTTTCTAGTGTTTGGATATCAGACATTGTGTTTCCAACCCTCACCCGAAACCGTCTGGAATCTAGGACAGACTTTATTAGTAGGTAGGTTTCACGCAGTTTTAAATTATGTAGCTTTTTAGGATGTCATATCTCCAGACCATGTCGTAAGCACCTTTCATATCAAAAAAGACGGCCACCATATGTTCTCTCACGCGAAACGTTTCTGTATAGCGTTTTCAAGGAAAACGAGATGATCAGTTGTCGATCGACACTTCCTAAAACCCGCTGTAGGTGCAAGTGCATGTTGTTTTTCAATGATCCATTGAAGCCTGCAATTTACCATCCTTTCCAACAGCTTACCCATACAACATGTTAAGCTGATCGGGCGATAGCTTGATGGAAGTAATGGATCCTTCCCAGGTTTTTGATGGGTATTACAATAGCGTCTTTCCTTCATCAGGTATGTGCCTTCCATCCACAACTCATTGTACAGATTCAATCATGCTCGTTTAAATCCAGATGTTAAATTTATTAACATCTCATTGCAATTTCGTCAGATCCTGGAGCAGTCTTTTGCTATTTCGCATAGCAAGATCAAGCTCTTCAGAAGTGAAACGTAAATTGTAATCTTCCTGTCTATTGGTGCAAAAGTTTGTTTTAACTTTTTTCCTCTTTTGTTGCATAGAATTCAGGATGATAATTCTTAGAACTGCTCACCGTTGAAAACTGAGTCGCCAGCGTATTAGCAATCTGCATTGAATCTTGAATAACGAGATTTTCAGAAGTCTGTAGTGAGTAATGGTGTATGACCGATAGGTACCATTAATTGCCTTTATTTTTTCCGTGTGTTATTTACTTCAGACATAGTAATGGTGGATGTATATTGGTTCCAAGTCTCGCGTTTACTTTGCAGGACAGTTCGTCTGCTAACGGCTCTAGCTTTTAAAGGCAATGTGATTTTCCATAGTTGGGTGCCTGCGATATTTCTTGAAAGCTGCTTTTTATTATAACAGCTTCATTCACGATTGGGTTCCACCATGGCATAGGGCGCTTTATGTTTACTACCTGATCTAGGGATGCTTGCGGCTGCTGCAGCTAACACTGCGCTGGTAAATGTTGTTACATTAACGTTTCTAGGCATAACGAGACTCTGACGAAATAAGGACCAATTTCCTTTCGCGGTTTTGTATCGTTCAACAACAGTGATCGGTTGAGTAGAAACGTCTGTTTCAATAATGATAGGAAATGATCACTGTTGTGAAGATTATCCGCAATTTTCCATTTAAGGCATGGGGCCAATACCGGTGAGACTAACGTTAGGTCTAACGCATCGAACGTTCTTGATGCAGTATTGTGGTAAGGTGCACTAGAATTGAGTAGAACTATATCGTTTGATTGTAACTAGTTCTCTATCACGCGGCCTTTTGTATCATTTTTTCAAGATCCCCATAAGTAGTTATGCGCATTAATGTCTCCAACTAAGATAAAGGGTGCAGGTAGTTCTTCTATTAATTTTTCAAGATCTTCCATTTCCCAATTGGTATCTGGAAAGTATGTACTGCAGACCGTTATCTTAATGGGTGCTAACCCTTATCGCTACAGCTTGCAGCGTAGTAGATAATGTCAGTTGTTGGTATTGCACGTCGTTTCTAGTAATTATAGCAACACCGTCGCATGCCCTTTGTTCACCAGTAAAATCTCTGCGTATAATGTTATATCCCTTAATGAATATGCATGTCCAGATTTGAGGTGTGTTTCTAGTAGGCAAAACATCATTGGATCCAATTCTTGTGCAAGCATTTTTATATCAGCATATCGTTTCGAAATACCTCTACAACTCCACTGAATTAAGCAATTTTTGCGTTGAATGTATCCAGAGTATTTTGTCAGATAGTTTAATAAAAGAGGTAAAAATGCTACAGGTACAGTAAAATAAATAAGTGCATATATAGAGTATATAAGACATCAAATTATAAACGTACGAACATAAATAACACAGATGAATAAATGTATATAAGACATCAAATAATAAACGTACGAACATATATATCACAGAAATATAACTATATAGAGTGTGACCGAGATTCAGCATGCATGTATTGCTATATTCGTTAATATTGAAGATAGAATGTCGGTTAAATGGGAAACTTTTAGAATACTTTATGGCTATCATCATGGTAAAGTCAGATTTGAAGTAACTTTTTTGTTTTGAAATAATTGAAGAAAACAAAATTGTGCATTTCTACTACCCCTGTAGCTCTTTTATTTGAAGTCTGACAACATTTTATTTGTACATTATTATGACACTTTTAAAAGACAATTTTAAAAAGTACCAAAATTTATCTACAGTCATTTGTTTTTGAAATGCATACACTAACTATTGTTTTTATATGGACGCCATATTGGATTTTTACATATCGAATAGTATTTTTATCACCTTTTCAGCGATGTATCACATGATACGAGAATTTACTTCCAACTATCAAAAATTTAAAAATATAAAATTGAAATAGTAGGCCTTGAGAAGGCATGGATTAATAAATGAAAAATTTATACAATTAGATTACTAATTATTGTAATTTCTAATAACCAAAATAAAAACAAAACCGATAATAGTAACTATCATAAAACATGCTCGATATGTCCCCTCTACACTCCACACATTTTCATATCATGTAATACATTGTAGAAGAGGTGTTAAAATCCACTATTCGATAATGTAAAATCCAAATAGCGTCCAAAAGCAAAAGTTAGAAATGTATTAAATTCTGTAAGTAAAAACAGATAAGTTAGCAAGGGTTTAAATTTTGATAGTTGAAGTAAATTCTCGTATCATGTGATACATCGCTGAAAAGGTGATAAAAAATACTATTCGATAATGTAAAAATCCAAGATGGCGTCCATATGAAAAACAATAGTTAGCGTATGTATTTCAAAAACAAATGACTGTAGATAGATTTTGGTACTTTTTTAAAATTGTCTTTTAAGAGTGTCACAATAATGTACAAATCATAATGTTGTCAGACTTCAAATAAAAGGGCTACAGGGGGTAGTCGAAAATGCACAATTTTTGTTTTCTTCAATTATTTCAAAAACAAAAAAGTTACTTCAAATCTGACTTTACTATGATGATAGCCATAAAATTCTCTAAAACTTTCCCCATTTAACCGACATTCTATCTTCAATATTAACGAATATAGCAATACATGCATGCTGAATCTCGGACACACTGTATAATTGAACTTTCTCAGTATCACAGAAATTATCACAGATTGTTTACTAAGGCGATCCTATGAATCACCCGTACTCTGACGAGGTATTCTAGGTTTGCCTTTCGGCCATCCGTTCTTCTTTTTTTCTTGCCTCGCCACTATTACCGTCTCCTCATCAGGAGTGGTAATGCTGGAATGGTTAGATCCTGTTCTGCGCTTAGCGCCACGTGTTTCAGCCTCCATGCATTCTATTTCAGGTGGCGTGGAAAATTTAACTTTTTTGTTCCCTTCTTCGGTAGTTGTTTCTGGATGGTTAGGCTTAAACATTCTTTGAATAAGATTATCGTTTGTATTTTTCTCAATAATAATGTTTATAAGTTGACCCATTTCCTCCTTTATAATCTTTCTTATTTCAGGCACAATAGTTTGCAATGGTAGAGATGTTGGAATTGTTGCTACTTGGGCGCAGTGTTGGGTAAGATCCATTTATTTAGGATCTAGATACAGATCCAAACACATTTTTAAAACTGATCTAGATTAAGATCCAAGATCCGTACGTAAAATGGATCTAGGTAAAGATCAAAGATCCTTGAAATGGAATCTAGATCTTTTATAAAGATCCGATATTCCTAAAATTGTTTCGAGATTTTTCTAATTATTAATATTATCTTTAATTGCTAGTATTGCTACTGATGAGTAGTACTCCCATTCCCATGATCATTTTTCATGTAATATAAATATTAGTCCGTAAGGTTAAATTATTAAGAAAATAATATACAAATATAATTTTTATAGGTTTTATTGAAAACTGACATTAATTATTTAACGCACTACAAATTACAAAATTAGTATTAGGTACACATTTACCTACACTTGCAAGTTGCAATGTTAATTGTTAATTTAACTTAACACATAGTTGTTATACAATTATAAGGATAAGGACATTTATCTAAATTATTATAAGTATACATTACATAATTACATTTTATTATCTAATTTTATTTTATTTTGTTTTAAAATTAATAGCATCTCAAATATATCATCACCTAATCTATTCCTACGAGGAGTTAAAATTAGTCCACCCATACTAAATATCCTTTCAACGGGGCAGATGAAGGAAGTATAGAATTATATTTTAAAAGATTTCTTTTATAGCAGGGTACATATTTAATTGCTCATAGTTAGTGCTTGTGTCTTTAAAATAATTTGTGCATTCTGAATCAAATGTTTGCGATTGAGTATTTATTTTTAAAAAATCAAAGAATTCGTCCGTGGCAGAGGATTTTTTTTCAGTAAGTGTGAACTGAATTTCTGATTCTGAATTATTAAGATTTTCTTGAAATCCGGAATTGTTAAGTTCACACAATAATTGCGTTTGACAGAATGCTGTTTCATTTTTAAAGGGGGTAATTTTTAACCACCATAATTTAAATTTTGGGTTAGAAATTGTGGATAACAGGTATGGTCGACTACTAGAATTTTTAATATCCATTATATTAGAGAAACGTCTTGTAAAGCCGTTCAATAAACATTCTCTTAATTTAGAACAAAATGTCAGTTTTGTCATTGCTTCTAAGCTAGCTTTAATTTTGAAAAGTGTTGGCAAAACAGTACCTAACTGTCAAGTTTTTGATCTTGTAAAATATCTATTGCAACGGCTATAGGTTTTGTAACAGAAATATATTCGTTTAAAACACAAAATCTGACAGTTGGAACACGTCTAATTTTAATAACTTACAAACATCACTTAATTTTGCTTCAATATTAATTAGTTTAACACATGCGTCATACATGGAATTCCAACGAGTAGGACAAGGAACTTTCAATTTGACACCGCAAACATTTTCTAACTGATCCGACGCCTTAGTTGACCTACTCACTAAATTCCATAAAGAATAAGCTTTCCCAAAAACAGTATCGTACATTTTTTATATCTTATGTTTTCAAATGCTTTAGCTGCATCTATCATAATTACAAGGCTGAGTGTATGCGAACAACACTTAAAACGTTCGGGCAAAAGCACGTAAGTGCTGTCAGTATCAAAAGCAGGTAATGATTCAACATCTACATCATTTTGATTTTGCAACTCTGTTAATTCGCTATCGCTGCTCTTATTACATATAGAAGCAGTAAATACGTTAAAAGCTTTATTAAAGTTGCTTGCGTTATCTGTTACCGTTCCTGAAATTTTACCGAGATTTAATTTGTATTCGTTATGAATTTCACTTATTAATTCCGCAATTCTGTCAAATGTGTGTGCAAATTTAAATCGCCTACAGCTTAATGCAAAAGATTTACGTTGGAAGCTATTACTATCGATAAAGTGTGCAGTCATACCAAGATAACTTTTGTTATTGGTGCTCCAAACATCTGCAGTTGTACAGACGTATTTGGTTTTATTTAATTCTTCTATTACCGCACCAATAACTGCTGAATTCTCTTCTTCTAATTTATTCTTGAGCGTTTTTCGGTCATAAGGCTTTTGCCAGAAAGTCCTTCTACTAACCTAATAAATTCGGGTTTTCGACTGTACGAATAGGCCTCATCTCTTCAATTATGTAATCTAAGACGAGTTTGTTAACCGAGTTCTTTGTGGTAGAACTGGTAGATCGTTGAAAATGTTAGTCTTGTTGAAATTCTTCATTGATAAAATTTCGGTTTTACGTTTTTGTTGTCTTTTCTGCATCGAATTTGCTAAATGTTACTGGATGTTTCTCTAGAAAAAAGGAGAAAGTGTATGTTAATTTATAAAATTCAGATTGAAGTCACTTCAAGTTTCAGTCAAAATTTAGATAACACCAATTTTGAAAGCGACTGAATCCCATCTTTTTATGAATACAGGTATCATAAACATTTAAAAAAGGTTTTTGATGCATTAGGGACTTTAAGAAATAAATCTCAACCTTTTGTAAACGTTCTTTTACACACGAGAAACTAAGTATTTTGCAACAAAAAATACTGTACGTAATTCATATAGAATTTAATAAGAAAAATTAAGTCTACAAATCACGTTTTGATATATCAGATGATGTATTTCGTAAGAATCCAATAAATGATACTAAAATTCTGCCAAAACTATATTAATACATACCTCATATGCCGAATAAAATTTCCTGTTGAAGTCACATGACCTTGTATTTGTGCGGGACAATTTAGACACTGGGTCACTATCTTGTCACATTTTGATAAAATTTTATAAAATTTACCGCTTAAGATTGGCGGAACTTCCAGTAATTCAGCTTCGTCACTCATTGTTGATCTAACTAACAATTAACAAATGTGCTTTACTTAAAGTCGTATTCTTAAGAACTGGAGACAAGATTGTTGTTTTCTATACCTCCTTTTGTTCGATTAAATTAGCAACAGGAATTCCAGTTCCACTTAACTTAAGTACCGACTTTAATGGATGGATGACCCCATTGTCATTACTCATTAAGTCATTAGATTAGCACTTAGCTGTCATTACCTGTCTTTGTAGCTTTGGGAAACAAAAACAACCGACGGAAATATTAACAAAGGAAATGAATAGTTCTATTATTGGTTATTTCGGAATTTAACATGCCTCAGGCAGTAGGTAATTGTGTAAATGTGTATGTATCTCTGTGGGTACGGATGTAACGGTCGTAACGGAGCATAATGTATTTTTAAATATAAAGCTCTGTTGCCTCAAGCCAGTTAAAAATTTCACAAAATACCCTTAAAATACATTTTAAAATATTCTAACGGATTCTTGGATTCAAGTACTAAAGATCTGTTAAAATGTGATCTAGATCCAGATACTAGATCCTAGCAGAGCAAAGTATCTAGATCCAGATCATAGATCCGTTTAGTGGATCTAGATCACTTTGATCTAGATCCTACCCAACATCTTGGCGTATATATTAGTTGGTGTTACTAATTTAACAACCTTTTTTTTTGCTTCCGTGTAAGATAGTTGGTATAGTACTTTGGCTTCCTGTATCTTCATTTCCTGTTGAAATGATATACAGGACCTCAATATTGCCTGTGACCCTTTGAAGTTGGGGCACTCAAGAAGAGACTCGCATTGTGTACCTGTATGAGGAGCCTTTCCGCACACGCATCTTTGATCGTTCTTACAATTAATTTCAGTGTCCAAATTTCTGGCAATTAAAGCACCTTAGCGGAATCGGAATATACGGACGGACTTGCAATGGGTAAAACGCTGCATTGATAGTTCTTTGCAATCGCGGTACATTGAATGTCAATACATGATTAGGGGATCTCTGAATTCCCCTTCCCGTTTGGTTTTTATGCGTCTAACATCTATCACGCCTTGTTCTTTTAAATTATCTTTTATTTCGTCGATTAAGCAATTAAGCAAATCTCGACAAAATACAACCCCTTTAGATGTATTTAGAGTGCTATGGGGTTCAACAGTACACCCAAACGCTCCAAAATTCTGTGACTTAATTAAATGTTTGGACTCCTTTTATTTTTTTAACACTTTTCACATTTCCTAGCTTAGAATACAACACTTTACTAATTACAAAGGGAGTTACAGTAGTAAAGTCTCCCTCCATTCTTTTAACTACCAAGAACCGGGGCACTGAGTCCTCCGTCTCGATGATAGATTTGTTTTTAGAGGTGGGAAAACTTCTTCTTTTGGAGAATGTCTCCCTCTACGCTGTCCTCTAGTAGCATGTCCATTATCATTGCCAGGGTCGTCATCTGATCCAGTAGCACTTACATGTTCCATGGCCTGGTTTACCACCACGGAAGCCGAGCAGTCCCTTGATGACGGTCGGTGAGGCCTGCCGCTTCGCCTCGCTCCCGACCGGTATTGGGGACAATCCGAACCCGGCACCGTAAACTGTGAGCGCCCTGAAGGGCTCATGTTAATATCCATTATCCATAGCCATAGCTTTGTCGTCTTCAGTGCATTTTAACGCTACCTGGGCCTTTTTTGTTATTTTACTTTTCTTTAACAGACAACAGGGACAGAAAGAAAGAAATAAAACAGGACTAAGATTTCAAACAAACTACAGTAGAAGAACACTAGTAGACGAAGACAAACGACTTGAGATCTCTTTGCTTCACCACTGCTGGCAACAGTGGCTACTGAGCCTCCCACCACGTCAAGGTGGAATTCGTCAGGAGGTATTATTATTATTATTATTATTATTATTATTATTATTTTTATTATTATATATAGCATCGGCTGCAGCGGCCATTAGCTATTTATCTTTACTAGTATCTAGATATATTTGAATAATCCACTCTCCTTTACGTATGTTAATAGCTTATTAATATTAATCTCGTCTTCCTGAAAAATCGAAGCAAATGTATTCGAGACACTTATTTTTTTTCGTAGATCCTCATATAGTGGGCATTCTAACAGTATGTGGGGAACTGTTATTTGCAGATTACATAAGTTACATTTTTTTGGTCGAACTTTCCCCAGTAAGTGTAAGTGGGTTAGATTGGTATGACCGATTCTCATTCTAGTTAGGACCACTTGTTCTCTGCGTTTTAATTTATATTCGTTTCTCCAAGGTTTGATGGAATTTTTATTTGTTTTAATTGTGTTTTCGAATTATTCCATTCCAATTGCCAAATATCATTAATATTTAATTTAAAATATCTTTTGTAATCATTAGGGTGCACTGGAACATTACCTTGTCCTAAGATATTACTTGCTTCACGCGCTGCTCTATCTGCACGTTCATTTCCAATTATTCCTGCATGCCCAGGAGTTCATATAATTTCTACTAACTTTCCATCTGTATTAATGTCATATAAGAAAGCTTTGATTATTTTAACCAAAGGATCATTGGTTTGCTCGTTATTTGTGAGGTCGGAAATTGAACTTAGTGAATCAGTGCATATTGCACTGTTACGCGCGTTTATACGGTTTATATATAATCCTGCTTGGAAGATTGCAAATAATTCAGCACAGAAAACGCTTGTTAGTGGGTTAAGTGTCTAATAATGGCTTATATTTTTATATAAATGGCAATAGCGGCTCCGATTGATGTTTTTGATCCATCTGTGTATATTATTTCATTAAACTTGGACCTATCGACTATATCGCTAAACATATTCTTATAAGATTCATTTGGTGTGTTATCTTTTGGGTATTGTGACAGTCGAATCGTAAGTTTAGGTGCATTCCACGGTGAATATTCCGTTATTGATTGTATGAACATGCGTGGTATGGTAATATTTAATTTTTGGGCATTATCTAGCGCTCCAATCATGGTTGGTCTTGGCGCAGTGGGTTTAGAACTGTATTGTTCTATCATTAAGTAATCGTATATTAATGGATGGTTAATATGGTTAGGCAATATTGATATTTTTTTATAATATAATTAAACAATAACCTGAGTCTTCGGAGATGTAGCGGTGGAATTCCAGACTCAACGTGTACGGATTCTGTTGGACTAGTACGAAATGCACCTAACACCGTTTTTAGCCCATTTTCATGAATCTTATCCAACCGTCTCAAGTGAAGTTGACGAGCGGAAAAATAGATTTTGCACGCGTAATCAATTGTGGATAGAACAAGTGATTTGTATAATTGCAGAAGAGTGGTTGTATCTCCACCCCACGTAATACCTGATAGACACTTAATGATATTCATTTTTTGTTTACATTTTGTATTAAGCATTTGAATATGTTCCTGGAAATACAATTTCTTATCAAAATAACGCCCAGAATTTTGGTACTTGCTTGAAAGTTTATTTTTGCGCTTTTAATGAAGAGGTCAGGATCATCGTGATCGTATCTAAGCCTGCAAAAATTTATTGCCATAGTTTTAGTAATTGAGAAACGGAATCCAATGCTTTCTACTTCCTGTACTAAATTATTAATTCCATTTTGCATTTTAGTTTTAATTTCTTCTATGTTTTCGGAGTGATAAAAATAGTAATATCGTCCACTTACAAACAACCATACAACGGGGCTGTACACTTTCTATTAAATCATTGATTGCGATTAAGAACAGGGTGCAGCTTAAAACGGATCCTTATTAATATATAAAGGTAGATTTCCTCGAAGGCCCTGGTCATACGGTTTCTTTATAATATTATACCTCGACGTTAGGTCGTATGCTTTCTCGAGGTCGAAAGTTACAGCTATCAGATGTTGTCTTTTAATAAATGCGTTTCGAATACTATTTTCAAGATAGACAAGTTGATCTAAACCGGAATGGAAACGTCGGAACCCAGTTTGTCGTTGCGATAGTAATGACTTTGATTCTAGAAACCACATTAACCGTTCATCTACCATCCGTTCCATAACTTTACCTAAGCAAGAGGTAAGAGAAATGGGTCTGTAATTTTCAGGATTTGTGTGATCTTTACCTGGTTTAGAGATGGGTATTATTAATGCTTCTTTCCAAATTTGGGGTAAGTACCAAGTAAGAGAATGTCATTGTAAATTTTCAATAATTTCTCTTTTCAGGATTTGGGAGGTTTCTCAACATTGAGTAATGGACATTATCACTACCCGGTGTTGAATTTTCTATTTTATTTAATACTGTTTGTAGTTCTTCCATTGAAAAGGACAGTTGTAGTCAAGATCTTCCTCGCATTTAAAATTCACTTCTTTTCAGTGCTATTTTTAATTATAGAAAAGTGTTCACTATAATTGTTTGAACTACATACTGATTGAAAGTGCTTCGCGAATACTTGAACGATTTCTTCTCGTTTCTCAATTATTTTATTTTGGACCATTCGTATTCTTGATGGCTCTTCATATGTTTTTCTGAAATTCTTTTAACTTTACGCCATACTTCAGTAACAGGCGTTTCATGGTTTATCGATGATACATACTTTTGCCACGATGTTCTTTTATTCTGAATTATGGTTTTACGTGAGTGAGCGCGGGCTCTTTTAAACGCTATGAGGTTTTCTAGGGTAGGCTTCCTCTTAAATGTATTAAACATTTGTTTCTTTAATTTTATCGCACTTTTAACTTCAGCATTCCACCATGGGATGCTAGTAGTTATAGCTTTTTTCCTCGTTTGCGGAATACTTTTTTCTGCAGCTGTTAATACGTTGCTGGTAAATTGCTTAACGTTTTCTTCTACGTTTTGAGTACGAACGTCAGGAAAGTTATTTAATACTTCCGAAAATAATGGCCAGTTAGCTTTTCTTATTTTCCATGTCTTGGGGATATTTTCAATAATTCGTTCAGTTGGTAATCTAATACTTATTGGACAATGGTCACTATTTTGAAAGTCTTCGTGCGTCATCCAGTTAAGTTGAGGTGCTAATGAGGGCGACGCAAAAGCAAGATCTATTGCTCTAAAGTTTTTGGACTTAGTATTAGTATGAGTGTATTGTCCTGTATTGAGTAGTACGATAGAATTGTTTTCCATCAAATCTTCAATGATGTGACCACGTGAATCAACTGTCTTGGAACCCCATAACGTGGAATGAGCATTGAAATCTCCAACTAAAAGGAAAGGAGTTGGAAGTTGATATATTAAGTTTTCAAGATCAGTTAGGATCCAATTATATTCTGGAAGGTATAAATTACAAATAGAAGCCCTGTGGGTGATTCAATTCGTATAGCAATTGCCTGAGAGTAGTATTGATAGCAATTGAATTTACATGTGTATTGTTTTCACATATATTGATACACTTGCTCTATTATTTAAGCCACAATTTCTGTTAAAATTCTTATAGCCTTTTAAATAAAATGTTTGCGTACCTTTTAAATGAGTCTCTTGGAGACAGATGCAAAAGGGTTGGTGCTTCGCCAGGATCATCTTAAGGTTTAGAGAATGAATAGGTATACCGTTGCAGTTCCACTGTATCATATTGTCGTATTTATCGAAGATGCATTTTATCGTGTGCTACTAGTTTACCTTAGGACTGGGACAAACTATACACGTAGAGTTATAAAACAAAACACTTATTTAATAAATTAATGTAAAATGTACAACAAGAAACAAAAAAAGGACTAGAGACTTGTGTGTATACAAACAAAATATCACAGTAAAAGTATGTTTTAAGACAAACACTTACGTAATAAATTAATATAAAATAAATATTACGTAACAAAATGTAAAGAGTAAAAACTTCTGTTTATCACAGAAACAAAATATCACAGCTGAATTTTTTCAAAATATCACAGGTCAATTTCTATTACAGATTAAATTATCTTTATTTGTTGGTCCCACAATTTCAGGCGGCTTTCAAGGTTTCCCCTTTGGCCAGCCTACTTTCTTTTTTCGTTGGACACTGAATCTGTCACTTGACTCGATTCAGTATACTAATGAAGAGAGTCTGATATAAGGTTTTCTTTCTCTTTCGTTTATCTGATACTGTACTCAGAAAATGTTCATGATCTTTTTTGTTTTTTATGATTTATTCCACCGATTGGTGCGCTGATGCCGACATGGTTTCATTTATAATATCTTTAATAACAGTTTTGAGTTGAGGGATTAATTCTGCTACAATTTCTTTGACATCTGTAGTTTTAGATTCATTTAACACAACTTGTAGTATTTCACTCCTTGTATAAGAGTTTTAGCTGACTCTAGAACAATTTTGTTGGCCTCAAAGTAGGTGCTTATCTTTAGTTTTATGGTTTGGATAGCAAAAATTCTTTAAACTTTAGGCATTCCTCATGCCTGGAGTTGTGGTTTCAGAACAATTCACGCATTTCATTGAAATGCATGTTCCCTCGTGCACCATATTTCCGCATACACACATTTCCTCTGATTTGCAATTCTTAGATGTATGGCCAAATCTATAACATTTGAAGCACCTTAGAGGCATAGGTTTACTTTTGCTTTACTTCCAACGTGCGAAAAGCAGCTTTACTTTTTGGTAGGTTAGGTTTATCAAATGTGACGATATACGACGAGCTAGGTACAAGTAAACCGTTACTTTTTATTTGAATGTTTTTAATGTCTATGACGCCTTCACTTTTCATACCATCTAATATTTCTTCGTGAGTTGCGTTATTCAAGTCTTTACAGGAAATGATTCCTTTGGATAATTTAGTGTTTTATGAGGAATAACACTAACATTAAATTCACCAAATTTTGTTAAATTAAGCAATTTATTTGCTTGTTTCACGACACCGTTTCTACGAGTAGCCCATATTTAATTTTTCTAACATTCTTTGTACTTCCAACTGAACTATATAACACCTTGCTGATGAGGTAAGGACTTACATTTGTAAAATCCCCATCAACTTCCTTGATAATCAAAAACTGAGGTACAGGCCCCTCTCTCGATTTATCAATTTTTAGAAACGAATGTTTGTCAAGTGGGCCCTCTCCCACTACCACGTTTGACGAACTGGCACTCGGATGTTTACAGTTTAAAACATTCATAACGTTCCCACGAGAACGGGAAGAAGTAAAAGTCGACCACAGTAGTGCTCCCATGCCATGGTAAGGCAAAATACTGTGGAGGGGCGCCAAACCCCACAGGCGTTTCAACGCTAGGGACCAGGCTTCCCCTGGTCACGCTCAGGCTTCCTTGCACAATTCCTTCAGCACCTAAAACTGCCAAACGGCCTTGGGATTAGGGGATTTTTTAGAGAGGTTGGCTTCCTCGCAGTCCAGGCAATTAAGCCAAGACTACCGACCGCTACTTGTACAACGTTCCATAGCCACGCCCTGCTAGAGTCGCTGAAGTACAGCTTGCGGTTACGGTATCAGGAGACGGCTAGCGCTCAGCCGACCCCAGCAAGGACATCCCTGGTTTGCCACACCCGTATACACTTTTGATGGTGCACGTCCTGGGACGAGTAGAAATAAAAGGAAGAGGTCCCTCAGCTTTAGCTGCGAGCCTGAAAAGATCAAGAGTTGGAACAGGAGTGCTCCGATAGGAAAGAGTTAAAGTAAGGGAAGCCACATAAGACTCGTAGAAGTAAAGTGAACTTCCAGCTAAGGGGACGCAGGGTTGCCATCCCTGTCCTCGTTATTTACGAGGCCCCACGTGAACTGGTCCGCGACACCGTATTTTTTAGAGCTAACAGTGACAGTTTAAGGTCACGAGCTTTTATTTTGGTGTTGGCCTTGCATCACTTACGATCACTTGCAAGGTCGTTCCCCTATCCGCCACCTGGGGACGCGCCTAGTAGGTAGTTCAACCCCTAGATATTATTTTTTTTTTGTTTAATTGGCGTTGGCTGCTAGGGCCATTAGCCATGCTTCTACTCTAAATGCGCTGTAATAGCTGGGTTTCTTGTAGAAATTTTATTAATGCTACTGCATTCTCCTGACTGTCAGCTAGGACCTCTGCTATATTCATTTTTAATTTGTGTTTTTGTCTAGCGCGGTTGTATAAGGGACATTCTAGCAAGAAGTGTCTTATTGTTAAGGTCACGTTGCATAATAAACATTTTGTTGGTGCTTTGTTTGTTAGTAGGTGCGAATGCGTTATATTTGTATGACCTATTCTTAGACGTGTTATAGCGACTTGTACATTGTGTGTCGTTAGCCCATGGTTGTATTTTTTCTTTATTAGTTGTAAGTGGGTGTTAGCGTTATCTCATTGTTGCTGCCACTGCGCTGTTATTAATTTGCTGACGTAGGTCTTACGGTCATAATAGTTCACCGGGATGCCTTCATTTGGTGTAAGTTTAGTTGCTTTTTTGGCTTCCTGGTCAGCTCTTTCATTGCCTATTATGCCCATGTGACTAGGTATCCACAATATCACAGCATGTTCCTTACTTTGTCCTAATATATGTAAGTTTGTTTTATCATTGTTATTAAAGGGTTTGTAATTTCTAGTTGGTATTCTTCAATCTGTTGAATGACACTTATGGAGTCTGTACATACAATAAATTTTTATAAAGAGAGAATCTGAAGTACAGAGTAGCTTGCCATATAGGAAACATTTCGGCTGTGTAGTTACTTGCCATGGGGTCCAAAGTCCATGTGTATGCAGTGTTGTCTGCATAAATGGCGTTGGCTACTCCACTGTGTGTTTTGGATTCGTCCGTATATATTTCATGAAAGTCGCTGTAGGAGTTGATAATTTCATGGTACATTATATGATATGTGCGTTAAGGTACCGTATATTTTTGTTATTGAGAGACTTTTGTGCATTTGACTGTTTCTTGCATCAACTGAGGGTATTCGGGCTGAGTACATTCAAAATAGGATCGCGTTGTAAGATCAATTGTTTCAATCATTCTAATGTATGCTGGTCTTGTAATCGTTATGTTTAAGTATTTTGTTACTGTTTCATTTGTAGATATGTGATAGTTAATGTGATTTGGAAGAGTGGCAATTTTGGAAAAATAGTTGTTTAAAAGAATTTTGCGTCAGATTTCCAACGGTGGAATTCCAGCATCGCAGAATATTGATATGAGTGGGCTGGTTCGGAAAGCGCCAATTGCCATTCTTATTCCTGCAGCATGTATTTTATCCAGCTCTTTGCTATTAGATTTTCTGGTCGATGCGTATATAATGCTCGCAAAATCCATAATAGACCGAACAAGTGCCTTGTATAGTGTGCTGAGGGTTTTTCGATCCGTTCCCCAATTGATGTGTGAGATACACCTAATTAAATTCAGCCTTTTTTTACATTTAGTTGCAACGTGATTTATGTGTTCCCTAAAGTATAGTTTTTTGTCGAAAATTAGACCGAGAATTTTAACGCTTTCTTTGACTTCGATTAAAGAATTTTTTATGTAAACTTTTGGGTCATTATGTTCTTTTTTTAGCCGGCAAAAGTGAATTGCTTTTGTTTTTGTTTTGGCAAATCGAAAGTCACTACATTCTACAGTACGCACTACTTGATTAATAGCGGCTTGTAGTGTGCGTTCAATGGTCTCCATATTGCAATGTTGGTAAAAAATTATCAAATCATCTGCATACATGCACTTTTGGACAGGAGATGGCACAGAGTTGATAACGTGATAAATGGCTATTAAAAAAGTGTTGTTCTTAATACCGACCCTGAGGGACTCCATTTTCTAAAACCTGTTTGTTCTTTCGCTAATAACCTGTTGAATTCTAGTGTCCATACTAATCTATCGTTCACCATTCTTTCTAGTATTTTGCTCATTGTACATGTCAAGGAGATTGGCCTGTAACTCTGGGGTTGGATGCATCCTTACAAGGTTTTAGTTTCTCCATGTGTTGGGGTATTGTCCATGTTTGTAGATATAGTTGTAAATGTCGAGTAATATTGTTTTGATTTTACCTGGTAGTCGTGATATCATTTCGTAGGTGATTCCGTCTGGTCCAAGAGTCGAATTGGACGATTTTTTAAAGAGTTTTCAAGTTCCTTAGCAGTAAAAGATTCATTGTATGTATATAGTTCGTTGGTATCGAAGTTGATTTCGTATTCTTCTTGCTGTTTTATAGCAATGAACTCTTCATTATAACTGTTAGTACTACTAGCTCTTTGGAATGTTTTAGCTAGCATTTCTGCTATCTCACTTTTTTAATCAATGACTTGATCATTATCTGTGGTTAGACATGTAATATCTGAGTTTAATGATTTTCCTTCTATTGCCCTGATTTTGTTCCATACCATAGTGACTGGTGTATTTCTTGTTATTGAACTTATATATTCTTCCCAGGATTCTCTCTTATTTTTCAAAATTATTCGCCTTGCTTGAGCTCGGCACTTTTTGAAAGCTACTAAATTATCGATGATTGGATATCTTTTGAAACTGTTAAATGCTTTCTTTTTATCACGGATGGCGTTTTTACATCGTCGTTCCACCACGGAACTCTCCGTGGCTTTATTGTACCACTTGTCTGAGGTATAGTTGATTTAGCTACTGATACTATTTTGTTTGATAGGTTGTCTACCCTTTATTCTATTCCTAGTGAAGAATCATCCGTGAATAATTCAAAGCCTTGTTGATATGAATCCCAATAAGCTGCTTTCAATATCCACCTCTTGGTTGTGACGTGTTCCTTTCTAGGTATTGTAGTATATAGAACTATCGGGCAGTGATCACTATTGCAATATTCATCGTGAATATCCCAGGTTAGTTTTATCGATAACCTTGGAGAAGCAAATTATAGATCTATGGCAGAGAAGGTGCCTGACATTGAATTAAAATGAGTGGGTTTTCCACTGTTTAATAATACAATGTCACAATTGTCAATCGATTGTTCTATTATTCGCCCACGAAGATCCGTTTTCGTAGACCCCATTTCAAAGAATGCGCATTAAAGTCACCTAGGAGAATTATAGGTGGAGGAAGTTGGGCTACTAAAGATTCAATGTCGTTCAGGTTCAATTGAATTCGGGTAGGTACACGTTACATATTGTAGCCTTAAATGGTACTTCAATTTGAACGGCTATACACTGAAGTTTGCTATTGACATTTATCTCTTTAGCATAAATGCTGTTTTTGAGATATGTGATCACTCCTCCACTAGCTCTAGTATTTCCTAAGAAAGGTTTGTATTTATCCATTAAAAGCTTTAGTTCACAGTAATGCTTTCTAATACCGTTACAGTTCCATTGCAAGATATTTCCACACGCACTAGCTTCAACTTTTGTAGTAGTTCAGTCGTTCATGTACTTCTTTCTTGCCCATTCATTCTCCATTTGGCTTCTAATCTCCTAAAGTTCTAAATCTGAAGTCCTTCCAGGCAGTGGAGGAAATTGGAGGTATGGTACGAGGAACTAGTGTTGAAGGCAGAGCTGGTATTCGTGAAGGATCTAATTTAATTATCTATAGTTTTACATTTTGCATTGTTTTCACCAGGTTGGCCATAAAATATGACAGAATGATCAGGGGATAATGTGTTGTTAAGAAAAAAACTTTGCCATGTATATCCCAAGGAGTGTGATTCTTTTAACGTATGTTCAATTACTGAGTTCCATTTCTGTTTTTCTGAATTAATCCCAACTCACTTTGACTTAATGATAGACAAAGCTCCGGATCTGACACCCAATGTCTTCATCTCCACATAATTTAAAAATATTTTGTTTGAGAGCTTGTTATTGTGATACAGAAGTATTGATCCATTTGTAATATGTGCAACAGCTTGGGAATAATGTATTGATGATAGACCATTTTTTCCTATTGACGATAATGAGGTTGCCCGTATCTCCCATTTTCCCAAAGCGTTTAACATGGTATTATCTAAGGACCTATACGCTTTTGTCGAATCTGAGGTATCATCGCTAGAAAAATATACACCTAATAATAAAGTACTTATCTTTTGGGTTTTTAATGGTGTATTTTAAATTATACAATCTAAACGTTTCGATAACACAGTTAAATTAACACAAGTTTTAATTTTAACTTTACAAAATTGTATATAACATCTTTAGCAATTTTAATAGATATGACGAAGATAACTGTAAATATTATCAAAACATTTAGATTGTATAATTTAAAATTCACCATTAAAAACCAAAAAGATAAGTATTTTATATGTGTTATAATGGTGAAAGTTTATATTTTGATATACACCTAAAACTTTTATACATTCTGCTGTTCATTGAAATGGCAATGGATTTTCTTTCTTTGCTTCCATTTACCTTACCAGAAACTTGTGCATTTGTTAAGATTTAGTTCTAAAGTCGGATTGGATGACATACTCTCGGTAATTTCTTACACGTTAACAAAATCTTTTGAATTTGACACAAACACCGATACGTCGTCTGCATACGCGCTTACTTTTATGTTAATTGCATGAGGACTGGAATTAATGGTAAAACCGCTAATTTGTCGACTAATTAAGGATAAAGGAGATTGAATGGCAATGAAGAATAAGGGACCATATAGACGACATCTCTGCCTGATTCCACTTTGAAGATGAATTCTTCTAGAAAGATTTGGCCCTATTCGTATATGACTTGTTCCATTCTTGTGCATCAGCTTTATTAGTTCTATGAAATAATGACCACAATTTATTTTGTTTAACAGGAATAGAAGGTATCTGTGATTAATTTTATCGAACGCAGCCTTTTAGGTACAGAGGTACTAATGCAGGGTAATCATAAACTATGGATGGTTTTGATATTCGTACCACGATTGTAGCAATTTATGAAACCTTTCTGTTACTGTACTAAGATTTGAGAGGATTTGGAGGATATCCTCCAACATCATTTGGGCAGCCTTTAAGATCTACAATCAAGGTTATCTGGATATTGAAAGCTAAGTCACCGATTATTATGTCTATGCTTTTGTATTACTTTCGAACATGTCAATTTTTACAGTGCAAGATTTCATTTCAACCTTTCGACGTTAAATTTATGAACTTAGATACACTCATTAATCTTTAAGTTATTAGCAATTTTTATCCGTTACAGCAATGTCCTGTTGACTGCCTTGTTTCATATTTTATTGTTCATATTATGTATGACTGTGCTTACGTGCCATGAGAGTTGCCTATACAATAGTATAGAAGTTTACTTAGTATTATAAACTAAATCCATATTTGTTGATCAATTTAGTGTATTATTCACACTGGGTATCTACATAAATTTTAGATTTAATTGTTGCTACATTCTAATCTAAAAGAACATTAATTTTGCCATTGCTTTGGGGTTTAATTCATTTACCAATAATAGGAATAGTATGCTTACTTACACTTGTTACTTGGCTAGGAAAGTGACTAGTACTTTCTTATTATCTAGGGCTGCTTTTATTAATTCTCTCTTTTCTCTATTAACCTTTAGCTACCACTGTAAGGACTAACGATATCTCTACTTTGACCGACCTAACGGCGGACCCTAAGACTACGAATCTTCGCTTTTACTGCAAGATTGGGTACAGGATGTAGTTTTGAACGTAACAAGTCGATTCATGTAAACAAAATAAATACATATTTGGTAAATAACGTTATGAAGCCCTTAAAGTTGTAGTTCTGAGCAAATGCAGGTTGTCTTACCTCATTTTTTTTCCTGTATTAATTTCACATCTAAATACTATGAAAAAGTACATTCATTTGAGAATATAGGTATTAAACGTAATAGTTTTTTTATTTCTTTACAATAGCGTAAATGTAGCACTCAGATAGTGGAAATTAATACGATTCTTTCAGTTCCCAAACGTGTTACAACGCATTTCGGGTTTTCGAAAGTTGAACTTTACACAGATCACCCTCCAAGATCGACCACTGTTGTAGCAACATGGATGGAGATGTTACTGACCTGAAAAGATTAGGTCATTGGAACAGCTCTGCTATTGCGGAATCTCATCTAGATTTCATTGACCATAGAATTTCCGTTGCAAAGAAAATGTTTAGATGTGAATCGTTTGTCGAGCCATAACATTATATTAACTCACACTTAAATTGTAATTGGGAATGGAACAGCGTAAAGACCTACTACGTTTTTTCATCTTGTTGGTTATTCTTATTGTACAGTAAAAGTTACTTATTATTATGGAAAGTAGTACTCACTTTGTTCAGTACTCACAAAACTTCAGTTTAATAATTAGAACAAGTGCTATATGTTATTTGTGGATTTGATCATGGACACATTGGGATAAACCTTTACAAACGACATCTACAGGTTTGTAATAATTTCGGTATGTTGAAAAATTAACACTACCTTTGCGACACTGAACCCTACTATACGCCATTTTAAGTTATAGTGAGATTATATATAAAGATACTTTAACTAATCGAGAAGAACGTCTTCAATAACACATTTCGCTCCAACATACGCTCTTAGACGTACTTCTTCCTCTTTTTCACCTAGTTTTCAGGTACATGGGCAACATCAGCTACCACCTTAGGATCAAGTATACCATCAAATGACATCTAGTTATTATGTATTAAAATGCATTTCATGTAGCAATGAAAAGTTGATTCATCTGGGAGATGAAGCTGTCTGAACATATTTCTTGGAACCATGGGATCGACATTTGCTTCACTGACATTTATCAAAATACGGAATATGAAAATTTTCCCAATCCACAATTACATGAGATTTTCGCTGAAAATAAATTAGAATAAATATTTAAACTTTACAATTAAACGCGTTTTAAGTACTTTCAGTTGCACTGGAATAATTAACACACAAAGAAGTATAAATACCTTCATTTTGGAATCATATGTTTCCTGTAAGGTCTTTGTTTTTATACCTTTTCTATGTGTATCCTTTATTACTATGCAACACTATTCAATGTCGATAATTTTGAAGAGTTCCCACAGTAAGTAACAAAAAGTTGCTCATTATACAAGAAACAGCATGTCATGTATAATGAGTACTCAGGGACACGCATAATTATATATCAAAAAAATTGACAACTATAAATTAACATTATTAACGAAATTGATATATCTTCTATTCATACCGTCCAATTATCATCAGGGCCTTTTTTCATTCCAGGAAAACGCAAGTTTGGTAGTATATTCCCCCCATTAATAAGCCACGAAAAAATCATTTGCAATAATTTGGGTACAGAATACTTTGTATGACATATATAATTGCATCTGAACGTATCCGTGGAGTATCACCATATGTACCAATAAAATTAAAGGGAGCTCCGGCCTGTATCAGAGTACATTAAGAAATTAAAATTAAGGTTTCTTCAACTCCATCAATAGTACCCCAAATCTTAAGAGTTCATGTAAAAAAAGTAGTTAAATACACATTATTCAAGTTCAGAAAACATTCCATATATAATAGCACACATTTAGTGTCTTTGAAATATTTGAGGTGCTATTTTCGGATATTTCGGATCAATAGGAATCGGTACAAAAAGTCACCCCTTTTTTGTTCTTTCTACGTGAAATACCCATATGTGAAGCATTGTTCTAGTGAACAAATCGATACCGAAGCATATAAAACAGCCTAAACTTGATGTCTGTATGTGTATGTGTGTGATTAATACTATCGAACGCAGCCTTTTATGTACAGAGATACCTAGTACAGGATAATTATAAACTATGGATGGTTTTGATTTTCGTACCACGATTGTAGCAATTTATGAAATCTTTCTGTTACTGTGCTAAGATTTGACACTGGATGGAGGTGGTAGAATGAGGATACCCTCTAACATCTATTGCATAGCCTTTAAGATCTACAATCAAGGTTATGTGGATATTGAAGGTTAACTCACCGATTATGCCTATGCTTTTGTATTACCTGTGCTTTCGTGGTTCACTTGTGCATGTGTAAACCAACTAAACCTGTATTAGTGTACAGAGATACCCTATTTTATTAGTTAAAAATTTAAGTAGCTCTATATAAGTTTTAAGTATTCAATTGTAAAATCAATCCGTTACATATGTCCTTTCGAACATGTCAATTTTACAGTGTAAGATTTCATTTCATCTGTTTAGATTTGATGCATAGAAAAACCTGTACGAGTAAATGCATTCAACCTTTCGACGTTGAATGTGTGAACTTAAAGACACTCATTAATCTTTTAGTTATTAGCAATTTTTATTCGTTACAGCAATGTCCTATTGACTGGCTTATTTCAAGTTTTATTGTTTATATTCCGTATGACTATGCTTATGTTCCATGAGAGTTGACTATACAATAGTATAGAAGTTCACCTAGTATTATAAACTAAATCCATATTTGTTGTATTATTCACACTGGGTATCTACATAAATTATTGATTTCATTGTTGCTACATTCTAATCTAAAAGAACATTAATTTAGCCATTGTTATGGGGTTTATTTATATATTATGTTTTGTTCAACATACTTTAATTCATTTACCAATAATAGGAATAGAATGTTTACTAACACTTGTTACTTGGCTAGGAAAGTGACTAATACTCTCTTATTATCTAGGACTGCTTTTATTAATTCTAGCTGGCGCTCCCTTTTCTCTATTAACCTTTAGCTACCACCTTCGTCATTGTAACGACTCACGCCATCTCTACTTTGACCGTCCTAACGGCGGACCCTAAGACTACGAATCTTCGCTTTTTTACTGCAAGATTGAGTACAGCGTGTAGTTTTGAACGTAACAAGTCGTTGCTTGTAAACAATATGAATACATATTTGGTAAATAACGTTATTAAGCCCTTAAAGTTCTAGTTCTAAGCAAATGCAGGTTGTCTTACCTCATTTTTTCCTGTATTAATTTCCCATATGAATACTATGAAAAGTACATTCATTTGAGAATATAGGTATTAAACGTAATAATTTTTTGATTTTTTACAATAGCGTAAATGTAGTACTCAGATAGTAGAAATTAATACGATTTTTCAGTTCCCAAACGTGTTACAACGCACTTCGGGTTTTCGGAAGTTGAACTTTACACAGGTCACCCTCCAAGATCGACCACTGTTGTAGCAACATGGATAGATATGTTACTGATTTGAAAAGATTAGGCCGTTGGAACAGCTCTGCTATTGCGGAATCTTATCTAGAATTCATTGAGCATATAATTTCCTTTGCAAAGAAAATGTTTAGATGTGAATCGTTTGTCGAGCCATAAAATTATATTAACTCCCACTTAAATTTAGATTGGGAAGGAACAGCATAAAGACCTACTTCGTTTTTCATCTGGTTGGTTATTCTTATTGTACAGTAAAGGTTACTTATTATTATGGAAAGTAGTACTCACTTGGTTCAGTGCTCATAAAACTTCAGTTTAATAAGTGGAATAAGTGCTATATGTTACATGTAGATTTGGTCATGGCCACTTTGGAAAAACCTTTACAAATGACATCTACAGGTGTTGTAATAATTTTGTATGGTAAAACACTAACACTAACTTTGCGACACTGTACCTTACTATATGCTATTTTAAGTTACAGTGAGATTATAGTATAAAGATAGCTTTGTTAATTAATTGAGAAAACGTCTTCAATAATACATTTATCTGCAACATACGCTCTTAGACACAGTTCTTCCTCCTTTTCACCTAGTTTACAACAATTCACTGCTAATTCTTCAGGTACATGGGCAACATCAGTTAACGCCTTAGTATCAAGTATACCATCGGATGACATCCAGTTATTATGTATAAAAATACATTTCATGTAGCAATGAAAAGTTGATTCATCTGGGAGATGAAGCTGTCTGAACATATTTCTTGGAACCATGGGATCTACATTTGCCTCACTGACACATTTATCAAAATACGGAATATGAAGGTTTTCCCAATCCACTATCACATGAGATTTTCGCTGAAAATAAATTAGAATAAATATTTAAACTTTACAATTAAAATACTTTTAATTACTTTTAGTTGAACTGGCATTATTAACACACAAAAAGTATGAAGACTTTCATTTTGGAATGACATGTTTCCTGTAAGGTCTTTGTTTTATATCTTTTCTATGTGTATCCTTTATTATTATGCAACACTACTCAATGTCGTTAATTTTAGTTCCCACAGTAAGTAACAAATATTGCTCATTACGCAAGAAACAGCATGTCATGTTTAATGAGTGCTCAGTGACATTCATAATTATATACCAAAAATTGCCAACTATAAATTAACAGTATCCAAGAAATTGATATATCTTCTATTCATACCCTCCGATCACCATCGGGACCTATTTTCATTCCAGGAGAAGTTTGCTAGCATATTCCTCTCATTAATATGCAAGGAAAAATCATTTGCAATAATTTGGGTACATAATACAGTATACGACATATATAATTGCTCCTGAACGTATCCGTGGAGTATCACCACATGTACCAATAAAATTAAAAGGGTCCGGATCTCTATCAGAGTACACTAAGAAATTGAAATTACGTTGATCTTACGTAAAAATCGTTAAGTATACTTTATTCAACTTCACTAAACATTCAATAAATAATAGCACACATGTAGTGTGTTTGAAACATTTGAGGTGCTATTTTCGGATATTTCGGATCACCAGGAATTGGCACGAAAGTAACCTCCTTTTGTCCTTTCTACGCGAAATACCCATACGTGAAGCATTGTTCTCGTGAATAAATCGATACCGAGCCATAAAACACAGCCTAAACTTGTATGAGTATGTGTGTGTCGTGTGCGCGCGCGCTGTGTGTGTGTGTGTGTGTGTGTGTGTGTGTGTGTGTGTGTGTGTGTGTGTGTGTGTGTGTGTGTGTGTGTGTGTGCCTGTATGTGTGTGTCTGTGTCTGTGACGGTGTATGTGCCTGTGCCTGTCTGTGTTTGTGTCTTTGTCTGTGTCTGTGTCTGTGTCTGTATCTGTGTCTGTGTCTGTGTCTGTGTCTGTGTCTGTGTCTGCGTCTGCGTCTGCGTCTGCGTCTGCGTCTGCGTCTGCGTCTGCCTCTGGGTCTGCGTCTCCGTCTATGTCTCCGTCTCCGTCTGCGTCTGCGTCTGCGTCTGGGTCTGCGTCTGCGTCTGCGTCTGCGTCTGCGTCTGCGCTGCGCCTGCGTCTGCGTCTGCGTCTGCGTCTGCGTCTGCGTCTGCGCCTGCGTCTGCGTCTGCGTCTGTGTCTGCGTCTGCGTCTGCGTCTGCGTCTGCGTCTGCGTGTGCGTGTGCGTGTGCGTCTGCGTCTGCGTCTGCGTCTGCGTTTACGTCTGCGTCTGCGTCTGCGTCTGCGTCTGCGTCTGCGTCGGCGTATGTGACTGTGTCCGTGTGTGTGTCTGTGTCTGTGTCTGTGTCTGTGTCTGTGTCTGTGTCTGTGTCTGTGTCTGTGTCTGTGTCTGTGTCTGTGTCTGTGTCTGTGTCTGTGTCTGTGTCTGTGTCTGTGTCTGTGTCTGTGTCTGTGTTTGTGTCTGTGTCTGTCTCTGTGTCAGTGTCAGTGTCTGGGTCTGTGTCTGTGTCTGTGTCTGTGTCTATGTCTGTGTCTGTGTCTGTGTCTGTGTCTGTGTCTGCGTCTGTGTCTGTCTCTGTCTCTTTCTCTGTGTCTGTGTCTGTGTCTGTGTCTGTGTCTGGTCTGCGTCTGCGTCGGCGTTGTGACTGTGTCCGTGTGTGTCTGTGTTTGTGTCTGTGTCTGTGTCTGTGTCTGTGTCTGTGTCTGTGTCTGTGTCTGTGTCTGTGTCTGTGTCTGTGTCTGTGTCTGTGTCTGTGTCTGTGTCTGTGTCTGTGTCTGTGTCTGTGTCTGTGTCTGTGTCTGTGTCTGTGTCTGTGTCTGTGTCTGTGTCTGTGTATGTGTTTGTGTCTGTGTCTGTCTCTGTCTCAGTGTCTGTGTCTGTGTCTGTGTCTGTGTCTGTGTCTGTGTCTGAGTCTGTGTCTGTGTCTGTGCCTGTGTCTGTGTCTGCGTCTGTGTCTGTCTCTGTCTCTTCTCTGTGTCTGTGTCTGTGTCTGTGTCTGTGTCTGTGTCTGTGTCTGCGTCTGCGTCTGCGTCTGCGTCTGCCTCTGTGCGTCTGCGTCTGCGTGCGTATGTGACTGTCTTTGTCTGTGTCTGTGTTTGTGTCTGTGTCTGTGTCTGTGTCTGTGTCTGTGTCTGTGTCTGTGTCTGTGTCTGTGTCTGTGTCTGTGTCTTGTCTGTGTCTGTGTCTGTGTCTGTGCCTGTGTCTGTGTCTGTATCTGTGTCTGTATCTGTGTCTGTAACTGTGACTGTGTCTGTGTCTGTGTCTGAGTCTGTTTCTGTTTCTGCGTCTGTGTCTGTGTCTGTGTCTGTGTCTGTGTCTGTGTCTGTGTCTGTCTCTTCCTCTGTCTCTGTGTCCGTGTCTGTGTCTGTGTCTGTGTCTGTGTCTGTGTCTGTGTCTGTGTCTGTGTTGTGTCTGTGTCTGTGTCTGTGTCTGTGTCAGTGTCTGTGTATGTCTGTGCCTGTGACTGCGTCTGTGTCTGTGTCTGTGTCTGTGTCTGTGTCTGTGTCTGTGTCTGTGTCTGTGTCTGTGTCTGTATCTGTGTCGTGCCTGTGTCTGTGTGTTGTGTGTGTGTGTGTGTGTGTGTGTGTGTGTGTGTGTGTCGTGTGTGAATGTGTGTGTGTGTGTGTGTGTGTGTGTGTGTGTGTGTGTGTGTGTGTGTGGTCGTATGCTGTGCGTGTGCGTGTGTGTGCGGTATGTGTGTGTGTGTGTGTGTGTGTTCTGTGTCTATGTAGTGTGTGGTATGTGAGCTTGCATTTATGTGTGTGTGTTTCTACATGTGTACGTACGTAGTCTGCAAATGTATTCGTGTGTACGTGTGTACATCTGTACGTGTGTACGTGTGTACGTGTGTAAGTGTGTACGTGTGTACGTGTGTGCGTGTGAACGTCTGTACGTGTGTACGTGTGTACGTGTCGTGTACGTGTGTACGTGTGTACGTGTATGTACGTGTGTACGTATTACGTGTGTAGTGTGTATGTTTGCGATGTACGTGTTACGTGTACGTGTGTACGTGTGTACTGTGTGTGGTGTATGTACGTGTGTACGGTGTACGTGTTTGTATGTACGTGTGTACGTCTGTACGGTGTACGTGAGTAAGTGTACGTTGTACGTGTGTACGTGTGTACGTGTTGTGTATGGCACGTGTGTACGTTTGTACGTGTGTACGTGTACGTCTGTACGTGTGTACGTGTGTACATCTGTTCGTTGTACGTGTGTACGTGTGTACGTGTGTACGTGTGTACGGTGTGTGTACGTGAGCTATTGTACGTGTACGTCTGTACGTGTGTACGTGTGTACGTGTGTACGTGTGTACGTCGTGTACGTGTTACTGGGGCACGTGTGTCGATGTATACGGTTTACGTGTACGTTGTACGTGTGTACTGTGTACGTGTGTACGTGTGTACGTGTGTCGTGTACGTGTATACGGTGTACGTGTGTACGTGTTTACTGGTACGTGTGTACGTTACGTGGTACGGTGTACGTATGTACGTGTGTGTACGTGTACGTGTGTACGTGGTACGTTGGTACTGTGTACGTGTACGTGTACGTGTGTGACGTGTGTACGTTGTGTACGTGTGTACGGTGTTGTGTACGTGTGTTACGTGTGTACGTGTGTACGTGTGTGTGTACGTGTGTACGTGTGTACGTGTGTACGTGTGTACGTGTGTACGTGTGTAGTGTTACGTGTGTACGTGTGTAGGTACATGTGTACGTGTGTACGTGTGTACGTGTGTACGTGTGTACGTGTGTACGTGTTACTGTGACGTGTACGTGTGTGTATACGGTGTACGTGTACGGTTTATGTACGTGTGTACGTTGTACGTGTGTACGTGTGTGTAGTGTACGTGTGTACGTGTGTACGTGTGTACGTGTACGTGCGTGTACGTGTGTACGTGTGTACGTGTGTACGTGTGTACGTGTGTACGTCTGTACGTGTCTACGTGTGTACGTGTGTACATCTGTACGTATTTACGTGTGTACGTGTGTACGTGTGTACGTGAGTACGTGTACGTGAGCACATATGTACGTGTGTACGTCTGCGTGTACGTGTGTACGTGTGTACGTGTGTATGTGTGTACCTGTGTACGTGTCTACTGGTGCACGTGTCGATGTACGTCTTTACGCGTGTACGCGGGTACATGTGTACGTTTGTACATGTGTACGTGTGTACGTGTGTACGTGTATACGGTGTACGTGTGTACGTGTTTACATGAGTACGTGTACGTATTTACGTGGGTACCGGTGTACGTATGTACGTGTGTATGTGTAGTAGTGTACGGTGTAGTGTATACGTGTGTACGTGTGGACGTTTGTACGTGTGGACGCGTGTACGTGTTTGCGTGTGTAGGTGTATACGTGTTACGTTGGACGTGTACGTGTGTGCGATATACGTGTGACGTGTACGTGTAAGTGTGACGTGTGTACGTGTTTACGTGTCTGCGTTGTACGTGTGTACGTGTGTTCGTGTGTACATGTATACTTGTGTACGTGTACGTGTACGTGTACGTGTGTACGTGTTACGTGTGTACGTGTGTACGTGTACGTAGTGTACGTGTACGTATGTACGTGTACGTAGCACATATGTACGTGTGTACGTGTGTACGTATGTATGTGTGCGGGTGTACGTGTGCACGTATGTTGTGTACGTGTGTACGTGTGTACGTGTACGTGTGTACGTTTGTACGTGTACGTGTGTACGTGTGCATGTGTACGTGTATACGTGTGTACGTGTGTACGTGTATACGTGTGTACCTGCATACGTGTGTACGTATGTTCGTGCGCACGTGTGTACGTGTACGAGTGCACGTGAGTAGGCGTGTACGTGTGATGTTGTGTGTGTACGTCCGTGCGCACGTGCGTACGTTCGTACATGCGTCGTACGTTCGTATGTATAGCAGTACAACTCAGCACGTGACACATATGCCCTGTAACGCACTCAACGTGTTAATTTTCAATACATCTTCGACAAATGAAAAAGGAACGTTATTTTATTTTTATAAAATTGTATTAAATATTAAATACCAAAGAGAAGGGATTGTGTCTATGCACGTAGGGCTTAAGTAACATTTATTATATTTCATGATTCAAACATTTTGCGCACGTGTATATGTTTATAACTGTATGGGTTTTATACATTTAATGTATGAGATGTTACAAACAAGTTGCAACATACGTTTCGTGGGCTGTTTAACCCTTGCCCATACTTGCTAGTATACAACGACGTACGAAGTTATGTGCTGGACATATCGGATTTACTGTTTTGTCTCTTTCAAGATCAAGTAGGCAAAGTAATCACCCTTGTATAACCCTAAGGAAACTATTACATCAACTGATCGGCCAATATCTAGTTATTATTTCATGAATCTATTTTGAGAATTCATGAACTATAATTATTAAATTAATTAATTATACGTAGCAAGTTAATATTTATTGGTTAATTAAATATTTATAAGTTTACTTATATAATAATTTTGGACCACCATAAACTGTATTTGACTCGATTTTATGTAATTTAACATTAGATTTTATCTTTAGAAATTAATTATTAATCCATATCTTTTTCCCGATTTAATGTCGGGAAAAAGATATGGATTAATAATTAATTTCTTAAAGATAAAATTAGGAAAGAAGAAATGTAAGTTAAAATTACATAAAAAAGTTTCAAGTTTCCTAAAATAAATACTTTTCTATTAAATTATTAAAGAATTTCACATCATATATTATTGTTGAACCTCAACGAAATGCTCCCTCATGTGTAAATAAACTAAAAAGGATATAAAAATGAATGGAGTGTGCATGTTAGTGTCATAATAAATTTTAGTCGCAAAACCCATTGTTATATAACCAAAGGCTTTATATGTAAAGTAATTATTTAGTCAAGTATTCGGTGAGTTGTACATATAAGTATATTACATAATTCAGTAGTATAAAATGTTAATAAAAAATAAATTGTTATATAGCATATATTGAGATACTGCACACAAAGTATTTCATTGAGGTATAAAAAGAAAATATGTTTCTCTTAAAGTAACTGCCAAATTTATAGTGTACAAGTCCGCGCTCGAATAACACAAATTAATACATTATTTTCCACTTTCTTCCGGGTTTCACTATACGAAGTAGCGACCTCTTTAAGAATTTACGACGGTAGCAAAAAACTAGGAAGAGACAACTAAATAGAGTTCGTGCTGAGTGTCAGTATCCGAGTGTCGAAACGATTAGAGTTACGTTTCTTTAACTATTTGTTTCAAGTGGAATTATAGCAAATTATTTTTAAATAGAATACTAATATTGTTTGTACGAAAATAAATGTTTTTATTATATGTTAGTAGAGTACTAAATAATAGATAATAAAATAGTCTTCAAACCAGTTTCACGTATTGTTAGTCCTTATATGAAAATGAATATGACCTTTTAAAATTTTCTTTCATTTATTTTCAGATTTTTAAGGATTTATTAAAGAATTTAATTAAACGAATACACATTATTTTAATTGTAATTTTTACAAGAAAACCACCTTACATTAGACGTTCAAAGTTATCATCGTGGTGTTGACCGCAAAGTCTTAAGATAAAGGCATTGACGCAATTGATCAACAAATTACTGCTAAAAAGATTAACGATAAAACAATTATTCAAAAAATTGTGCAAAGTAGGCATTAATTCACGCACTGACTCTTTTCTAAGTAGGCAGATGCCAATAAATTTTCGGATTTGTCAAGATATTTCAGCCTTTTGTAACTGCACTGTTTGTTTGGCATTAATTGTTCCAAAAAATCTTAATAGAGAACGTAAAAATGGACTATGGTACTAATATTGAATACGTTGACATGTTGTTAATTTTTGGGGAAGTATACAAGAAGTCAACAGCTGCAATATGCTGAGCGGTTTCCTAACAGACCATTCCACAAAAATTCACTACTCTGGTACTCCGTGCACGAGAGACTGGTGTATTGTAAACACGTCAAGGTCTGGATGGTAAGCCTGGCTGATACTAACGAATTTTGGATGCCGAAGAAGAAATATTAAACCTTGTTGAAGAAGATCCGTCCAGTAGTACTCCAGAGTTATCTGGACAAGTGGGTGTCTCAAATCGGATTGTCTGGCGAATACTGCGCGAAAATCAATTTTATCGTTTCCATAAAAAAAATTGCCGGGTGACTCAATGATAGAGCAATGTAAACTGGTGCATTATGGTTAATCTTTGGCAATAAAATATATTTATCTTATTATATGGCTAGAGAGTGTACGCCGTGTAAAATAATTTTTTAATATACAGATTGTTTACAAAAAGCAGGGAAAGACAAAACATTTTTTTAATAGAACACCCTGCATATCAATCTTTGGATTTTTGGATTCTATGTGCAATTGTAAAACTTTATTCAGATAGATTATTATTATTTATTCAGATAGGTTTCATGTAGGTAAAATTTATGGTTTTTAAATAATCCCAACTATCCAACAAATTGCATTTACAGGTACAGCTTTATTATTATGTACCATCTTGTGTTTTGTTAGGAAAACATTTACACTTAGTCCAAGGAAATAAAAAACTTAAGTATATTTTCTGAAGAAGAAATATTAGACATAAATGCTACAAGGTATTCAAAATGTATGTTCAAACCTGCGAAATCTGAAATTCTAAAATATTACTTTTCCCAAATGGAACACCCTGTATATTTTTACGCAGTGTTAAAGAGAATCAAAAACCACACAATTCTTCATAAGTATGTTCTATACCCATCACTCAATATTTTTGAGTTCCTTTGATTTCCCTATATTATTTAATACTTCAACGGTTCTTCCTGCGAGTAGCCATGAAAACAATTTCGCACATGACAAGTTATTTAACCTGTCAAACTGTCATTGAGTTTTGGTAGCCATTTAAGATTGTGAAAGTTTGTGTGTTCAATAGTAAAATAATAGAGTTTTATCGTTGTTATCATAAGTGGGGTAATAGTATATTAAAACACAAGTACCATAAGGCACTATATTGGCGCACGCATTCAGGGAGGTCCCAATTGGATAAGTGCGTCAATAGAGTGACTTAAGTTACAGATATCCTAAATAATGAATATTTATCCCCTCCCCACCCGAAGTCGTTCCGTCTTCCGATGATTTCAATAAAACCGAGGCGCGCTACAGACGCTCCATTTCTGAGTGAACATTCGCTCGGAGACGTCGAGCTTGTTAAATCCAGGACGAAACTACAACCTCTCAGGAACCAAGACATCAAGGAATCGATACCGAGAAAAATTAACAAGGAATCCAGCAACAGTCAGGAATCACAAAGGAATCAAGAAAAAGCAAGGTATTAACTAATTAATAATGAATTTTAAAATAAATTATTGTCTTTATTAATACTAACAAAGCCCTTCATTCTAACGCGCAAGTTTTTATCTAGCTGTGTATGAGGTTGCACCTCGGTGGGAGTCTACTCTTTCTTAAACACGCCACTTTTTACCCCTAATTTACGTACCTTTATTGACCGCCATGGTGAAACATGGCAAACCGGGCCCCTGGGCTACGGTTCCCCTTGCTCTTTCCCTGCCCTCGAGACCCGTGATACCACCTCCATGCATATCCTTCAAAATTAAAGACGACATCCTCACTATCTCGTGGCCTCGTACGATATCCCACCTGCAAGCAAACCCGTTCACCGTGCCTCTAAAGCACCCAATCCTTCCACTGCTCTTTGCACTACGGCATCCTAACCTAACCCTGGCGCTAGACCCACCACTAATCCTTCGTCTAACTCAACCTCAACCGAGGAGTGCCCCACCCGTAACCTCTGTTACCCCACCTGTGGTGAAAGCCACAAAGCCTCCTCCTGTACGCGTCTAAATACATTAAAGTGTTACAACTGCGGTGGACCTTACGCGAGGTTCTCTTTTGCCTGAGTGACCCGTGCAATCCCCACCAACCCGGTACCGACCGCCGTTCTCAAACCGCTCCCTCTTCCCACATCTGACACCAAAGACATCAAACACCTGCATACTCCTTTCATTTCGGATTTTATCGCCTTCCTTACCTTCTCCCACATCCAACTATTCCTTGAGCGCCGGATCGACATTGCGAAATGTGTCGACAATACGTCCAGAGGGTATTTGGAACGCTGTACTAGAATAAACTTTGTTGGTAATGATATCGCTATTTCTACCCACCCCATCCGTTCCTAATCTTCCACCGTAACTCCTCACCCAAATCCTTTCCCTCACCCTAAGTTGAATGGGTCTTATAATAGGGACAATTAGTGCAACATCTCGAATGTGTTGCTGCAACGGTGCACTTCCCTCTTCCCGTCACCTTCTTTAGTTATTGAATTCCTCCCAAAGAAGTAATTTCCAATTTCCTACCAGACCATAACCCAATTCTATCCTCCTAGAAGACTTTAACGCCCGACATGGCCAATTTTAGATTCCATGACAAACAGAAGCAGTATCCGCCTATCCTCAATATTATTAACCTACCACTGTTCAGGATAAGGAACATCAATTCCACATTTATTAGTCATCAAGGTTCCTGTATAATCGATCACACTATATGAACCGAACCACTAATTCAACGCATGTCCTCCGATTGCCACTTAGATGAAACCGTCACACCAGACCACCTCTCTCTTCTCGCTAAAACATCCCTTGGCCCCGATCCACCCCATCCTTCTCCTCCATTAGCCGTACAGGTTTTCAAAACGCCGATTGGAATGTACCACCAACAACCTTTAGTCGTACCATATCCACACTCCCATCGATGCCGAGAGAGCGGTCAAAGCCTTAATCCCCCAAAAGCCAATCGATATCTTCCGCAAACCTCTCCCACAATATATCGTAGCCTTGATCGAATGGAAGAGGTGAGTATATCTCGAATTTATAAGATCAAGGGATCCCGCTCTCAAGACCGAATATAACGCCCTAATCCGGCGTCAAACCAACACATACACCGAAAGCAAATGGGTTCGGGCCACCTCGAAACCCAATTACAGAGATGGAAAGAAGAACGCAAAACCAAGCCCAAATCCCGCCTAACCGATGCTCAGGATAACTTAATTTCTAGAGATCAAGATAAGGCCGAAGTTCTCCGCCATAACCTTCAATCAGTTTTTTCTTCACCTAATCATCCCTCGTTCGATGACGATTTTAAAAACTCTGGACAAAGTACGGAAACGGTCCAACCTCCTAGGCGCCCTTAGGGACCGCACAGGAGGTTGTCAACCCAAATCCTATAGGAAGACATTCATACGGCTCGTCATATACCTCGGTCTCCATTGTATACTACCCCAAAACCCGGAGAGCTAAAATCCATAGCCCCATGTAAACGCCCAGTCCTACTGAGATTAGGCCGATTACA
Source organism: Vesta saturnalis (assembly GCA_036346205.1). NCBI lineage: Eukaryota > Metazoa > Arthropoda > Insecta > Coleoptera > Lampyridae > Vesta > Vesta saturnalis. The sequence goes on from JARFJB010000269.1 coordinate 83,150, forward strand.
CTAAAGAACACCCAACGAAATCACCATACAACACGCCAACACTACACCGATCACACAACGACTCAAAACACTACAAACAAGCCGTAGGATACTCGGGAAACAGAAGCCACCACATCCAATATCAAAGATCCCACAGGAAAGAACCTAAACTCAAATTTAAGCACTCTCCAGCCATCTTCCAAACCTCCTAGAAGACATCCCATATGCACTAGGATAAAAGCGAATACTACCACTGCTAAAGACTAAGGAAACCGATAAAATACATATCACCTACACACGCTTCAAACTCAAACAAACAAAATAATATAATGTAATACATATTAATAATATTGTTTTTTTTTTGCAACCACAATATCACACACCATATTTTATGCACTAATGCAGTACACATAATAATCCAATCCCACTAACATACATAAGACCCAGGACTGAAGAGGAAGCAGATTTCGACCAGTTCGCAAGAATAAGATATAAGAATGTGCAATACTAAGAATAAGCATTTAACAATAACCATAGAAAGAACAAAAAATACAGACGATCTCATTTTCATTCCAGCGTTCACTATTACGGGTCTATTGGCTCATGATTCTCCGTTGAGTCAACAAGAATCAATCCGGCTATCATAGTTTCATTACACCGGGTCTTACTGCTACTAACATTTGTGATCATCTATACGTAAGTTTACTCACACAATCTCATACAAAGGTTAGTGAACGGCGCTACGTGGGGAGTTCATTACTGATATAGCCTATTACTTACATCGTCGGACAGAAACGCAGAAGACCCGTAAGCAAGTTCCGGCGTTCTACACATGTCTTGCAAGTTAGGGTTAGCAATTCTTTTTAGAATACAATTGAAATTTCCCGCCAAAACAAAATCGCCGAGGGCTTAGATTCTGACTCATAATTTAAACAATTGGACTATACCCTGCCCTGCTCCTTCCCCACGTGACTACCTCCACAATTTAATTATGACTTATAACTAAAATTAAATTAAAACGGCGGAGGGCTTTGATTATGGCCTCATAATTACACACTAAATAAGTGGGCCTTAACAGAGGGGCGAAGATACAAGAGCACATTGCGGTGCCCTACACCTATCTTATGCGTTAGCGTGAGGGCCCCCAATACCATTACCATTTCCTGCCAAAAAAGATGGCCGAGAACTTTGATTATGACGCCATAATTAAAAACAGAATAAAGGAGGAATAAGGGGACGTACGGCGTCCTATACCTGTCTTATGCGATATCCCCCTTATTAGAATACACTTTTACATTTCCCGCTATGGCCGAAAAAATGGCCTCCAAAACAAAATGGCCACCAAAACAAGAATGGCCGGCAAACCACGCCCACAAAATGGCCACAATCAATCCGAAACTAGGAGTCTGAACTGCCAAGAAGGCCTAAAGATCCTTAATTAGGAAAAGGAAAAAGAAAGGGCCACGTATTTCATTGCCTCCCCAAAAGGGAGGGCGGACTGCTCGAGCTTTCCTTGCTCCTTCAGCCACAATCATGGATTCCCAGCATACATACATACATTACGTATACATGCATGGTGGGATTAAGTATGGGTGTGGTCAGGATACGATCGGAAGAAACGGGGTTAGGGTTCTGAGGGGGAAAATACTACCTCAGAATTCGCCTAAGTAGCCTCACATGGTGTGCATATACGCAGTGACGATGCCGCTACATGTGTATGAGGAAAAACCCCTGAAAAAACCTCACACAAGGTTGACGGTTACGGGAATCGAATCGGGCCCATTATCTCCCGGATGCTAGGCAGGTCGTGTTACCACTACGCTACCAACTCGGTCTTAATTAGAGTAAAAATGTAACGTGACCATCCTCACATCAGTCACGTGACCGCCCCGCACCCTAAATACTGGGGGTGGACTGACAGAAAGGCTCTTAATACTACCAAAAAGGCCGTAATTAGGCGTAAAAATACAGTCAATGTGCTGGAAATTCGAAAAGTCGACCCCGCCCTCACAAACAGCAAAAGGGTCACTAATTAGGGTAAGATTGCCTTCAAGAGTTGAAATACCATCAAGGGGTTGAAAAACGACCCCGAAAAGAAGCCGAGAAAGTAGGGGTGGGAAATGACCACGGTCTCGTGGGCGTGGCTTCTCCCATTCCATTTTGTCCTCAAGTGCCCTACTTCTACTATCAAGTGAATGATTTGTTATATTCATAGACAAAAACTGTGAAGAAAATGATGCAGAAAAATTTGATAAAAATAGAAGTGTTTTAAAACATTTTAAACGTCTTAGATTTGTTTTTAAAAAAATCTGCTTTAGCTTTCATATTTGAGCAACTAAAAGTACATGCAACAAACAAGGCATGATGGTTATTCAAATAATACTATGATTTTAGCGTCGATTCTTGTAACAATAAGTCCTTATGCTTACAAACACTTTAGACTTTTTGGTGTACTCATCCAGATAGACCAAAATCAACTTGCAGTTTTTTGTTGACTAACCTGCAACGGAAGAAAAAATATGTAAAAACCCTGTTTAAGTTATTATCTGACCGTGAAAATATGTCATATTATTGATGGACGAAATCTATATTAAACCGTTTCTAGATTAGGAGGCAGGAAAAATTGTTGGGGCTGTTTATAATAACACGTTTGTTTAGAAAATTCTGTCTTTGAGTTTATGATAACCAGCAATATGTCAAGCGTAAGTTATGCATATTAGTCCTCCCTTCCAAACATGATCACTCTCCGGGTTTAATTAAGGAAGGTATAATTAAGTGAGGAATTGGATACAAAGCACTTTGTGTTATTAGTGACAATAATGCTGTAAGCAGTAAAGCTATGAGTAATTATTCTGATAAGATAAGTTTAAGTATTATTTATCCTCACTCTACCGATAGAACACGTCCTGTTTTTTATTTATTCGCCTATGTGCCGAGTGAGCAAATAAGTGAGTACGACCTGCCAATCTGACAACAAAATTAAACTTTAATTTCGCTATAACTCTCAAGCCAACTACAAAATTAAAATAAATCTTGTATCATTTTTATGGAAAAATTAATTTACTTTTTGATTTTGATATAATAAATACCTACATCATTGCAATTAAAATTTTAAAGAATAAGCGTGAAAACCTTTTCTTTTTATTCTTAACGCCCCCTAAGGACGGTGATAGACATTAAAAATTACTGTGGGTCCTTAATTCGATTAACAACAGCTATCTCTTTAATATGAAACCAACATTAATCCAAACTTCGTCAATTAAAAATTCATTTCGCTTTAACTTTAAAATGAGCAAAGATATCAACTTGCGTTGTTCTTGTAAACCTTATCTGCTCTCCGAATACGATGTCAAAAATATGTCGCTGTTTAAATTTTCGGAGTAAAATGAAGAAAATCATATATAACAAATTGCACCCTCTAGCACTGTTATTAGGAACGATTGTGTAACAATGGGAACGGAAACTTAAATACCTACATTTGTCTTCCAAAAAAGCTTTATTTTACTACAATTGAATAAGTGGTTTAGAATCTAAAGCAATTTTAATGATTACACCATCAATAGTTTCCCCCACTCTTATTATGGTCAGTACGCCAATGAACCTTAAACCTAAGTTATGTAGAATTGTCTAAATTTGTACGACATTCAGTGTTGACCCTAAAAAGCATAAATACAACAAAAACTCTAAATTAATCACATGAACTAAAACTGGCGTATCAGTTTTAAATCAAACGAAAAATTATTTAACCCAAAATTAATAACCAAATTTATTTCACTTAGATGTCTACCATTGCGTATTTCTTAAGCACAACAACAAAAGTTAAAGGAAATTAATAGTACAGGCAAAAAAATATAAAGCAAAATTTTCCACACAGCAACCAGAAGGTGTTAGGTTGCTACTATTTCTGTAAGCCTATATTCCAAAAGCGTAATGTAGAATTATTACAATTACCAGATAGTTTAAAGTAAATATGATTCACCATGTGTTTGAAGGCCGATACAGTTAGAATCAAAAAACAATTGAATAGCTTCCTTATTATGATAGCGTTTGTTGACACGTAGATAAATATACAAAAAAATGAACTATAGAACATGCATTAATCATTTAGCATAAACATCTATAAAATTTCGATATGGGTAACCTTATATATAAGCGGTCTAGCTCATACGAGCACAAATACAAATATTAACGTACCTCGTGGAACACTTTGTACAACAGTCTAGTTTAGTAAGTGGCAACGTTTCAATTTACAAACAGCTGATAACTACAAAGCAATAAGTATACAGTTATAACATCTGTTTAAACTTTGCAATTTTTTCCAAATACAAAGTTATTACACCTGAAAATAGCCAAAATATTGTAGCTAGTATTTGCAATTTATTCGCAAGGAACTTGTAAGTAAATTATTATAAGTTTTTGTTATGAACATAAGTTCAAATAATATAATTAATTATTAATTTTATTAAAACATAAAAGTTTACCTCAGTAGGATTCGAACCTACGACCTGTACTTTGCTAGAGTACTTATTCGTTCATAACAAAAAACTTATAATAATTTAATATTAGTCAAGTTGCTTTGGTATGTGCGAATCCTTGCGATATTGCAGGCTCACATTCCATTAATATAAGTAATTTGATTGTAATCTCATTATATTTAGAATTGACATCCGTTCTACATACATAAAGACAAGACGGTACTCTAGCAAAGTACAGGTCGTAGGTTCGAATCCTACTCGAGGTAAACTTTTTATTTATGTATTTAATAAAATTAATAATAATTTTTAATTACATATTTACCTTGAACTTATTCGTTCATAACAAAAAACTTATAATAATTTAATATTAGTCAAGTTGCTTTGGTATCTGAGAATCCTTGCGATATTGCAGGCTCACATTCCATTAATATAAGTAATTTTATTGTAATATCATTATATTTAGAATTGACATCGTTCTACAACATAAAGACAAAATTTACATCGATTGGGGCTTGAACCTTGGTGGCGCAGTACTCTAGCAAAGTACAGGTCGTAGGTTCGAATCCTACTCGAGGTAAACTTTTATTTATGTATTTAATAAAATTAATAATAATTTTTGTGTAAGTAAAGTTCACAACATTTCCACTAAAACTTAGCAGTGTAATTTGTTATATTAACGAATTGTTTTAAACCTACTCTGCAGATCAACTACCTACAGCGTTTGTCGATATAGCGAGAGCTTCGCCATGAAGGGATACAACGCAAATGAAACTGCACAGGATGTTGCTTGTGTATGATTGCTTAACTGAGTGTTCAACTATATATAAATCTATTTGCTTGTAGTAAGATAAGTGTCCGATATAACATCGTAACCATAAAGTGTTTTTGACCTAGCTATGGTAGACCATTTTCACGTTACATGATAATTCGGATGATCGTTGACCAGGTATGATGGTAGAATCGGTCACAGCAATATCTTGAAGAACGAAGGACAATAGTTACCAATCGCAAGAAAAAATCCAGAAAAAAAACTCTTAGTTTAGATACTAAATTTCAAAAGTATATTTTAATTTAATTGTAAAAATGTATTTTAATAAGTTAAATGTTAAAACAGAGGTGATCAGTACAAAAGAAAGAAACAAAGTGATTTCGCTTACCTCTTGATCTGACGAGAAACTTTAGTTCCGTGAAAATGAAACTAACTGTAATTAGTATACTTCTATAATGGGAACAGAAGGTAAAAGCAGTAATCACTATTTATGACTTTTATTAAGTAAAGATTTCATAGCAGTTACAAGAAAATATTTCTCCCATTATAAGTTTTTGCATTTGTTCGTGTTTGCTTAGAATGGCTTCTTCAGTCACAGAAGGAACCAGAAAGAGAAGTTGCATGCTTCTTTTCAACAAGAGATACGTCCACTGTGCCAAATTACTAAAAAATTGAGACCGCCGTAAGGTGTTTTACATAACAACAGGTATAAAAATCTCAACTCATACTAAAATTCCTAAATTAACACGTTACAAATTCTATCATCATTTGAATTCATAATGAAATAATTAAGCATAAACTAGACAACCTTCGTCGAACTTCCCTAATTTGTCACATTAGATAAAAAAAAACATTTTTTGTGGAAGAGACTATAAAGAAAAACTACATGAAACCAAATGCGTCAAATTAGGAATTGACCTGGTGGCAGGCCACTTTCATATCAAATCAATAAAATTTAGTCAATAAAATTTAATTTACTAAAGTGTTTTATAGATCACTAAAATTCGTTAATTATTGCTTTCGCTGCTCGAGATGACATTACAAATAATGCTAGTAAATTAAATTAATCATCTATTAAACAAACACATGTCATTAAAAACACAATGACGGTACATATGCTAAACTTAAAACCGCTCCAATTCGTGTGCCGGTTATCTCAAAAATTTGGGTTAGAAGAGATTATACTGCCCTTGTTTCCAAATTGCTCCAACTTGCAGTTTCGCCCTCTAATCTTAGAATACATTTCAAAGATGTTATCTAAATATTGTTAATATTCGAAACATTTACACAAACAATTTATCACTTCAAATCATTAATTTTAGAGCGTGAAATTTTTGTACATATCAATCTGAGGTACATCCAAATAAACAACCTTAAAATATTAAAAATGACGCAAATAAATGTAGTTCTTCAGATTTAATTAAAATAATCCCCATCGACTAACACTTGAACAAAAACGACTATGTTTATCTGCTTATCGCCGCATAATTTGGCGAAAACACTGCCAATTGTAAAATAAGCACAAACATCATGAATATAACAGGTTAGAATACCTTCTAAAAGTATTCTTTGACTCTTCTCCTCCAGATTACAACGGAAACAATCTAGACGAGAATGTCGTCAGCAAAATTTATTACTACCAATAAGCGGCAACCAAGTGTTGCGACTTCCAAGTATCAAATTTGTTAACGTTGCCTTCTTATCGGACTTAACCACGACGTTGCAAAGCTTATGTACACAGAAGCTTGTACTCACTGTATTATTTACACAATTTGAATCAATGAGGTAGCTATGATTAGTGTAAGTATTTCCAAATTTAGGTACAGTGAGACTTGGTCTATTAGATACTGATAGCAGAAACGCGGAAATAGAGACCGGCACGCACAATACTTCACCATAAAAAATAATTTTAATCCGCAAAAGCGATCTAAAGCTTCCCCAATCAGAAAGCACTTGTCGAAAACGCTATGCTAATTCCGGAAACAATAAGGTTTGGTTAACCACGATAAATCCACATAAAGTTTCCCGGCCTGGTGAACCTCCAACGAAAAAAGTCGCACAAAATCGAAAGGGGCGCGCTGCCCACGATACGTTCGTAAGGTTCGGGTACGCAGACGGAAAACTCTGTGGCACTACCATGTGCCACAACTGCGCTCAACCAAGACAAGTCCAAAACTGAAGAATCACATTCAAACATACAGTTTCGCCATATTGTAATTTAATATCCACAACCAATCAAATTGCTCATTACATTCAATTTATCAACCGCGCTAAAAAGGAACACACCTCGGCATACGAAACGGCAAATTACGTCATATCTTTCTTTTCAAGCCATAAGTAATAATGAGTGCTCTGCAAAGCAATTGGAGAAAGCTTGTATCAATGTAGAGTACTCCTCAAAAAATGAAAATAACTGAAAATAGTAGTTTGTCTAACACTAACACAAGTAATGAAATTATCAATCGTTGTAATGTAACATTCAATATAAAGATGCTGAATTGTACAACAAATTTTGTAGTTTAATATCGAACTTCAGAAATCCCTTTGAATCTTCTGATTCCGACTACTTTGTTTTACAAAGTGCTCTCAGATAAAGGCTATACTGGAAATATGAGAGAATTAACTATTAATAATGTACTACGGCACTTGCATCACGTTGGTTGCTTAGTAAATGAAAAAAAAACCAAAGACGGTTTAATGCCTCTAAAATTTTAATGCAATGTATTTTACGACATACATTATTTATTAGATCTGACCATTAATTTTATAAAAACATTGTAAAGTAATAAAAAATTAACAAATTTCATTCAAGGAGAATTGCGGAAAGAAATGATGCCATTATATCCTGTTAAAGTCTTAATACCGTTTTTCTTGTACATAGACGATTAGTAACCCTTTAGGTTCTCACTCACGTACGCATTCTATGCAGTATTGAAAGCTAATCAATTAGGTGAATGTCCCCATCTAATTTTCTTCTGATATTCTTTTGTTTCTAACTAGCAATAAACTTCAAAATGGCTGACGAGAAATGCGAAATTTTGATACTGTTGTGTCATTACTGGAAACAAAACGTTTCTATAACCTCCGCGGAGATACAAGTCTTAAGAGGAAACAAGTTTTTGGTCGGCCCAACTCGTTAAGTAACGCTGAACTTCGAGACGTTGAAGCAAATACATCGACAAGTACCCGTAAGTTGTCAATAGAACTTGGATATTCCAGAGAAACCGTAAGCCGCTATTTGCATCAACTTGGAAAAGCCAATAGACGCTGTAGGGAAGTTATTCACTACTTAACGCCAGCAATGGCAGAAAGGCGTGTTCAGGTTTGTGATCAACTGCTTTCCAACCCTTGGGATGAACGTTTCTTTAAACGGATCGTTACTTGTGATGAAAAGTGGATTTACTTCAATAATCCTAGCACAGAAAATTAGTGGATTACTGTTGGGCAACCTGCATTGCGGGTTCCCAAGCGAGAAAGATTTCAAAGGAAGGTTACGCTTTGTGTAGGGTGGAACTTTGAATGGGTTTTTCACTTTGAGTTGGTTCTTGATGGACAGACGATTGATGCTAACCTTTACAGTCAACAGTTGGATAGGATGCATGATGCTCTAAGTCGGCGTTACCCTGGATTTGTGAACATATGACGGGCAATTCTGCAACAAGACAACGCCAGACCTCATACTGTGTTGAAACTCAACAAAAAATTAGCGAATTGAATTTGGAGTTCCTTCCTCATCCAGCTTATAGCCCGGACCTTGCGCCTTCCGATTATCACTTATTCCGATCGATGGCGCACTTCCTTCGTGGACGGCATTTTACAAGTGTTGGGGAAGTTGAAGCTGCATGCCGAGAATTCTTTAATTCCAAAGATGCTACATGGTACCGTCGTGGCATTGAAGATCTTGCAGAAAGATGGCGAAAGATGTTAATTCACAATGGCTTATACTTTTGTGAATAAAAGTTTTCATTTGTTATTTTATAGTTAAATAAAGCTTTTCATAAAAAAAAAACGTATCTTTTTACAGGTCATCCTGATACTACTCTTTTCCTTGTTTGCCAATGCATGAAAAATGTTTTTTTTACGCTGCGGTGACCAGATCAGTTGATTTAAAAGAATTTGGAAATGAAAAATTCTTTAAATGTCTTATATAAGAATTAAAAGATATGGAAATAAACGGTATACAAATAAAAAAATATCATGACTGTCCATTTTGTATTAGGCCTAGTGATAGGAGACAATTTAACTATGACTTCCTTTCTTAATTTCAGTCAACCATTTTCAAGTAACTTCTTTTGTAGTCTTTGTCGCGCTTCGAAAACATACACTCAGAAAATGAGCCATGCATGTTCTGAACTTATCCGATCTATTCTGATATAAGTACTGAAGATGTTAGTAGTAAATCTCTACTTAACAGAATATCACCTTTTCATGTTGTAAAGTGTGTCTGTGCAGTCATAATGCATGATGTATGTCATTACAAGTTATGCCACACTATACAGTATTTCTTAAATACAATAAAATCGTTTGATTTAGACATTTTAAATGCCCTATAAAACATTTTGAATGCGAGCGTACAGAAATTGGGAATATTTCTTCAAAAATCCTCTTTCAACTTCAATATAGTGGACTGGGTTGCTGGGATTTAAATTTAGTGTTTTAAGAGTTTAATTTATTTTTTTAAACAAAATTTTATACAAGTAATAAAGAAAAATACATTCCACTTAAAGTCTTGTAAAAGTCGACTCTTGTTTCTTGCTTTACTTGTACATAGATAGTCGGTTATCGAATTCCGAATACTCGGGTTATCTTCTCGCGTCGTCGATTTCACTTGTATACACTGTTGTCACGTTTAGTGTTTCGTCTCTTTACTTATTATTAGAAATCACAATTTTGTCTACTTTACCATGCTCCCTCTTTGTACTACACTTTCAAAACACACATTTAACCTTCAATGTCCCATATAGGGAGAGGACATACTTTTGATATCGCTCGTTTGTATATGCCCTTCGTAGTTTGCACCTTGTTGAACTTCGAGGATTCTTCCTAGGAGCCATTTACATGGAAGAGGAAAATTTTCGTTTTTCAGTACTACCAGATGTCTTACGCTCAAATTTATATCACTAACCGGAGTGACCACCGTTTCCAAAAACTTTAGACCAGTTGTGGCAGAAGTTGGTATCGATTCAAGCCATTAATCTTGACGTCATCTTCAAGTAACGGGTCAGGTGGTGTAACTAGCGATTGGCCCGGAAATGGGCTGAGGTTAATGGTAATACATCGTTAGGATTACGGGACATTGGGAATAGAATTTAATGTTGCCTCGATTTGTGACAACAACTTAGAATATTCTACGAATGTTATAATCGCATTACCAATAACCTTGCATAAGTGAGCTTTTATTGCCTTAATCTTGGCTTTCCAAAAGCCACCGAAGTTGTGACTATTAGGAGGTATAAAATGCCATGCAATTTTTTGTTGGTTGTGCGCATAATCGAACGAACTCGTCTCTAAATGTTGATAAGAACGCTTCACTGGCCAGGTCTGTAACTAGCTAAACGTGAATACATTGTGTAGTGAAGCATATGAACAAGCAGCTATGCTTTACACGTTTTTTTAGGTTTACCTTTTCGGTCTCGGAAAACGATGAGTAATATAATCCAGTAATTGTAAAAGGTTTCGCGATTTGCACTCAGTGCTTTAGTGAATTTCCCATAATTGAATTTGCTTGTTTTGGTCTGGCACCAAAGCATTTTATACAATTTCTAACTTTAAGTTTTGCTAAATTCATTCCTACTGCCGCTCAATATTTCTGGCGAACCGAATATAATAATAACTGAGGTGCAGCACATTGTAACTTATTATGTTTATCTTGGAATGTTAACTTAGTTAATTTGTATTTACCTACTAAAAGAATAAGGTGTCACATGTCAATGATGAGTGTTTCAATCTTCCCCCAACTCGCAATAAACCATCTGAATCCAGAAATGGATTCAGACATATGAATCTATGTTTGTTATTAAAATTTTTGTTATTCTCAATAATAGAAATCTCATTATCAAAACTGTCATTTTGAGCTATTTTTGTTAATGCTGCATACTGCTTGCCAATTCTGAAGCAGTAAGTGGCCCTGTTATTTTAGTCTTATTCTAAAAGACATTTATAAATCTAAGACAGTTATCTAATGAACGAACGAGCCTATTTAATTAAGAAAACCTACTGAAAATTACAGGTGAAATATATGTTGCAAATGCTTTAACTGTATCTAGTATTTCGGGCAATCTACTATTATGAGTTGGTTTAAATTCACGCGGCCAATTAGACTTCTCATACAGAAACCAAGGACCATTCCATCAGACTTCACAGTCAAGTACAGCTTCAGGAAACATACCACGTGAGGCAGCATCAGCTGGATTATCTTTAGTATTAACGTAACACCAATCCGATCTTTGACTTAAGCCTTGAATTTATGATACCCTATTACTAACAAAAACTTACAACTTATTTGATTTAGATGGCCAGTAAGATTATCTGAAACAATTTTGATTAGGAGTGCTAGACCAATCGCTCCACAGGGTTTTAATCTCGAAATCGTTAAGGTCTTGACAGGAGCGACTTTTGTCTTCCAACACAGAATACGCACCTGTATTTGTCCTTTTCAATTAGTTGTTCGTCCGTAAATTACAACACTATAATCATTAATGCTTGCATCACTAAACCCATGGAGTTCAATACTGACAGCACCAGAAATGAGACATCTTGAAACTTTTAAATTATTTAGACAAGTTAATTGAGATTTGAATGTTTCCAATGTTTTGTATAAATCAATAGGTACGTTTTCGCCCCAACCAATTGTAAGTGCCCACAACTTTTGAATCAGGACTTTTATTAAAATGATATCTAGACTTATCAGCCCTAATAGATCATATATGTTATCAATATAATAGTAATAGAACTTTTAACTGTATCTTTTAATACCTCATACGACAAAGAATCTAAATGACTTAAACATTTCATCCGTAATGCTTTTACTTTACCGTCTTTTCCTAAGTTAAGAATAACAAACACATCTGAAGTGTTCTGAAGCCCTTTTAAAATTAAATCGCTATTAGACGCCCATTTTCTAGGGTGAAAAGATGCAGATTTTAATAAGTATGAAATGTCATTACAATTTTGAAATTTCACTTTCTTCATCAAACCCGGTATTTAAATCATCCACGTACATATCACGATCTTTTAATTCACAAGCTTTTGAATAATTAATTTTATTTTCAGAAACCATACTTTTAATACATATCAATGCCAAATAAGGCGCACTGGTAGTACCATAAGTGACAGTCTGCAACTAGCATGCAGAAATTTTCTTACTTGCATCATCTCCCCCAAACAATGTTTTGTAAACATCCATCATCCGAGTGAATTAGTGTTTGGCGATACATCTTAGCGATATACCCAACTACAACACATTCGTGTTGCCTAAATCTTAATGTGATACCTAAAAACTCTATGTCGTTTAATTAAACTCCTGATTTTGTTTTTGAGGATGCATTGTAAGCCACATTGTTTAGAACAATTTAAATTGATTTGTCTTAATTGTCCTATAACTAGCTCAATCGTGTCTATTTTAACAAGACGAGGGTGGTTTGTAAATACAGAGTATTTAGGCTTAACAATGCTCACCTTGAATAATGAGAGTAAAATGGTTTAAACGAATATTACACTATAAGTTTATAATGCTAAATAATTTATGCCTAAAATTAATAGGTAACTGTATATACTAATAACACAAAATTAATTCCTCCTGGGTATCGGGCTGCAACTAGAGACGATCGTGGAGGCTTCTCACTCGATCCTGAGTCGTTTCTTTGGAAGTTTAGAATTAATGTCACCCTTAGGTCTATTGGGTACTCGCGTTATAACAAATGATGACTTTTACAATTTATTTAGAAAAATTATAAAGTCGGTCCTGGCTAAAAAAGGTTCCATTCTGGCATGTTACCGGTATTACATAACGGCCGCACTAGTGTTTGTGAGAAGGTCAGTTACTCACAAAAATCAGTAAGTTAAAGTAGGATTGGTGCACATGAGTATTTTCATACATGGTTTTGCTTTCAGACTGTATAGATGTGCATTACTGGGAATTCATTACAAGGGGCTGGTTGATATTGACTATTTATTTTAACGAATTATCAATCCTCTAAATAATTGGGATTGCATCAGGATCAATTAATTACGAACGTATTCCGCCGAAAGGTCACGTTGATCTTTATTACAAGAAAGCGTTTATTAAACACGTACAAATTTCCTATGAACAAAATTTGCTCTAATTATCAAATACAGGGAATACTGAATTTATTACGGACTTATTCACTTTTGGTAAAAGTAAAAGTCGTTCTTACACGCGAGGTAAATCGTACACCATTTGCACAATTTTGCACGTTATTATAAACGATGTTTATTTCGCATCTAATTTAAATACAAAAGGGGGATTGCATATTCGTCACAGACCTATTTCTAAAATTTAAAAACGAATTAAACGGAGGTGGTTGGTTTATGCGATGTTTTAGTACGGCGTAATCGAAACTAAACAACAATTCGAATTATTTCGGACGGATATACTGTTTCTTATGTACACGATTATTCTCTTGCCTAAAAAAGAATAACTTTATACCTTTACATAGACTTGCGGGAGATCGTTAGAAACTATGAGGTGTTCAATCCGTCTGGAGCGCTTTTAACTGCGGTTGATGCAATTTAACAGGCGATTCCCGGTTAGGATGCAGAAATAGCTTCTGGTATTAAGGTTAGCGGTTACGAGTACCTCTGGGTTTCTTGGTATTTCTTTTTGTCAGATATGTCAGTATTATGTTGTGTGCTGACTGTTTAAATGAAGAGACGTCTGATAGATTCTGGGACTGACTCTTACTATGGTGTTTAAACGCATCTTCTAGTAGATGGTAGAATTAGAGGGATTGCCCTTCTTGCCACCGGCGTAAATGGAAGATGACTGCAGGGCTAGAGCCCGCCCCGACAACGTGCTGGTTTATGTATGTTTGTAGAAGATGACGCCAGGCTTTACAGCCCGTCATGACGACTTCGGAGGTGTATACGTTTGTTGAAGACGCCGTCAGGCTTTACAACCCGTCGTAACAACTTCTGATTTGTGGACTGGAAATGGGAGATAACTCCCGGGATCTACAGCCCGTCGTCTATCTGGTGTCTGGTGTAATGTGTATGTAGTGAACTCACGTACTTTCAACCTCCGGATACGTCGGCCAGATGATCGGTTAGCTGGAGCGAGTTCTCAAGCGGCGGCGAGTATCGCGACAGTTCAGGAAGAACGTAAGTGGCAATCGTACACGACGAAGCTAAGAACGGTAGGCGTGTGCGGTCTGGATATTATTTGCTTTCTGGGTTATCGCAATAAGCGATCAGGATTCTGATCAGGTTTTTCAGGATTTATCGCAGTAAGCGATCAGATTTCAGGTCAGGATTCAGGATTCTCTTAAATAAGGCGATTAAGAGCGGCAGGCGCGCGGTCAGGATATTCTTCATTCGGTAGCGTCGGCGGAACGGATCCACAAGCAAGCGATCGGCGCAACAGACCATGGACCGATTCTCGCACAGTATCAATGTGTCGCGGCAAAGGTCCGACGCACAAGCATCTTTTTGGCACTTCTGGTCGCGGCAACGGCCCGACGCAGAAGCAATTTTTTTTACGGTAGCGCGTCTCGCGGTTTTATATAGCACCTGCGGTAGGCGGGGACGGTTACTTTGCAGGGATTCTAATGCGGTGATTGGTTGTTATACTAGCGTGATCTCTGATGTTACAGTATTCGAAGTTTTTGAAAGCTACGTCGGAGGGGATAAAAAAACTATTTGTTGTGAAATCTTGTGTAATTTTATGTAATTTGATTCCTGCGGGATAATTAACAAATAATTAATTATAAAAATTTTGGTAAGGCTTGCTGAGTCTTCACAGCATCAAAAACAATTCTAATATCAGTGGTGATACTATCTGTGCTAAATACAGCGACTTGAGTTAAAAAAACGTCTAAATATTTATAATGAATCTGATTGTAACTTAGGCATGCGTAGTAAATTAATATATTCTTGCATAAATGAACCATATTTCTCCTTTAAGACTATTATTTTTTACTGTGTTTTCTTGGAAAATCAATCTTTTAATAGTCATACCTTCTAATTCGCCAAGTTCAGAGGGTTGATACTTTAGAGGAAATCTAATTACAAGTTTCCCTGACATATCGCGAGAAACAGTTTTCTTCTTCGGTAGTGGGTTAGATTCATGATAGATCTCCTCCACTGCCCAGATCCTTTGCATCTTGATTAACTGAAAAATGACATTTGACATTTTTCAATAGGCATAATCATGCTACCAGATACAACATAACCAAATGCTGTAATAATTAGCTAAGGTTTATCTTTGCCTAAAATCAACATTCTGTAACGCAAAATATCACAACACAAATCCGCACCAATCAAAATATCTATACAAGCTATAGCGGATTCGCTACTTCAACGTTTTCTGGAGTAGACCAATCTGAAATATTTATTTTGCGCGAGGGCAGGTTATCTGTTATCTTTGGGACAACTAACAGTTTAATTCTGTTTTAAATTCATTCATGGTTGATCCAATGACAACCACACATTTCGATTTGAGATTGGAACCAATACTATTTACCCCTGAAACCGACACATTCACGTTGTGGGTAGATAGCTTAAGCTTTTTCCAGAATTTTTTAGAAACAAAAGAACATTGACTTCCTGAATCTAAACGCGCATGTAATTTATGAATCTATCCTATAGAATATTCAATATTTACAACCGCTGTTGATCACAACACATAATCGTCTCTGATTGACTTTGAACCATAACCAGTCGAAGAACCATTAAACGTATTATTTTCAATTGAATTTTGAGTTTTTTTCCGTACCAGAACTTTTATTATTTTTATGCACAGCTGTAGTTGGTTTACTTATAATGTAATAAAGAACTGTGCTTCTCAGAACAAACCCTGCATGAACCTCCCTGACATGTGGAACTAAAATGTCAAAGCAGAGACAATTGGAGCATTATCCCACATCTCGTGTACAGACAACTTTAAAAACTTTTCACATGAGTATATCAAGTGCTTTAGTTTACAACAATTACATTTAACTTCAACAAAATCGTTATCCTGTTCACTATTATTTTTTGTCATGTGACCTTTCATAATGTTTACTGGGATTATTCATTTTTAAGGTTTCTAAGAAGTCGGCTCTATTCTTTAGAATCAAAGAAAATTTCATTGCTGGATTGTTACCACTCACAATTGGTGTTTTTATCTTGTCTTAAAGACACCATATACGGGACAATTGCTATATAATTTTTGGTTGGAATTTGAAGTGTTTTTAAAGCCCTAATATACTTATTAACAGAATCAATTAGAATTGATTAATATGAAATGCTGACTCTTGAATGATTGTTACTAATAGCCTCGAATTATCAAATCTGTCACATAATAATCGCCAAGCATCCCCATAATTGTGTGCAGCAAATTCCAAAGTTTGAATAATTTTAAGGGCATCTTGACCTACACAAGACCTTATATAATGATATTTCTGAATTTCAGAAAGCGTTGAATTATTTTGGAATAAAGCTTCAAACGTATCCTTAAATTCCAGCTATTTGTCAAATTCACAATTAAATGTAGGGCATTTGATTGCAAGTAGTTTTATGGCATTAGAAAAATCATATAAGTTGGGATTCCCAGCAATGATGCTAGCAGCATTAACAAATTGGTTATCACACCACTGAATGTACTGAATGTTTACCAAAGTGTATTGAAACATTATCATTATTATTATAATTGTTCAATATATCTTAAGCTTTGGCTACAATGTCAGAAATTATCATTAAATGTAGATCGCTTCTCATGGTGTTGATGTACGTGATCCATAGACAAGCAAATTCCATTTCTTCCTGTGTCTTTTCAAATTCATCAAAGACAAGTTCTAACTTGTCAACCCTAACCTTTAATTCTAATATTTCTTTTGAAATAAATGTTTCATTAGCCAAACACCTAACATGCAAAGGTTCAAAATAATTTAGCAAGCATTGAGGATGAAATTTCATTGTACCTCTCTATATCGCAAACATTTTTTAGTTACTACTAACCGTTATACCTCTTATACGAAATTAAGATTTTATTTGAACATTATTAAATTCAAATGTTAAATAAGAGCAATGAGTTTTGTGTTATTTTAATGTTTATAATAAAATTCAGTACATATATAGCCATGCGGACTGTGAGTCTACACCAATGTTCAGAAAAGAGGGGCAACCACTGGAAGGTTAAAATCGTTTAATAATGGGTAAGTACTCGAAAAAACACTTTAGCTTTACAGGATTCGCCCACCTGATCATTGTATTGTAATTGCAATTCTTCAAATACGCCGCGCAGACAGGTACCAATTCTTTGCTTGTTATCCGGCTCGAAGGACCTAAATTGTTTCAACTTCGATATAGTGGAGTGTGTTGCTGGTATTGAAGCTTATTACTTGAATAGTTTAACTTACTTTTTTATGTAAAACTGTATACAACAAGTAATAAAGAAAAATACATTCTATAGGCGCCGATCATAAACATGTTGTTTATGACGCCGACTCTTGTTTCTCGTTATACTTGTAGATATAGTCGGCTATTGAAATGCGAATGATCGGGTTACCTTCTCGCGTCGTCTTGTATACATTGCTATCACGTTTAGTATTTTGTCTCTACTAATTATTAGAAATCACAATAGTTTTTTTTTTACCTTACCAGATACAGCAACAACATCTGAACAATCGAAAATAATAAATGTCGGCTCGACAAATGCTAACTTTCATTTTATACACTCCTATTATGATCGGAGATTTAGTTCCGTCAGGTGATGCGGTCTGCCTTTTCCTTCTAAATTTTTGTTGAAATTCTAAACACACTTTGATGCTTTGAAATGGAATATTATATTAGAAAACAAAATAAAAAACCATAACGGAGATTATGTGGTGCGTTTTTACGATACACTACCCAAGAATTATGAAACTGTCAGATCATCTCAGGGTCTTGTGGTGTTTTAAGTTTGAATCTAAACAAAGACAATTTAAAATCTACTCACATCCAGAGAAATATTTACCTTAAGCTAGCAAGAAAATATCAGTGAAAATTTGCCTTTCAGTTGTTAAATGGAACAAACATAGAGAATGGTTATTAAAAATATAAAAAATAAAGTAACTATGGGAATATAATTTAAAAAAATTAGAAGTCACAAAATAATCTGACATAGTACTATTATCGTATAAACTTTAAAAGAACGGAATACAGATGCAAAAATTATATATCAGTGTTTAACAATGATGTTCCACTTTTTTCAGTATCGGAGATAGTTGCAATACAAAAACGGGATATATTTTTGTTTTGTCAAAAGTTGCAAAACATTAAGCACGATTCTCATGTTCTTGCCTATGAGGTAAACCCTACTGATTTAGGATCATTTTCATTAATATCAATAAATGAAATAATCGGACCGACTATCACTATAATAAACACTGCAAGAGGAAAAAATATTACGAACTAAAGAGTACTACAAACGCATTAGCCAGTACGCGTTTATACATTAAATCATTACAAAACCAGTTCGTTATTTCTATAGTTGTTAAATATCGGCCGACCAAAATTATAAAGTAATTAAAATGTGTGCTCTAGAACCACCGATGATTCATTCGTGATTATATGCGTTGAGTGGCCGATTTTGGACTGTCGCTGGAGGACATTCGAAAAGTTAAACTGTGACAAAAACGTTTAAAA
The DNA here is from genome assembly GCA_036346205.1 of Vesta saturnalis. Classification (NCBI taxonomy): domain Eukaryota; kingdom Metazoa; phylum Arthropoda; class Insecta; order Coleoptera; family Lampyridae; genus Vesta; species Vesta saturnalis. The sequence goes on from JARFJB010000269.1 coordinate 102,215, forward strand.
CTTATAAAATGTATAATTCAGTAATATTATACTCACACCATCTCGTAATAAATTTTTTCTTAGTAATTCAGTTTTTTCGGCTACTTTATCAATAATCTCGTCACTGTCCAATCTATTCAACTCTTTTTTCTACAGACATCAAAACAAAATCTTCCAAATGTTCTTCAGATAAAGAATTTCTTAATCGGTTTTTCATAAACTTCAGCACCGAAAATGCTCTCTCACGTGTCACTTTTGTGACAGGTAGGCTTAAGAGGCGTGTGTAAGCCACGGTTAAATCTTTGTATGCTTTACTATACAAACGATATTGCATTAAAACTTTAATGCAACAAATGGAAAATTCATGCTCTGGACAACAGTATCCATAATTACGTTATTTACTTGCACTTCAAACTTTATGATTGTATCGTCAATTGGTTGAACTTCTTTTAGTAATTGGTCTTCTGCCTCTACATCCATTTAGAATAAACTGTTGAACCATTCAACAAACTTGTCGGTCGCTATTTTTATTTCAATAAAATTCCGATGAATATCCTTTAACTCACAGTTTGCAGATGTGACTAATTGTTGGCTTTTTAAAAGATCAATTCCTTTAGTCTGCAAATATTTTGAAAGCTGTTCTCTATTATCAAAAATTCTTAGATAAATTTGCGCCAGTAAAATGTTCTCATACTTTACAATAGCTTGTTTTAAATTTCTAGCTTTAACTTTTATGTCACCAGTGAAATTTGGATTTGTTGCAATACTTAAAAGTGATGACTTCAATGTAAAGTCCACTTTCACAAGATTTAAAACCTCGGAAAGTTTTAGTTAAAGCTGCAATTTTGGACCACCATTTCACCAATAGTTTGTAAATTTTTTTTGGATGCTTCTCTCCAAATCTCTATTTGTTTATGAGACTTCCTAAAGAACACTGCAGCAGAATTCAAAAGTTCAAAAAGTTGTTGAAAACTAAAGATTTTGTCAACACTAGTTTCAATACATGGCTATGACACCAAACATGGACTTGTCCAGGCGACTTTTTAACCAAGCTGCTAATCCATTATATTGACCTCCCATATTTGCTGCTTCATCCGTTGCCCTTTTCAATACAATTTTGAACATCTAAGCCATTTTCATTAAATGCGCTTTGAAGAAGGTCGATAGTGCCTTTTCCTGTAGAATCTCTGCATCTTTTTAAGGCAAGCAAGCTTTCCTTTATTTCATCATTTATAATATATCGAATTATAACTGCACCTTGATCTTTAACAGATATGTCTTGTATAGTATCTAATTGAACGGAAAATAATTTAGCAGCTTTAATTTGATCTGATACGTGCCCTTTTATAAAACAGCCTGTGGTTTCTGTATCTAAATTAACTTGTAACAAACTCTTTACGTTTGTTAATAAGACTTACGTTTATTTAGGCAAATTAACATGCATTGCGTGCAGCATGTGTTGCATTCAATTATTTTAATTAGAACTCGTACGCATTTTGTTTGCACATTCTATCTAGACATGTTCTTTTGCGATAGACCACCTTAGCGTGGTTTTTGGTTAAGTTAAGTAATGGTTACAGTTATCTATTGTTGCTTTGCTAAATTTTTTAATTGCTGTATAATTTGTACGGTAAGTTTACTTGAAAAGCTATTATACAACAGTTTGAGATGGTTGCTATTTCAGACACTTTTTTTATTTACTTCCACTTTACTTTTTACTTTATTTTATTAATCCGCATAATTACTTAACCAATTGCATATTACCGTTAGTTGCTTGACGGTGCAATTACTTTCCACCAATAATGACGCAATAACCTTTGTTACAATGAAGTGGAATTATAATATCCATTAAACCAGTAAAATTTATACATTCGCTATGTTTAATGCATTAGAATCCAGTTTTATTTTAACTTCTATGTAAAATTTACGTAGCGGAATTTTCCAAGCGCTGAATCAGCAAGCCGCCATTCGTAGCCTATAGAAGTACAGTATAATCAAAATAAGGTATTTTATTTCTATTAATAATTCCATAAATTAATTTTACTTAAGTTAAACAATCGTTACTAACACTAGCTTTAAGATATCTTCTTTATAATCAAAATTTAGGTAGTAAAATCGTAACTAACGTTACCTGTATGATGTTCCCATTTATGATCAAAGTTAAGGTAGCAAATAAAGCTTGTTATTGTCAATTTTTAACTTTATTATATTCATGATTTACTTACTACCCGCCTATCTTAATCTCCGACTAAGCAAAAGGCACAAAACCTATTGGGTTAGAACCAAACCTTTATCAGCTAAAATTGTAGCTTGAGGGGTTGGTTACAAACCGTATTATTTGACAAAACTGTTAATGCATTTCCATGACCTCGTTTCATACTTTTGCTAGTACTAGCTTCTGATTTAGGTGTTTTGATTTTATTTATAATGGTAGTTAAATGTTCTTTCAAAATAGCATCATACTTTCTTGATAAAACAATTTATTCCAAGAAGATTCCGGGACCGTGATTCGAGTCATCCAAAGTATATGCTGCTTCATTCCTTTTTCCAGTAAAGCTTAGATCCCTTCTTCCAATTACTTTAATGACATCTATTATTTTTTCAATTACTTCTCTTCTTGACCTGCTCCTTTCTAAGTGCTGTCTGCTTAGACCACACACCATTCTTTATGTCTTGATTTTTCAATTTCATAAAATAAGCTCGTGTGCAGTTAGAATGTACAACAAAAGGTTTTGGAGTATTAATGTCATACGATAACCACTTCCTTTGGGATTTATCTTCGGATAAAATACTTTGTTTGCCATAAAAGGTAATTTTAATGCCTTTTAGAGGGTTGCTGTTGATTATTGTTACAAAATTCAATATCTTGGTCTTTAGGTTTAATAAAAATTAAATGGGCTGTCACTCTGCCTTTCATTTTGAGCTGTACCGCCACTGGGTGTGTGTACGTCAATATTTTCGCAAACTTTTTAGATTCACTTCTAATCACTAAATTTGTCGCGGTAGAAGAGTTTGCACTTTGATCACAAAAATTGTCTGATTTCATACTTTTCTCTGCGTCTTCATACAAAAGTTTTCTTTTCTTTTCACGTAATCTTTCGGCACCTACTTTGTGTTCTTTCTCACTCATTTATTAACGCAGCAAAACATACAACACAATGTAAACTGCAGTAAAAGAACTGTTTATATTTTGAGGTACTGCGCCGTTACGTTCGAGAGAAAAGACTAAAGTATACTAGTACTGACCGGTTAGTAGGTATGTAGGGGGGCGGTTCTAATCCACTTTTCCTAGATTCAGTACTAAAGTATAGAATTTACATTACAAGGTCAAGTGAGTTTTATCGTCGCGCAACATCGCGCCCCTCGCTCCAAGGTCACTCGTCCTCTTAAGGTCAAAGTTGGAAAGCTAAAATAGAAATTAGAAGTATTCAAGAATAAAGCTAAAAGAAAGACGCTTTTGAAGAGTAAAATCATTTTTTTTTAATATTTATTGATGATGTGTAATTTTATATATGCAACTTTAAATAAAAAGAAATACAGCAATGATAGTAGTGTTACCTAAACAAAAAAATTACGGAAAAGTACAATGCAAAAAAATCTGAAAGTGCTATATTTTGCGGATATTTTTGTGTGTGTGTGTGTGTGTGTGTGTGTGTGTGTTGTGTGTGTGGTGTGTGTGTGTGTGTGTGTGTGTGTGTGTGTGTGTGTGTGTGTGTGTGTGTGTGTCTGTGTGTGTGATGTTTTATTTTGAAAAAAGAACGATAAATGGTTACAGTATATAACAACTTACTTGCATGGTTCTGACTGAAAGGGGTATAATTGTGCGAGTGAGATGACATTCAACCACTAATAATACGCTCGAGTTTGATAAATATTTTTATTATTGCAAGCTTGATTCATTCAACTATAACGTAAAAAATGATGATTTGAAAATGCACAATGCTGACTAATAGACTGCATACAATGTGCGTACATTAACCTATAACTTTTGATGCCAGAATTTCACTATGCATAAGATATATTAAAAAATAGAAAATTTGGAGTACTAATCAAAACTAATGCATGTGTGTGTGTGTGTTTCTTTTGAACTTTTCAAAATTGAATTGGTTAATTTAAGGCTCATTTTTTCATATTTTGATTAATTTATACATGAAATGGATAAATTGCCACTAATAAAACACAATCGTGTTGAAAAAAATTTTTTTTACTAAGAGTTGGGCGCAAATTTCAAAAATTCAGGAGCGCATCACGTTCCAACCTAAGACGATGTCACCTCGTCTTTTGTCTCTTTCCATCAATACACACGTATATCTTTATTAAAATTTCGAACATACATACAGACATATACATTTTGACTTCAGGTACCCAAATTTTAACTTTTTGAGAATTTTGAAACCTATATTTTGCGGGCTTGTTTTATATACCGGGTGTTACAAAAAAGTAGGCCAATTCGTTAACCAGATATTCTTTGAGAGAAAGTAAGGGGGTTTTCTTATGTCACTTTTCACTTGAACGCTTCCTTTTCGATATACAGTGTGTCAAACTTCACTTTCGAAAGGTGTATTTTTTTATTATGTCAGGTGTGTTTTAAGATATCATTTTCCAATTTGGTACAAATCTTAATCTTTTCTAAGTGCACCTTCTGTATGATTTTAAGTAAAAAATTCAAAGAACGAATAGAAAAATAAGAGGGGTGTGGTAACCTTTAGTAGTTTGATGATTTATCTAACTTTTTTCGCTCTTGTAAACTTTTGATTTGATGCTTCCTTTATGACATACTTTTAGTGATTCGACTGGGTGTTGCGATTTTTTTAACCATTTTTTTTATTTTATTAATCAGAATAAATTCATAATAATAACGTAAAACAATCAATTATGCTAATAATTATAATACGAAGTTTGGCTCTTTTTATAACCGAAAACCAATATTTTGGAAAATATGCAGAGGTATTTAGATTGAAACCGAATATTTTACAAAATATTCGGTTTTCAGTTATAAAAAGAGCCAGAAGGTGCATTCGCATTCGCATCGAACATTCAATTTAATTATTTGCTTCGTATTATAATTATTAGCACAATTAATTGTCTAAGTTATTATTGAAGTTTGACATCCTGTATATCGAAAAGGAAGCGTTCAAATGAAAAGTGATATAAGAAAAGTCCACTTATTTTGTCCCAAAGAATATGTGGTTAATATATATATATATATATATATATATATATATATATATATATATATATATATATATATAACTCCTTTGGTTACATAGATATCAAAAAGTTCTCAAACAAAAGGGTAGTGGAAGTAAGAGTGCATTATTTAAAATTATTTTGATTTATACAGGATGTTCCAAAATTCAGATATGAATCTAACTTGTGTTTTTTTAAACAGGAACCCCTGAATATTATTTCAAACTCAGAAAGCCCACATTTTTTCGATTTTTTAATGTCGGGGTTGAATACATAATACAGGGTATTTGGAGAGATATGGACTGTTTTGCGTTGAAATTGTGATCATTTCAATACCCTGTAGAACAATATACTCTGTAGAAATGTATTATCTGTTGGCCAGTTGTCTTTCAGAATATTGTCTTGTATCGTTACCCACCATTATTCAATTAGCTACTTGTGGTTTGTATACAGTGTGGCTCAAAACTTGGATGTGTCATTTTCTTCCTTAACTAAAATGTAACACCTTGTATTTTTTATCACTATCAAAGTCCTCTGGTAGTCCTCTTTAATTTTTGTCAGGGGTTCCCTTTACCTAATGTTAGTAGTTATCGAGATATTTCCAGAAATTCATTGCAATTCTCTGTTTGAAAGTAATTATCACGAAGTTTTTGTATTATTATCAAGTAGTTAGATAGTGCACTAGGTTGATTTATTTGTATTGTTTCGACACATTTGTCAAACACAATGACGACCAGATAAACATCATAATCCTAGATTTTGTATCAAATTCATCAAATATCTGGAAATATCTCGATTACTACTCACGTTAGATACAGGGAACCTCTGACAAAAATTAAAGAGGAGTACCAAAGGACTTTGATATTGATAAAAAATACAGGGTGTTCTATTAGAGTTAAGGAAGAAAATGACACATCCGAGTTTTGAGCCACCCTGTATACAAACCCCAAGTAGCTAAATGAATAATGATGGGTAACGATACTAGACAATATTCTGAAAGACAACTGGCCAACAGATAATTCATTTCTACAGAGTGTATTGTTCTACAGGGCATTGAAGTGAGTACAATTTCAACACAAATCATTTCATACATTTCCAAATACCCTGTATAATGTATTCAACCCCGACATTAAAAAAATCGAAAAAATTTGGGCCTTCTGGTTCCCGTTAAAAAAAACATAAGTTAGATTCATATTGGAATTTTGGAACATCCTGTACAATTCAAAATAATTTTAAATAATGCACTGTTACTTCGTCTATCCTTTTTGTTTGAGAACTTTTTGATATCTATGAAACCAAAGGAGTTATCGAACTTTGCATCTTGATTGGTACACTGTATATGTATATATATATATATATATATATATATATATATATATATATATATATATATATATATATATATATATATAATCAATAAACTAATTCCCATGGATACTTTAAGTTCCAGTCAGGTTGAACAATTTGAAAGCGCCGTGATTTGTCACATTTGCGGAAAACCGTTTACTGATTATGACTTAAAAGTTAGAGGCCATAATCATTTTACAGGAGCATTTCGCGGAGCAGCACGTCAGAACTGCAACCTAGACTATAAAGATTCACATATTTTGCCAGTTGCGTTTCATAATTTATCAAGTAATGATTCACATTTCGTCATTAGAGAATTAGCCAGTGTTTAAGATTACCAAGTCGAATTCGTTTATGATTCTTTCAATTATACGTCCGCGAGTGTCTGTTTCTTCAGAACCCCACAGTGTGTGAGTTAAAGTCATCAATAATTAGATAGGGTGTTGGTAACTGTCGTATGATGTTTTGTATTTCGTACTTTGGCCAACTAAAGTGGAGAGGTAAATATTACAAACCGTGAGTTTTAATGGAATTATATTTCACCTGCTATCACTTGTAGGCTGGTATTAATTTTAATAAAAGTGGTAGGAACATTTTCTTTAATTAGAGTAAAATACCTCCTTTGCTCGTAAGTGTCCTTCATCGCCCCTTCTAAAGCATTTGTATCCTTTCAAAGAGAACGTTTTCTCGCCTTTAGGTGTGACTCTTGTAAGCAAAAGCAATAAGGGTTGTATTATGATACGATAAGTTGTATTTCTGGATAATGCGTTTTGCACCCATTGCAATTCGATTGTATTATGGAAGACATACTTAAAATTTTTGTTTTGTTTAAATCAAATAATACTAGACGGATAAGTATATATAAAAAAATATAAAATATGTAAAATAAATATACTCGGGACAAAACAATTAAAATGAAATAAGTTAATAAATATATAAATAAGTAAGAAATAAACAAATAAATAATTAAAACGTAATAATGTAATTATTTGTAATTATTTTATCACAGTTTGTTTTTTTGATGAGCACGAGAGATTGCTTGAATCATTTTTGCGTGGCCTTCCTTTCGGCCACCCAACCTTTCTTTTTCTTTGTAGAAGCGCTTTCGTAGCTTCTTCGAATTCGTCGCTGTCTATATTTGCGGATGACGCTTCTGAAGTCGGTCGTTTTCTTTTATCAATAGTATCTGTATCCATACCTTGACTTATCTTTTCAAAAGTTTCTTGAGTGTTTTCGGTTTCGATCTGACTTTGTGTTTCGCAAATTGACTTATCTAGAAGCTCTTGTGGAAGCTTGTCTTATAATTCCGTGATTAGTAGGGGTACTAGGCAAGTTACCAGCTCATTTAAAATGGATTTCATTAAGTTAGGTTTAACAGGTGTGCTAGCAACAGTTGCATACGATGTTTCCGTGGGTGTATTCCTTAGAACTTCCCGTCGTGCTTCGAAGTAGGTAGATTTATTTTTTGTTTTTACATCTTGTATTGTGACTTCTAACCTATACTTAGGGCACTCTTTTGATGGGGGCCGAATGATCTCCGTTGAATGCCCGAATTTTTGGCATTTGTAACAGCGCAGAGGTGGTGGTATGTACAATATTACGGGCAAGCTGTAAAAGGCAAGTTTTACCTTGTTAGGTAAACTATGTTTACAGAAAGTTAATAATAGACTAGCGGTATCAACGATTATGTTGTCCCTTTTGGTGGTAACACGTCGTACCTCAATGACATCTTGACCTTTTAGGTTTTCGTAGATTTCTTCAATTGAACAATTTAAAAGATATCTGCACGTAACAATACCCTTTACGATATTTAAAGACGGATGTCGAATAACGTTTATAGGAAGATCACAAAATTTCTTTAATCCTGATAGTATTTTAGCTTGTTTGTTTGATTTTGTATCGATCAACAGGCCTGCGCTAAGTTTTCAGACATAATTTACTTCCCTATAAGGCTATACAAAGATTTCGAAATTGTAAAAGGATTGATTTTATCAAATGATTCTGAGTCACTTCTCTTGATTAGCAGAAACCGTGGTACATACCCCGACGTCAACCGCTCAATCAAACAACTGCCGGTTGTGGAACTACAAGAAAAGAACTAAAGTGGTTTGAAGATTATTTAAAAACCGGTTTTGTGCTGTGAAAGTGTATAATCAATATAGTGATGTAAAATCTTCTTTATTTGTGTGTCACAACGAAGCAATTTAGGACCGATTCTTTTTTAATGTACGTAAATGAACTTTTCAGGTCATAAATAAGTAGGTATGGGGATTGGGCCAGACAGTTGCGTACGCAACCGTCTGAACCTAAATCCCCATGTGGGGTTACATTATAGCAAGGGAAATGTATAGTGAGAAACTTATGTTATAAAAAAAGTAAGTAAGTCTGTGAGATCCGAACCGTAGACCTCTGAACAACAAACGGGGACCTTAACGCTACGCCATCGGACCGGTTACAGTATAAACCTATTGATCGTATAAAACAGAATATCTATATATAGCGTACGCACACACCCTCAGATCACTCCTACAAACACAGACATATGGTGGGCTCTTTATGGACAGTTTTATACAATATACAAATCTGCATTCTATAGTGTGTGAGAGAGAGTGAGAAAAGCAGTAGTGAGAAAGAAACACATGTTGAGGGGTCTATGTGGAGAGTTACTATAAAATATATATACGTCTACACTCTGTAGTGTGTGTGCAGAGATGGGAAAGAAAGATAGGTGTTGAGGGTCTATATGGTCAGCTATTATAAAGTATATGTCTGCACTCTGTAGTACATGTGAGAGAGAGACAGAGACAGAGAGTGAGAGAGAGACGAACGAGAAAAGCAGAGGTGAGAAAGGAAGACAGGGTGGGTAGACCTCTGAGTAACTAACGAGGACCTTAACGCTACGCCATCGGACCGGTTACAGTATAAACCTATTGATCGTATAAAACAGTATATCTATATATAGCGTACGCACACACCCTCAGATCACTCCTACAAACACAGACATATGGTGGGCTCTTTATGGACAGTTTTATACAATATACAAATCTGCATTCTATAGTGTGTGAGAGAGAGCGAGAAAAGCAGTAGTGAGAAAGAAACACATGTTGAGGGGGTCTATGTAGAGTTACTATAAAATATATATACGTCTGCACTCTGTAGTGTGTGTGCAGAGATGAGAAAGAAAGATAGGTGTTGAGGGTCTATATGGTCAGTTATTATAAAATATATGTCTGCACTCTGTAGTACATGTGAGAGAGAGATAGAGACAGAGAGTGAGAGAGAGCGAACGAGAAAAGCAGAGGTGAGAAAGGAAGACAGGGTGGGTAGACCTCTGGAGTAACTAACGAGGACCTAAACCATGCGCCATAAGACCGTTCACGGTGTAAACGTAGAGATCGTATAATCAGTATATCTATAGCTTAGCGTAGGCATACACCCTCAGATGAATGTTTCCACTAATTACATTTAACCAGACAAATTAGCTGTCAATCAGATGAATAGTTATGAGAATACTATCAGGGAGGGGGGGTGACTAATGTATAAATACGCTCATCAGGTACTAAATGACTTAGTTTACTTTATTGCTGCTACCGTACACATCGGTCTCATCGCGAGTGCACATGGCTAATTTTGAAATTGTCAGTGAGCGTTATATGAACATAAAAAAGTTTCGCTCAACCAAGCGAAAAATTTTGTTTAAACTAAAGAACAGTACTGGAGAGCTAAATGTGTTAGATTGGGTAAGAACAGGAATTAATCAAGTTATTACGTACATTATGTCATCGGTTAACCCCACGATAAAGTGGGGATAACCTTTCACGCAGAAAATTTCAAATTTAAACTACCGGGGTGGTTGAGTTTTCGTAAAGCATCCGAAGTGACATTTGGCTCTGTGTGGGTATTTTGGAATCACTACTGCAGAGTAATACTGAGCACACGACCACGGACACATTTCATATGGAGGTAACGTGTATCACCGCCAACAGGGAACGGAAGACAGCGAGTGTATAACAATTACAACGAAGAATCAACCATGCGACGTGGAATAATTACTATACGCAATGAAGATAACTTATGTTTACCGCGAGCATTAGTAGTGGGAAGAGCCCTTGCAGATAAAGACCCGAGATATAATGACATTAGAAAAAAGGATGCACAACAAAAACTGTTTGCGCTAAACTTAATAGAAGTCGCTAAGGTTACAATTCCGAGTAAGGGTGTAGTATTAACGAACTTAGACAGTTTCAACAATACCTTACCGGGTACAACATTACAGTATACCAACACGGGACTAAGGGACGAGAAATGCTGTTCGAAGGTGTCGATTCCGGGGACAAGAAAATAAGATTATTGTACAACCAAGGACATTTTAACGTTATAAAATTTTTAACATCAGCATTTTGCTGTGGCTATTACTGTGAAAAGTGTCATATTCCGAACAATACTTTAGGCATAGATGCGAAGCTACATGTCCCTACTGTAGAAGAGCTCCAGTTTGTAAAGAATTAAGTGAAGAAGTTTATTGCCACGACTGTGGAAGAAGCTTCCGCTCGTCCATATGTCTTTCAAACCACAAAGGAGAAAAACGGGGTGTGTCTGTATGTTCAACAGTACACAAATGCAACGTCTGTTTACGAACGTTTAATATTAACAACCGAAAAACACCTCATTTCTTTGGAGATTTTGTAAACAATTCAACAATCATAACCGAAAAACCATTTTTTCTTTATTAGACCAGCAACCCCGTATAAAGAGAATAACGACGTTTTATTTTTGTTTTATGATTTAGAAACTCGTCAAGAAAAATCTCACCCCGAAAACCGGCAGTAAAACTTCACGAGGCGAATCTTTGTGTATTTCAGCAAGTGTGCCTACGTGCTACACACTACCAGCCCCTCTGGTCATATGCCCTCGATGTGGCATTAGAGAACAAATATTACAAAGTGAGTACTGCATCAATAACATCTTTAGTTACTTGCTGGAAGTAAGAAAATTGTTCAAAAAGGTTGTTGTAATAGCCCACAATGGCCAAGGGTTTGATCACCAGTTTATCTTAAACCACACACTAACAAACACACATCTTAAACCGGAGATTATAATGAGAGGGTCTAAAATACTAATGATGAAATTTGATAACCTAAAATTTATTGATAGTCTTAACTACTTCCCTATACCGCTCTCGGCTCTACCAAAGGCATTTGGATTAGCGACGGGTATAAGAAAAGGTTATTTCCCCCATCTATTTAACATTAAAGCAAACTCCGAGTATGTAGAGTCGCTACCTCATATTGATTACTACTCCCCCAACTCCATGAAACCCGAAGAAAGAGTTGAATTTTTAAAATGGTATGAAGAAACGCAATCACAGGGTGATATATTTAAAATGGCGGATGAGTTAATAGAATATTGCCGGTCCGACGTAGACATCTTAAAACATGCTTGCATGTACTTTAGAAGATTGTTTTGAAGGAGTGTTGGTTGATCCGTTTGTCGAAGCCATTACGATAGCTTCAACTTGCAATCTGGTGTACTGAAGACGATTTTACAACCCAATACAATAGAAATTATCCCCAAAGCTGGTTATCGGAGAGTAGACAAGCAATCTATACGTGCTATACAATGGCTGGTCTGAGAAGAGGACCGTAGAGGTATTTCTATTCAACACGCGGGTAAACAGAGAGTATGTGACGTATGGTTTGAAAGTAGACGGTTATTGCGAATCATCAAACGAAGTTTTGAGTTTTACGAGTGCTACTATCACGGTTGTCCTATATGATTTACAACACGGCGCGATGCACAGCTGTTTGACAATCCACACGATACCATGGAGCAGAGATATGAAAATACTAAATCAAAAGTATTCCGTCTTAAAAACTTAGGATATTACGTCACTGAAATGCGGGGATGTAAATTTTCGCTAGAATTAAAACAAACCCAAAATGTTATACTTAAAACATCACCCCTGATAAGATACGTCCCTCTTAACCCACGCGATGCATTTTATGGTGGTAGAACGGGGTGTACAAAACTAAAATATGTAGCAAAACCCGGCGAAAGAATTAAATACGTCGACGTGTGCTCGTTGTACCCTGGGTTTGTAAATATGGGAAGTTTCCAACTGGTCACCCACGGGTATACGTTGGGAGGAGTGTGACGAGTTTACTACTAGGCGTGCCTTCCCCAGCGGTGTAATTAAGTGTTCAATTCTGCCACCTCAAGATCTTTACCATCCTGTGCTCCCTATGAAGATACATCAAAACTTATGTTTCCGCTTTGTCGCACATGTGTAGAAGGACTAAGTACCGAGGAATGCTTGCATGATATTCAGGCACGAACACTTCACGGTACATGGTGTACAGACGAGATCGTATAAGCCGTCAAAAGAGGGTACAATATAGTACAGATACAAGAAATCTGGTCATATGACACAACACAGTATGATAAAACAGATAGATCAGGTGGTCTATTTTCCGGTTTTATAAATATGTTCTTAAAGATGAAGCAAGAGGCCTCAGTGTGGCCATCTAACTGTACAAATCAAGAAGACCAGACCCTTTACATTGCAGAGTTCCTTAACAACGAGGGTGTACAGCTCGAACCCGGTTCTATTGAGAAAATCCAGCTCTTAGATCTCTAGCAAAGCTTATGTTAAATAGTTTCTGGGGTAAATTTGGTCAACGTGAAAATCAAAGCAAAACTTCAATTATTAATACTCTAAAAGAGTTCTACGATTTAATGTTTTCTCCATCAGTTGAAGTTAATCATATACAGGAAATTAACGAGGACACCCTAATTGTAAACTGGATATACGCGGAAGAGGCTGCTGAGCCCTTGTTTAATGTAAACTGCGTAATAGCAGCCTACGTAACCACACAAGCACGATTAAAATTATACTCGTACCTCGAAGCGATGGGAGAGAGGTGCTATATTACGATACTGATTCTGTTATTTACATTTCAAAAGAAGGGTACCCCGATCTACCTCTAGGAAATCTGTTAGGAAATCTTGCCGATGAAATTGAACCTCAATACTGTTGTGGGCCTTATATCACCCAGTTTGCACCAGGAGGACCGAAAACATACGGCTACAAAGTTTATTTACCAGATGGGGCGATAAAGCAAACGATTAGAGTAAAAGGAATTGCCCTAAACTACGAAAATTTAGAAAAAGTTAACTTAGAATCCTTAATTGATTTAGTGGATGACGTAGAACATGAAATTTTAACTTCTACTAACGTCATTCGGCGTACACGGACCACGAACTCATGACAAAACCCGAAATTAAAGGAGTCCGATTAAACATCAACAAACATCGCAGGATCGAAAACTACGACACGGTACCATACGGATATAAGAAAACGAAAATGATTTACTGTGAAACAATAAAGTGTTATTGTACCAGTTAGTGTAAATACAATCGGATTTTAGGATATATTACAGGTGTATTATATTGTTGGAATGTTTAACCAATAAATAGAATAGATATTAAGATCAAAACATTGTTCAAAACGAGAATAAACCATGAATGTTTATATGTTTTCACTATATATCAGAATTGTAATGTTGCAATAGTACATTATAGACTTAAATAAATCGAAAGACTATATTAAAATAACTTATAGATCTTTGATGTATGTAAAACTACGTGTATATGTATTCAATGTAATCTTAAATAAAGAAAAAAAAAAGCATACTCGTTTCTCACTTATTTCACTCGCAGATATTTACTTAAGGAATTACTCTAATCGAACCGTAGACCTCTGAAATAACAAACGAGGACCTCAACAGCTGCGCCACCAATCCGCTTACATTATAAACCTATAGATCTCATATAAACAGTATATCTATAGCTTAGCGTAGACATACACCTCAGATCACCGTAAAATAGTTATCCTACAAGCACAGTTCCAAATACGAGCTTAGAGATGTTACGTAACTGATGTACGCTGTGTGTCTGTGAGAGAGAGAGAGAAAGAAAACAGTGGTGAGACAGAAAGACACGCATTGGGGGTCTTTTGTGGCAGTTATTATAAATATACAAGTCTGCACTCTGTAGTGTGTCTGCGTGAGAGAAAGGAGAGAGAGAGAGAGAGAGAGAGAGAGAGAGATGAGAGAGAGAAACCAGAGATGAGAAAGAAAGATAGGTGTTGAGGGTCTATATGCTCAGTTATTATAAAATATAGACGTCTGCACTCTGTAGTACATGTGTGAGAGACAGAGACAGATAGAGAGAGAGAGCGAGAAAGAGAAAACAGTGGTGAGAAAGAAAGACATGCGCTGGGAACCTTTGTGGTCAGTTATTATAAAATATACCCGTCTGCACTCTGTAGTGGTCTGTCTATCTGGTCTGCCTAGTCTGACTGATCAGTCTGGTCTGTCTGCTCTGACTGGTCTGTCTGTCTGGTCTATCTGGTATGTCTGTCTATTTGTGAATATCGACAGTAAAACGTTCAAGCCCAATCATCTACACATCACACGATAGTCGGTATGAAGAGATTCAAGGCCGGATCTATGAGTTGGAACTTCAAAGTGTTAACCATCCTGACATTCACCTAGTTGAACGTATAATCCGTCGTTTAACCCCGACGATAAAGGTAGAATAACCTTTCACGCAGAGAATTTCAAATTTAAACTACGTGTTGCCTTAATTCACACCACAACCTATAATACACTTAGGTATGTATTTTTGCGGTATACGGTAATGACACATGACGGTAATTAAACGGGTATGTGAATACGGCTTATATTGTATATACGAATAATACCCAATTCTCGACTGAATCAACTGACAAGGCATTTGACAAGCACTCAATATTTTCAAAGTTTGACGTTAAAATCCACACACCTCTACCCTGCGTAATGTACGGTCTATATTAAATTTCGATGTTCGTACTACAGAAGCCACCATTTACTGCTGTGGGTGACCAGTTGGAAACTTCCCATATTTACAAACCCAGGGTACAACGAGCACACGTCGACGTATTTAATGCTTTCGCCGGGTTTTGCTACATATTTTAGTTTTGTACACCCGTTCTACCACCATAAAATGCATCGCGTGGGTTAAGAGGACGTATCTTATCAGGGGTGATGTTTTAAGTATAACATTTTTGGGTTTGTTTTTAATTCTAGCGAAAATTTACATCCCGCATTTCAGTGACGTAATATCCCAAGTTTTAAGACGGAATACTTTTGATTTAGTATTTTCATATCTCTGCTCCATGGTATCGTGTGGATTGTCAAACAGCTGTGCATCGCGCCGTGTTGTAAATCATATAGGACAACCGTGATAGTAGCACCCGTAAAACTCAAAAACTTCGTTTGATGATTCGCATAACCGTCTACTTTCAAACCATACGTCACATACTCTCTCTGTTTACCCGCGTGTTGAATAGAAATACCTCTACGGTCCTCCAGACCAGCCATTGTATAGCACTTATAGATTGCTTGTCTACTCTCCGATAACCAGCTTTGGGGATAATTTCTATTGTATCGGGTTGTAAAATCGTCTTCGGTACACCAGATTGCAAGTTGAAGCTATCGTAATGGCTTCGACAAACGGATCAACCGAACACTCCTTCAAAAACAATCTTCTAAAGTACATGCAAGCATGTTTTAAGATGTCTACGTCGGACCGGCAATATTCTATTAACTCTTCCGCATTTTAAATATATAACCCTGTGATTGCGTTTCTTCATACCATTTTAAAAATTCAACTCTTTCTTCGGGTTTCATGGAGTTGGGGAGTAGTAATCAATATGAGGTAGCGACCCTACATACTGGAGTTTGCTTTAATGTTAAATAGATGAGAAAATAACCTTTTCTTATACCCGTCGCTAATCCAAATGCCTTTGGTAGAGCCGAGAGCGGCATAGGGAAGTAGTTAAGACTATCAATAAATTTTAGGTTATCAAATTTCATCATTAGTATTTTAGACCCTCTCATTATAATCTCCGGTTTAAGATGTGTGTTTGTTAGTGTGTGGTTTAAGATAAACTGGTGATCAAACCCTTGGCCATTGTGGGCTATTACAACAACCTTTTGAACAATTTTCTTACTTCCAGCAAGTAACTAAAGATTTTGTTGATACAGTATTCACCTTGTAATATTTGTTCTCTAACACCACATCGGGGCATATAACTAGAGATGATGGTAGTGTGTAGCACGTAGGGCACACTTGCTGAAATACACAAAGATTCGCCTCGTGAAGTTTTACTGCCGGTTTTTCGGGGTGAGATTTTTCTTGACGAGTTTCTAAATCATAAAACAAAAATAGAACGTCGTTATTCTCTTTATACGGGGTTGCTTGTCTAATAAAACAAAAATGGTTTTCCGGTTTATGATCGTTGCATTGTTTACAAAACACCTCTCCACAAAAATGAGGTGTTTTTCGGTTGTTAATATTAAATGTTTTAAACAAACGCTGCATTTGTGTACTGTTGAACATATAGACACACCCGTTTTTCTTCTTTATGGTTCAAAAGACATATGGACGAACGAAAGCTTCTACCGCAGTCGTGGCAATAAACTTCTTCACTTAATTTTTCACAAACTGGAGCTCTTCTACAGCAGGGGCATGTAGCTCCACACCTATGCCTATTTAAAGTATTGTACGGGATATGACACTTTTCACAGTAATAGCCGCAGCAAAATGCTGATGTTAAAGATTTTATAACGTTAAAATGTCCTTGGTTGTACAGTAATCTTATTTTCTTTTCCCGGGGTCGACACCTTCGATTAACATTTCTCGTCCCTTAGTCCCGTGTTGGTATACTGTAATGTTGTACCCGGTAAGGTATTGTTGAAACTGTCTAAGTTCGTTAATACTACACCCCTTACTCGGAATTGTAACCTTAGCGACTTCTATTAAGTTTAGCGCAAACAGTTTTGTTGTGCATCCTTTTTCTAATGTCATTATATCTCGGGTCTTTATCTACAAGGGCTCTACCCACTACTAATGCTCGCGGTAAACATAAGTTATCTTCATTGCGTATAGTAATTATTCCACGTCGCATGGTTGATTCTTCATTGTAATTGTTATACACTCGCTGTCTTCCGTTCCTGTTGGCGGTGATACACACGTTACCTCCATATGAAATGTGTCCGTGGTCTGTGCTCAGTATTACTCTGCAGTAGTGATTCCAAAATACCCACACAGAGCCAAATGTCACTTCGGATGCTTTACGAAAACTCAACCACCCCGGTAGTTTAAATTTGAAATTTTCTGCGTGAAAGGTTATCCCCACTTTATCGTGGGGTTAACCGATGACATAATGTACGTAATAACTTGATTAATTCCTGTTCTTACCCAATCTAACACATTTAGCTTTCCAGTACTGTTCTTTAGTTTAAACAAAATTTTTCGCTTGGTTGAGCGAAACTTTTTTATGTTCATATAACGCTCACTGACAATTTCAAAATTAGCCATGTGCACTCGCGATGAGACCGATGTGTACGGTAGCAGCAATAAAAGTAAACTAAGTCATTTAGTACCTGATGAGCGTATTTATACATTAGTCACTCCTCCTGATAGTATTCTCATAACTATTCATCTGATTGACAGCTAATTTTTCTGGTTAAATGTAATTAGTGGAAACATTCATCTGAGGGTGTATGCCTACGCTAAGCTATAGATATACTGATTATACGATCTCTACGTTTACACCGTGAACGGTCTTATGGCGCATGGTTTAGGTCCTCGTCAGTTACTCCAGAGGTCTACCCACCCTGTCTTCCTTTCTCACCTCTGCTTTTCTCGTTCGCTCTCTCTCTCATCTCTGTCTCTATCTCTCTCACATGTACTACAGAGTGCAGACATATATTTTATAATAACTGACCATATAGACCCTCAACACCTATCTTTCTTTCTCATGTCTGCACACACACTACAGAGTGCAGACGTATATATATTTTATAGTAACTCTCCACATAGACCCCTCAACATGTGTTTCTTTCTCACTACTGCTTTTCTCGCTCTCTCTCACACATTATAGAATGCAGATTTGTATATTGTATAAAACTGTCCATAAAGAGCTCACCATATGTCTGTGTTTGTAGGAGTGATCTGAGGGTGTGTGTACGCTATATATAGATATACTGTTTTATACGATCAATAGGTTTATACTGTAACCGGTCCGATGGCGTAGCGGTTAAGGTCCCCGTTTGTTGTTCAGAGGTCTACGATTCGGATCTCACAGACTTACTTACTTTTTTTTATAACATAAGTTTCTCACTATACATTTCCTTGCTATAATGTAACCCCGACATGGGGATTTGTTCAGACGGTTGCGTACGCAACTGTCTGGCCCAAGTGTCCCCATACCTACTACTAAATAATTATACTTTATTCATGTATGCAGACGACGCAGTCATTTTGTACAATCATAGCAATCCGGAAACTTGTGAGTCATTCATACAAAGTGATATCAGAAAATAGCAAACTGGTTACATGGTAGAAGTTTATTTATAAACTGCACAAAACAGTATGTATGTTGTTTAAAACTTCGCACATGTACACATCAAATCCATTAAAAGTAAAATTACATAATTGTAAATCTACAATGTCCGATACAAACTGTAACTGTGTAGTTGTAAAACAAGTAATTCACACTATGTATTTAGGAATTGACATTGATTACAACCTAAAGTATAACAAACACACAGAACTAGTATTTAGTAAATTTAAAAGAATTGCTGGATGTATGTACACTTTAAAGCAATATGCAAACAGAGATATTATGATCTTAGTTTATAAAACACTTTTGAATCAATATTGAAATATGGTGTACGTAATTGGGGCATCGAACCCTATCATATTGAAAAAATTAACAAATTGCAATATAAAGTACTAAAACTGATAACTAACACTAGGGATAATGAAAATTACTAGAGGTAGCTAACACGTTGACGCCACAAGGTTTATATAAATACTGTAACATTATAGATCACTTTAATAATAGTAAATTCAAAAATGTTGTAAGTCACCCATATCCAATAAGAAATCAAACATATGTAATTCCGAAATTTTATACCAAATATGGTGAAAGAACTTTAAAGTGTGTCATACCGAAACTGTATAACGAGATTAGTGAGATTGAAAATGTTGAAATTAAGAGTGAATTTGTACAAAAGTGGAAAACACTTTTAAGAAAAGTAATTATAACATAAAACAATATGGTGTTTTAAGTTTTAAGTTTTTAAGTCTTAAGTCACAAATTTATATGTCCTGTATAAGATTGCACTAACCCAGATAGCGCCAATAAACAGATGTATTAATATGCAAAGCGAAACGTATATATATATATATATATATATATATATATATATATATATATATATATATATATATATACTATAACAGGGTAAGATTACGGGTCTACCGCTGCGTCGGTAGAACCTAAGAAGTGAAATTAAGTCTGTGATACTTATGTGATAGTTTGCTGTGATATTTTAGCCTTTATTCATATTTAATGTGATATTTTGATCTGTGATATTTTAATTTTATCGTCTTTTATGTCTTGTCCTGTCAATTAAAATTATTTATATTATTTTTAGTAGTGAGATATCTGTATATCTACAAACCGACTTTGTCTTTAATCTTTAATTTTGTTTGTGTTATACAGTTTACAATAACTTATCAAAGGTGTTTGTCTTATAACTTATATCTATACTTTATATTTTAAAACATCTTAAGGTAAACTAGTAGCACTTCGTAAAGTAGAAAATTCGATAAACACGATAATATAATACAATGGAACTGTAATGGTCTACGTATCCATTATCCGAACCTTAAGATGATTTTAGCTAAATATCAACCCTTTTGTATATGTCTTCAAGAGACCCATTTGAAGGGTGAAAATAATTTTATTTAAGCGGGTACAAAGTTAAACCAATCCCCATTAACACACCACTTCAGGCAATTGTTGTAGGAATTGAATCACCAGTTAAAGCTACAATCTGTAACGTATATCTCCCAGATTTAAATTGGTGTTTAAATGATCTCGAAGATTTAGTAGATCAACTCCGTCTCCCTTTCTGTTAGTCTGAGATTTTAATGCACATTTAACGCTATGGGGTTCTAATGCTACTGATCAACGTGGTCGTATAATTGAAGATTTCATAGACAATAACCCAATTGTACTGCTGAATACAGGAGAACCCACTCATTTTAACAGTAAGTCAAACAACCTAACAGCAATTGATCTCGCTTTTTCGTCCCCTATATTAGCGCTAAACTTTAGTTGGACAACAGACGATGACTTCAAAACAGCCATCACTGTCCCATTAGCATTAAACTACCAACTAGACAAATCGTTACAAAATTACCAAAAAATGGATAATCAAAGACGCTAACTGGAATCTTTTCACTGAAACATTAACTAGTTATGCGAACTTGTCCACAGAAGGAATAGATGAAGTCGTCAAGAAATTTACCAAAAACGTTATAGAAGCGGCATAAAAAGTATTCCGCAAACGAAAGACAAAATAAAAACCATAAATATCCCTTGGTGGAATGAAGAAGTGAAACCGCTGTCATGGAAAAGAAAAATTGTTAAACACGTTTAAAGGAAGCCTACATTAGAAAACCTTGTAGCGTTCAAAAAGCTCGTGCTTATTCGCGAAAAATTATACTTTCTAATAAAAGAGCATCGTGGAAATAGTATGTAACCTCGATTAACTCTAACACTCCAATAAGTGAAATCTGGAGGAAAGTTAAGGAAATAGCTGGAAAACCCTATGACGAGCCATCAAGGATCTTAACCATTCATAACAGAAAATTGAAAACAAGAAGAAATTGTAGAAGTCTTAGCACAACATTTTGAAGCGATGAGTAGTTCAGCTAGTTATAGTAAACACTTTTCCACAATAAAGGATAACACTGAGCGAGAAATAAGTTTTATTGTGATAAATACTTTGACTACAATAATCCTTTTCTTTTGACGAGTTGCAAAACTCTCAATAAATCCAAAGATTCTGCGCCAGGTAGTGACCATATTCACTACGCGATGTTAAGAAATTTTCCTATATCTGAAAAACAAAATTATTAAAACATATAACGATATACTCACTTGGTACTTACCCTGTAAGTTGGAAAAGTCACTATAATACCTATACCTAAAATAATTAAAGACCATACTAAGCCTGAAAACTACAGGCCCATATCACTTACCTCCTGCATCAGCAAAAGTCTTGAACGAATGGTCAATAACAGATTAATGTGGTTTTGGAATCTAAGCTATTGTTATCTCAACGACAAACTGGATTTAGACGCTTTCACTCTGGCATTGATCATCTGGTTTATTTAAGAATAGTATCCAAAATCATTCCTCCAAAGACAGCATATGGTAACGATCAGTTTCGATCTGGAGAAGGCGTATGACCTGACCTGGAGATACAATATTATTAAATAATTTACCATTATTTATCAAAACTTTCTTTGTGATCGAACTTTCAAAACCAGAATTGAACAAATGAATCTCTACCGCATAGAATAGAAAATGGTATTCCTCAGGGGTCTGTTTTAAGCTGTTCTCTGTTTTTAATAGCAATCAATGATTTAATCAAGTGTACAAGCCCCAATGCACGGCTGCTTGTACGTAGACGATCTGACCTTGTTCTACATGTCTAATAGTATAGAAGATCTCCAAACTACGATGCAAAACGGATTAACAATTTAGTACAGGTAGGAGAGAGCACAGGTTTTCGTTTCTCAGTTCTGCAATACACTTTTGTAGACTCAGACAGGAATGCGAAGACCCAGTGCTTTTCATTAACGATATTAAAATTGACTTTCAAAAAGCATCAAAATCCTTGGCGTAATTTTTGATCAAAATTATACTTTCACGAGCATATTCAAACGTTGCAAACAAAATGTAAAAGAAATTAAACATTATTAAATTCATGTCGGTATTACCTGGGTGGAGATAGAATACACTGCTTCTATTATACAAAGCATTGGTACTTTCAGTTATGGATTATGCATGTGTGGTGTACTCATCTGCACGACAGTCTCACGTAAACCGGCTAGACAGAATCCACGTAAGTGGTCTAAGAATGGTAAATGGTGCTTTCCGCACCAGCCCTGTCAATCTGTGTACTCAGATTGTAGCGTCCCATTATTAAAACTCCGAAGACTTGCAGTTCAACTACACAGTAAAAATATCAACTGTGTCTAACCATGTAAATTACCTAACATTACATGATAAAGAAATGTGGAATATATATATATATATATATATATATATATATATATATATATATTATATATATATATATATATATATATATATATATATATATATATATATATATACTATAACAGGAACCTACTGAAAAGTCTCTGACGACTTAGTAAGACCGATTACTGTATGTATTAAAGAAATAAACAATAAACAATAAACTATTATTATTATTATTATTATTTTATTGCAACAATATGTACAGGGTGTCCCAACGATAGAGTAAAGTAAGTTTATGCTTAACTAAAATTATTTGTGTAAATATTGTATGGACCATGGGGTAGAGGTAAGAAGTGTGCATTTTTTAAAATATTGGAAGTTATACAGGGTGTGCCAGAAAAGCAGGATGTGAAAAGTATAATTTTTTAAATAGAACACCCGTATTTGATTTTAGTTTTAATTCTACGTGTCCATACAAACATATTTTGTCATACAAAAGATTGGCTGAAAGTTTTAGTTCTTGAGATATTCGCGTTTAAAGATTATTATGGTCATTTTCGTGGGGTTGATGAATGGGCAATTGTTCCGTTATTTCACAATAAAAAATTGATATTTCGTGTGAAAATGAGTGATATTATACTAACGTTTAGACCGAGCAGTATTTCTAATTTTCTCAAAAGGGTGTTTGTTATAACCATTCAAATTTGAAAATTCTCAAATTAAAAAATCAGTTTTTTTAATTGCACACCCTATATATTTTTATTTCATTTTATTCGGGATTAAAAATCTATCATTTTGTCAAATATATCCTATATCTATCTTTGATAGTTTTCGTGGAATTTCGATTTTTCTCACTAGCTACGTTACATACGATACTATAACATTATTGTGGATCGTGGTAGCCATGGAAAACAATTGCGACGAAATAAAACAAACCACCTAAGCGAGAATATTAACAGTTTTTATTAATGAGAAACAGTAATTCAATAATTATTCAACATTGCGTCTTAGTAAATGCTCACGTTTGATTTGGAGGTATCACATATTGTCGCTAATGTTCTAGAACTCACTTGGGGATTTTCTTGAATATTTAATAATATTTCAAGTTCTTTTTCTTCATTAGCTGCCCTTTTATTAACAACTTTACGTTTGAAGTATTTAACACTACCGCTAGAATCAAATCTATCCATCAAATTTTCCAAGCCAACAGTAGTAGGTATTCGACGTTCAGGATATTTCATTTTGTAGATTCGTTGTGCCAATAAAGGGTTTTTCAGCCTCGCCCAACACGTATATCATATCAATTAATTCATTTGTCGAATAATCCACAATTGATACAAGAATTGATAACAAGTTAAATGCGAAAACGACAAATTTAATATGTGTTTATTTTGACAAGTAGGAAACCTTTGTATCTTAGTAACGCAATTATTATTTTCCATGGCTACCAAGATCCATGCAATGCAATGTTATCGAAAATAAAGTAGCTAGTGTAAAAAATCGAAATTACTCGAAAACTATCAAAGATAGATATAGGATATATTTGACAAAAATGATAGATTTTTAATCCCGAATAAAATGAAATAAAATATATAGGGTGTGCAATTAAAAAACTGATTTTTTAATTTGAGAATTTTCAAATTTGAATGGTTATAACAAACACCCTGTTGAGAAAATTAGAAATACTACTCGGTCTAAACGTTAGTATAATATCACTCATTTTTACACGAAATATCAATTTTGTTATTGTGAAATAACGGAACAATTGCCCATTCATCAACCCCACGAAAATGACCATAATAATCTTTAAACGCGAATATCTCAAGAACTAAAAACTTTCAGCCAATCTTTTGTATGACAAAATATGTTTGTATGGACACGTAGAATTAAAACTAAAATCAAATACGGGGTGTTCTATTTAAAAATTATACTTTTTCACTCCTGCTTTTCTGGCACACCCTGTATAACTTCCAATATTTTAAAAAATGCACACTTCTTACCTCTACCCCATGGTCCATACAATATTTACACAAATAATTCTAGTTAAGCATAAACTTACTATACTCTATCGTTGGGACACCCTGTACAGTACTATGTACAAGTATTAATCAAGCGTATAAAAAAAGGCATAGTTAAATAATTTATGTGCATTATTGATTTAGGAATGACCTAATCCTCACACCACTTTATGTTGTTTTTATCACTATGGCACAAAACATTGTTTATACAATTGATAGTAATTTAAAAAATAGTCCATATCAATTTACATACGTCACCAAAAGTTAAACTGATATTTCGTACCCTTTAGGCACAAGAAACCGAGGAGCGTGCGCGTGTGCGTGTGCATGTGCGTACGTAGTGCGTGTACGTGTGCGTGTGCGTGTGCGTGTGCGTGCGTGTGCGTGTGCGTGTGCGTGTGCGTGTGCGTGTGCGTGTGCTGTGCGTGTGCGTGTGCGTGTGCGTGTGCGTGTGCGTGTGCGTGTGCGTGTGCGTGTGCGTGTGCGTGTGCGTGTGCTGTGGTGTGTGTATGCGTGTGCGTGTGCGTGTACGTGTGAGTTTGCGTGTGCGTGTGCGTGCGCGTGCGTTCATGCACAGGTGGATTGTATTAGTATTGTTATTATTATTATTATTATTACTATTATTATTATTAATATATAGTGAACGTACACTTAAATGTATGGTTCCGAAATTATACAATTCTATACCTAACGAGATATGTGTTATAAAAAGATAAGTGAATTCAAAAAGGAATAACCCAGTGGATCATTCGCGGTATATAGCAATATTTCATCATACATTATTTACAACAATTCCAATTGGAATTCATATATTTTGATCTGTTGCTTATCTGATTTATGTTAACGTACGTGATTTACATAATCCTTTTTCTTTTTGTTATTACTATTGTTATTTTATTTCATTACATAAGTACTATTGCATTTATAAATAATTGTTCCGTTACATACCTTACACTTTCGATGCAATCGTAAATTTTTTTTTCATTTCTATACTTTTGTTAAGTTTATCACTTGGTAACTACTGTTACTTGTTATTTGTAGTATAAGCTCATATAAGCATTTAATTTTTACCTCTGTTCTTTATTATATAATTTGCATACTTTAATGATTTCGTTTTCAATACATATATTTATATTACTATTGTTTAGTGGTTCAATGATGGCTAAATCATATTAATTTAATTGTATCTGTAAAACAATTGTATGATATAATCGGAACCAACCGTTAAGTTTCTGCAACTTGGTCGGTCCGATAAATGTAGATATATTTGGGAGAATAAAGAAAGATTCAAAGAATTATTATTATTATTATTATTATTATTATTATTATTATTATTACTATTATTATTATTATTATTTTTTTTTTGTTCATGCAGCATCGATTGCTAGGATCATTAGCTGCTCCGTAAACATAAATGCACTTTTGTTGTAAAGTTTATATTTTGTTGAAAATCCCCGTTTCTTTTAAGTACATTATTAGCGTTACCAGTTGATTTTCGTGGAAGTTCAATAGCACATTCATGTTATCAGGTATGTTGTATGTTATCCTTTCTCGTTGATAAGTAGAGCAGTCTGTCAATAGATGTTTAAGTGTCAGTCGTTGGTTTCTACAATGTTGGCAGCATGGTTGTCGGCTTCCTGTTAGCATAAAGCTATTTGTTAGATTAGAGTGCCCTATCCTAATCCTTGTAAGCACCACTTGTTCAGAACGTGTTAAAGTGGTTGGGTATGTATAAGCGGTTATGCCGGCCTTAGCTTGTTTTAATTTTGCATCTGATTCATTCCACTGTTGTTGCCATTTGTTATTTATTTGTTGTTTAATGTAATTTTCATGTCTGTTTTGTTATATGAATTTCCTCCGAATCTACCTGTGTAGCTCTTCGAGCGGCCAAATCTGCTTTTCATTTCCGGCAATTTTTACATGCCCTGGAGCCCACAGGAAAGTTACTTTTTTGTATTGTTCATCTAACCACCAAAGGCATTCAAATATGTTTGCTATCAGCGAGTTATCCGTGTTTTTGTTTTGTAGCATTAGTAATGCGCTTTGTGAATCACTAACGATTATATATTTTCTGTTGGCGTTTATGTCAATATATTTTAATGCCTGCCATATTGCATAGAGCTCTGCTGTTATTACACTTGCTGATTTGGGCAAACTCCAGGAATATGCATTTTCAATATAGAAGAAAGAACTTCCCACTCCTTGTTTTGTTCTAGATCCGTCAGTATAAATTACGCTTGCATTTTGGTAAGAGTGAATGATTTCGTTAAATAGCTTAAGATAAACTGATTTATTTGTTTCAGATTTCCTGTGTCTGGCCAGTTCGAAATGGATTTTGGTGGTAGTTTGGTCCAAGGAGGGTCCTTTATCAGAGAAGTAGTGAGTATGGTAGGTATAACAGTACCTAGTAGTTTTCTTAAGTCCATGTACCTTTTACCGGATGATTTTGTAATTGTCATCCGATGCTGATAAAGATCTAAAATAGCGTTTGATGTAAATAAGTTCTTATTTAGGTGGGAACTTTGTGATAAGACGTTAACGCCGTAATTTAACAATAGTTGTTCTCTTAGCTCTAATGGAAGAGTTCCTGTTTCGCTATTCAAGGACGCGTATGGGCTAGTGCGGTATTCTCCTAGTGCTAGTCGTAAACTTGTCCCTTGTATGGAATCTAGCTGCCGCAAAGTGGACTTGCGTGCCGAACCATACGCGATCGCACCATAATCTAGTTTAGGCAACACTATCGTCTTGTACATTTTAATAAAATCTTATAGTTCATTCCCCAAGTTATATTTGATACGGATTTTATTATGTTAATAAATCTTTACAGCTTACAGTTAAATTTTGTACATGCTGTTTCCAGTTTAGCTTCTCATCGAAAGTCACACCTAAAAATTTATATGTAGGAACACATTCAATTGGGTTTCCATACATTGTAAAAGGGGTCTTCATGTACTGACCTCAACCGACAGAAATGTACACATTTTGTTTTTGTGGTGAAAAGGTAAATCCGAGTTGTGATGCTTTCTGTGTAATCTTATTTATTGTGTTCTGAAGTACGTGCTGAATTTCTGTCATTGATACGTCTGATATGAAAACCGATAAATCATCTACATATAAGGTCTTATGTACTTTGTCGTCTATCACTGATGTTAAATTGTTGATAGCAACTAGAAATATTATCACACTTAAAGTGGATCCTTGTGGCAAACCATTTTCTTGAGTGTGATATTCAGAGTACACATCTTCAACCGCACTTTAAACTGGCGATTTTTAAGAAAGTTGTTTACAAAGATTGGCAACTCTCCTTTTAAACCCCAATCATGTAATGTCTTTAATATCCCGTATCGCCAAACGGTATCAAAAGCTTTTTGAATGTCAAAGAAAATTGCCACAAGATGTTTTCTTTCTGCAAATGTATTTTGAATGTTGTTCTCTAGGTAGGATATTTGGTCTATTGTAGATTTGTTTTTTCGAAATCCAGATTGAACCTTGTCTAACAGGTTATTGCTTTCTAGATACCACATAAGGCGTTTACTAACCATCTTTTCGGCTATTTTGCACATACAATTTGTTAAAGAGATAGGCCTGTAGTTGCTAGGGCTCGTCATGTCTTTTCCTTCTTTTGGGATAGGTATAACTATAGCTTTTCCATTGCTTTGGAAAACTTTTGAGTTTCCATATTTTGTTGATAATTTCTAGGAACTTCTGCTTTTGTTTGATGGAAAGGTTTTAATAAAGTCGTATGGAATTTTGTCTGGTCCTGGACTAATACCTTTTACTGTTTTTAGTGTTTCGTCTAATTCTTCCATTGTAAACGGTAAGTTATAATTTAGTACATGAAAGGTATCAAAATTTATTGGTTGTTCTTGTATTGCCTTTAGGTTTTGAAATTCTATGCTGTAATTGCTTGTTAGGTTAATACTTTCAAAATAAGAAGCAAAGCATTTGGCAATACTATTTGATCCAATCACATCATTTCTGTTTGAGTGTAGGATGATTGAGGAGTGTGCAAAGCGTTTTCCTAGAATTGCTCTGATTTTAGACCACATCTCAGAAGTCGTCGTTTGAGTGGTAATTGTTGTGATGTACTTGTGCCAGGTTTCCTTTTCCTTTGTATAATTGTTCTCCTCGCCTTAGCTCGCAATTTTTAAATTCGATTAAATTTTTGTGGTTGGGTATTTTTAAATAAATTAAATGCATGTCTTTTTCTCGGACTATTTGTGCAACTTCCTCATTCCACCAAGGGACTACTTTATTGTTTCTACAGCCACTAGTTTGGGAACATTTTATACGCAGCCGATAGGATATTGTAGCAAAAACATTCAATTACATCCGTTATGGGTTCGTCTGGGGTGATAAAGTTGTCTGTTAGGCTCCTGAATATATTCCAGTTCGCTCTATCAAGTTTCCACCTTTTTAGTCTATGGCATGTTTGATGATGATGTGCAAATTCGACCGAAATAGGAAAATGATCCGTGAAATGATGGTCTGTTAAACAGTGCCACCTTAGTAGAGGTACTATTTGTGGGGAGCATATTGTCAAGTCAATGGCAGAAAGACAATTTCCTTTAGAATTTAAAAATGTGCCTTCCCCACTGTTAATTATTACCAGTTCGTGTTCCTCGATAACTTGCTCTATATTTTTCCGCATATGTCTGTGTGTGATGACCCCAAAGTGTATTATGCGCATTGAAGTCCCCAACTATTATGCAGGGGCGAGGAAGTTGTTCTATAATGTTGTTTAATTGCCTCATTTCACAGTTTTGATTTGGCAAATACACGTTGCATACTGTGATCTTTATTGGAAACGCTAGTTGTACTGCGATGATTTGTAGATCGGACCTTATTGAAAATTATTGTAAGGAATAGATTCCTTTATAAATGTTGCAACCCCGCCACGTGCTCGATGAACAGGGGTTACGTCTTTCCGTACACTGCTATAACCTCTTAAGTGAAACTTTTCTCCAGGTTTAAAATGTGTCTCTTGGAGACATATACAGATCGGTTTTGTTTCCAAAATTAAGCTTTTAGTTCGGGGTAGTGTGTTTTACATCCGTTGCAGTTCCATTGCATGATATTGTGTGGATTATTTATTATATGAGCCATTTGATCATTTGGCCGACTAAAGTATATCACGTTGGTACTGTTTAGGTTTTATGATTGGACAATAACACATAAATTGGACATCAAATAAATAAATAAATATAGCTATATGTGTAAAGAGATAAAGACAACGATAATATATAACAAATGAATAAATAAATAAATAAATAATAAATACAGCTCTATGTCTAAAGAACAAAGACAATTAGATAAGAATTAACAAGACAAAACAGATACTAAAACAATAAAACGGTAAGGTAAAATATCACAGATCAAATTATCACATAAATATCACAGGTTTTGTATCACTTTTAGGACCCAACAGCATAACTGAAGGCCTTCCAATCTTTTTATTTTCAGCGTTAATGTTTTTCTTGCGTGGAACGCCCTTGGCCATCCACCTTTTTCTTCTTCTGTTTCCTAAGACAAGGATCAATAAATGTTTCATCTATTTCTCCAACTGAAGTTGGGGAAACGGGGCAGTTCTCTTTCTGCCTTCAGAAAAGCTCTCGGTTTCCATGTCACTGCCGATATCTGTAGTGGGGCACGATACTTCATGTATGTACTCCTTCAGAGTAGATTTTAAATTGTTTATCTGCGTTTGAATAGTACTTTGTAATACCGGCAGTATAATCTACGCTACTTCACTAACTACTTCCTTGTTATTGTCTTTAGATTGCGTAATTTGGGCAAAGAAGTAGATGGTGTAACCACAGATGATTTCGCCACAGCTTTGGCTTCAATGAAGCTTACATTATGTATTACTCTGATTTATTGTACCTTCTTTTCAGATTTATAAACAGGGCAATCCTTAGACCTAGACGAATGCTTTTCCTGACAATTTGTGCATATAGGCTCTTCTATGCAAGCAGTGCCTTCATGTACTGGATAGCCACATATACATATAGGATTATTTTTGCAGTTTGACGAGGTATGGCCAAACTGCTGACATCTAAAGCAACGCATGGGCTCGGGGACGAAAGGGCGCACCTTTAAACTGTACATCGCCGCTTTGATGACTTTTGGGAGTTCGTGCCTTTCAAATGTTAACACTAACATTGCAGTATCTACTAATGTTCCATTTTTCCTACTTTGTAATCTTTTGACCTCAACTACACCTTCTGACTTTAAATCTTCATGGATTTCTTCGATAGATGCATTTAATAGATCCCGACAAAAATTATTCCCTTTCGACGATTTAAAAACTTATGAGGGTAACCTCAACATCTAACTCACCAACCTTTTCATTTTTAATAATGCCTCCGTTTGCTTTTTGAAACGGTTTCCACCAATAGACCATCTTTCACCTTGTTAACCTTTTTAGTTTCACCAGCTATACTATATATACTCTTGCTAATTAAAAGGGCTGACTCTATCGAAATTACCTTCAGGTAACAACCTAATGGACAGGAACCGAGGGTAACTCGTCTCACTGACCAATTTTACATTTTTCCTAAAACAGGAAAGTTGTCTCTGTTTAAAGAGTTAGACGACTCTTGAAATTGGTTTAGAATTCATACTGTTCCCACTCAAACAGGAAGAAAACAGGTCAACCACAGCAGTGCTCCTATACCGTGGCATAAATACTGTGGGTGCACCAAGCCCCACAGGCGTTTCAACGCTAAGGACCAGGCTTCCCCTGGCCACACTCAGGCATCCTCGCGCAATCCCGTCAGCACCTAAAACTGCCAAACGACCTTAGGATTGGGGATTTTTATAGAGGTTACCTTCCTCGTAGTCCAGGCAATTGCCAAGACCACCGACCGCTACGTGTACGACGTTCCCAGCCACGCCCTGCTAGAGTCTCTGAAGTACAGTTCGCGGTTGCGGTATTAGGAGACGCTAGCGCTCAGCCCTCCCAGCAGGACATCCCGGGCTTGCACACCCGTATACACTTTGTCGGTGCATGCCCTGGGACGAGTAGAAAGAAAGTAAGTGGCCTCCCAGCTTTGGCTGGGAGCCTGAAGAGATCAAGAGTTGGAACTAGAGTGTTCCGACAGGAAAGGGTTAAAGTAAGGAAGCCACTCAAGACTAGTATAAGAAAAGTGTACCTTCAGCTAAGGGGAACGCAGGGTTGCCATCCCTGTCCTCATTAGATACGAGGGCCCACGTAAACTGGTCCGCGACACCGTATTTGGTAGAGCTAACAGTGGCGGGTTAAGGCCACGAGCTCATATTTCGTGTTAGCGTTGCATCACTATTATTATTATTATTATTATTATTATTATTATTATTATTATTATTATTATTATTATTATTATTATTATTATTTCATTACAACAATATGTACAGTACTATATACAAATATTAATCAAGCATATAAAAAAGGCACAATTAAATAATTTATGTGCATTATTGATTTAAGAATGACGTAATCCCTCACACCACTTTATCACTATGGCAAAAACATTGTTTATACAATTGATAGTAATTTAAAAATAGTCCTTATCAATTTACATGTCACCAAAAATTAAGCTGATATCTCGTACCATTTAGGCACAAGAGACCGAGGAGCGTGTAGTCTGCGTGTGCGTGTGCGTGTTCGCATGCGTGTCGTGTGCGTGTGCGTGTGCGTGGGCGTGCGTTCATGCACACGTGGATTACTTTTTTTTGTAAGCATCAGCTACTACGGCCATTAGCTGTTAACAAATTTTTTTAATTTATATTTTTATGAAAAGACCACAGCTCTTTAGGTACGTTAACAAACGATTAATTCCAGATACGTTATCTTCAAAATTGAAACAAATGAATTTGGTATATTTAATTCTGTCCTTAAGCCCTCATATAAAGGGCAATCTAACATTATATGGTGTATACTAATTTGTAAGTTACATAAATTGCATGTTTGTGGTTTCATGTTTCCTATCAGATGTAAATGTGTGAGGTTTGTGTGACCGATTCTCATTCTAGTGAGTACGACTTCCTCCCTTCTTGTTAAATGATGTCTGTTTTGCCACGGGTGAACTGATTTTTGTATTTCTTTAATACTGTGTTTTTCGTTATCCCATTCTATCTGCCAGAGTTCATTTAGCTTTGTTTTTATGTGCCATTTTAGATCATTAGATTGTACAGGAATGTTGCCTATTTCTATCTCATTGCTTCCCATACGAGCTGCTATATATGATTGTTACAAACTTCCCACCATTACCATGCTGTGTAATATTGCCTTAATCGTGCTTTCTAGAGGGTCTTTAGATAATAATTCATTGTTCATGGGGGCCGTAATTACGCTCATTGAATCTGTACATATCAAGCTTGAGTGAATGTTTACGTGGTTAATGTATAATGTGGCTTAAAAACCGCATATATCTCAGCTGAAAACACGCTGGACAGTGGGTTAAGTGCCCAGTGAAGGCCTTGGTTTTCCGTATAAATGGCACTACCAACCCCTTAGATGTTTTTGAACCATCGGTGTATACTATTATGTTATATTTTAGTTCGTGTGTGATATTGTGAAACATACTTTTATAAAATTCAGTTGATGTGCTTTCTTTTGGGTACATTGCAAGGTCCAGGCAGTAGGTAATATTAGTAACGTCCCACGGCGGTCGTTCTTTATGGACTGCCCAAACAGTGGTGGTAAGTTAATGTTTAGTTCTTGATCTTTTAATGGGGTTCGCATGATCGTTGGCTTTGTTCTGGTTAGTTTGGATTGATAGCGTTCAAGCATTTCTTTATCATGTAATGTTAGGTAATTTACATGGTTAGGCACAGTTAATATGAGTTGAATTTAAACCTAAGCCTTCGGAGGTTTAATAGTGGAACGCTACAATCTGAGTACACACATTGGACAGGGCTGGCGCGGAATGCAGCATTTACCATTCTTAGACCACTTACGTGGATTCTGTCTGGTCGCTTTAGGTGAGAGTGTCGTATAGATAAGTACACTACACATGCATAATCCATAACTGAAAGTACCAATGCTCTGTATAATAGTAGCAGTGTATTTCTATCTCCACCCCAGGTAATACCCGACATGCATTTAATAATGTTTAATTTCTTTTTACATTTTGTCTCCAACGTTTGAATATGCTCGTGAAAGTATAATTTTGATATGGGCCTGTAGTTTTCGGGCTTATTATGGTCTTTATTTATTTTAGGTATAGGTATTATAGTGGCTTGCTTCCAACTTACAGGGTGAGTACCAAGTGAGTATATATCGTTATATATTTTAATAATTTTTGTTTTTCAGATATAGGAAGATTTCTTAACATCGCGTAGTGAATATGGGCACTACCTGGCGCAGAATCTTTGGATTTATTGAGAGTTTTTGCAACTCGTCAAAGAGAAAGGATTATTGTAGTCAAAGTATTTATCACAATAAAACTTATTTCTCGCTCAGTGTTATCCTTTATTGTGGAAAAGTGTTTACTATAACTAGCTGAACTACTCATCGCTTCAAAATGTTGTGCTAAGACTTCTACAATTTCTTCTTGTTTTTCAATTTTCTGTTATGAATGGTTAAGATCCTTGATGGCTCGTCATAGGGTTTTCCAGCTATTTTCTTAACTTTCCTCCAGATTTCACTTATTGAGTGTTAGAGTTAATCGAGGTTACATACTATTTCCACGATGCTCTTTTATTAGAAAGTATAATTTTCGCGAATAAGCACGAGCTTTTTGAACGCTACAAGGTTTTCTAATGTAGGCTTCCTTTTAAACGTGTTTAACAATTTTTTCTTTTCCATCACAGCGGTTTTCACTTCTTCATTCCACCAAGGGATATTTACGGTTTTTATTTTGTCTTTCGTTTGCGGAATACTTTTTATGCCGCTTCTATAACGTTTTTGGTAAATTTGTTGACGACTTCATCTATTCCTTCTGTGTACAAGTTCGCATAACTAGTTAATGTTTCAGTGAAAAGATTCCAGTTAGCGCTTTGTTATCCATTTTTTGGTAATTTTGTAACGATTTGTCTAGTTGGTAGTTTAATGCTAATGGGACAGTGATGGCTATTTTGGAAGTCATCGTCTGTTGTCCAACTAAAGTTTAGCGCTAATATAGGGGACGAAAAGCGAGATCAATTGCTGTTAGGTTGTTTGACTTACTGTTAAAATGAGTGGGTTCTCCTGTATTCAGCAGTACAATTGGGTTATTGTCTATGAAATCTTCCATTAGACTACCACGTTGATCAGTAGCATTAGAACCCCACAGTGTTAAATGTGCATTAAAATCTCAGACTAACAGAAAGGGAGACGGAGTTGATCTACTAAATCTTCGAGATCATTTAAACACCAATTGAAATCTGGGAGATATACGTTACAGATTGTAGCTTTAACTAGTGATTCAATTCCTACAACAATTGCCTGAAGTTGTGTGTTAATGGGGATTGGTTTAACAGGGATGTCGTTTTTATGGATATTGAAACCCCTCCGCTTGCTCTAGTATTTAAATTAAAATTTTTGTTGAAAACTTTGTACCCCTTAAATAAAATTATTTTTACCCTTCAAATGGGTCTCTTGAAGACATATACAAAAGTGTTGATATTTAGCTAAAATCATCTTAAGGTTCGGATAATGGATACGTAGACCATTACAGTTCCATTGTATTATATTATCCTGTTTATCGAATTTTCTACTTTACGAAGTGCTACTAGTTTACCTTAAGATGTTTTAAAATATAAAGTATAGATATAAGTTATAAGACAAACACCTTTGATAAGTTATTGTAAACTGTATAACACAAACAAAATTAAATATTAAAGGCAAAAGGCGGTTTGTAAATATACAGATATCTAACGACTAAAAATAATATAAATAATTTAAATTGACAGGACAAAACATAAAAAGACGATAAAAATTAAAATATCACAGCTCAAACTATCACATAAGTATCACAGACTTAATTTCACTTCTTAGGTTCTACCGACGCAGCGGTAGACCTCGTAATCTTACTTATATCACAAGTATTTTTTTTTCGTGGAACGTCCTATGGCAAGGGTCAATAAACGCTTCGTCGATTTCCCCGACTGAAGTTGGAGATATAGGAGCATTTCCTTGCTGCCCTCTGAGAAACTTTCCGTTTCCATTTCGCTCCCAATATCAGTAGTGGGGCACGATATTTCATTTATATATTCTTTTAACGTAACCTTTATGCTATTTATCTGTTACTGAATAGTATTTTATAATACCGGTAGTAAAACCTTCGATACTTCATTGATTACTTCTTTGTTGTTATCTTTGGATTGTGTAATTTGGGCAAAAGTGCTAGCTGACGTGATAACAGATGTTTTCGCCATGCCTTTTGCTTCAGAAAAACTTACATTTTGCGTGACTCTGATCTCTTGTATCTTTTTCTCAGATTTATAGATCGAACATTCTTTTGACCAACAGTAATGCTTGTCTTTGCAATTTATACATATGGGTTCGTCTCTACAGGAGTGACCTCATGAGTAGGGTTGCCACATATGTACATAGGATTATTTTTGCAGTTAGTAGAGGTATGGCCAAACTGATGGTATCTAAAACAGCGCATGGGTTCCGGAATAAAGGGACGGACTTTTAAGCTGTACATTGCTGCTTTAATGATCTTTGGCAGCTCATGCTTTTCAGCCGTTAAAAGTAACATTGCAGTATCTACTAACGTTCCGTTCTTTCTACTCTGCAAACGTTTAACCTCCACTACACTTTCTGATTTCAGACCTTCTTGAATTTCTTCAAGTGATGCATTTAAAAAGTCTCGACAGTAAACTATACCTTTACGGCAATTCAAAAATTTGTGAGGGATGACCTCCACATCAAACACGCCAATCTTTTAAGTTTTAATAATGTAAGAGGGAGACGACTCTTGGGTATTTGAATTGAAATACATATTGTTCCCACGAGAACAGGAAGAAAACAAGGTCAACCACAGCAGAGCTCCTATACCATGGCAAGGCTATTATTAATATTTTTATTATTATTATTAATATTATAGTTATTATTTTTTTTTGTTAGCGCATCGACTACTTTGGTCATTAGCGCCTTCTTCGAGTAAGTAATTGTTATAACACGATAGCTTATATTTTATCGTATAAGTTAGTCGTTTTTAAGAATTTAAATGTGTTCTCTATATTTTCATATTGACTAAGTTGGTGCCAAGGTTTCCAGAAATAGAGTACACGTTGCGTAGTGCTGTATACAAAGGACATATGCATATTACATGTTCAATTGTTTTTGGAGTGTGGCAGTTCTCACACAACGGTGGTGGTTCATTTTGTAGCTGGTGCTTGTGGGTTATTGATGAGTGACCTATACGAAGACGATGAATTATGCCACTGTCTTTTCTACGAATAGATGCATGTGTTACCCATTTTTGGATGTTTGGTTTAATAGTTCTTAGCTTTGAATGATTCTCACCCCATTATTTCTGTCATAGTGAGTATATTTTGGTTTTTATATACTTGGAGATGTATGCGTGGTTAGCGATGTTGACTTTTCTTGTATTCTTGTCATTAGCTGCTTTACGTGCAGAAATGTCAGCTCTTTCATTTCCGCTTATATTAATATGGTTGGGAATCCATATGAAAGTCAGTTGCTTCTGACAGCTTGCAAGATAATGAATTGTTGGCAAAATCATTTGTACTAATGCATTTTTAGTGTATGGATTTGACAGACTCAATATGGAGCTTTCATAGTCACTAGCTATGATAAATTTCTCTCGGTTGATTGTCATGTCACAGAAACGGAGACCTTGCCATATAGCATATAGCTCCGATTCATAAATTGATACATGGTCTACTATGGACCAACTGTGCTCTATGCCATTTATGGATATAGCCGACCCGGTACCAGTAGTTGCCTTTGAGCCGTCGGTGTATATTATTAAATGGTCTTTGTACTTTTCTAGGATTTCATTTAGAGCTTGATGGTAAACAGTTGAGGCAGTATTTCCTCTTACATAACTCTTTAGAGTCATTATAATTCGTACATGTGGTACTTGCCACGGAGGAACTTCCAGAGGCCCAAGAGGTAGCATGTCAGGAAGTTCATACCTTATAGATTGAAGTGCATACTTCATGGTGCACGCAAATGGCTTATGAAGCCTACGCCAGTTTTCATATATTACATAGTTATGAAACAGTATGCCGTAATTTGGATGGTTTTGTTGAGCTCTTATTTTAATTGCATAACATAAGATTTTTAGCTGAAGATGTAAGGATATGGGTAGTACTCATGATTCAGAGCACAAACTACCGCTTGGGCTAGTGTAAAAGGCACCAAGAGCATATCTAATAGCAGCATTTTGTATTCTTTCTAACCGCTTTATGTTGTATGCAGAAGCGGAGGAATAGCTTCGCATCCATAATCAATCTTGGATCGGATTAGTCCTTGTATATCAACAGTAAAATTTCCGGGTCAGCTTCCCATTGTAAATTTGCCAACACACTCATTATGCTTAAATTTTTTGCATCGCGTTATGAGGCTATTGATGTGCTCTGTCCATGAAACGGCAGAGTCTAGTGTCACTCCCAAAAATATACCGGTATCTCTACATGGAATGAATGTGTTTTGATCATTAGTAGGGGACCATAGTGAGGCTTTCTAAGCATTATTATTATTATTATTATTATTATTATTATTATTATTATTATTTATTATTATTATTATTATTATTATTATTATTATTATTATTACTTTATTACAGCAAAATGTACAGTACCATATACAAATATTAATCAAGCAAATAAAAAAGGCACAATTAAATAATTTATGTGCATTATTGATTTAATAATGACCTAATCCTCACACCACTTTATTAAAAATTTTAATTGATTAGTTACCCATATGCCAGGATAGGAACTGAACGATCCTGTTTCTTAATGAAGCCATACATATGGTCTTGAACGGCGGAGCAGCGCTGTTACTTTCATAGCGCTAATGGTTTGGTGATGTATGATAAATTTTGATAAATTTATTAAAAATTTGGCGAGGTTAACAGTCACTCTTTCCTGGTATTCCACCCAATTGAAGTTTAGTCCATAATTTATTGGACTAATGTAACCGATTAATAATACATTCGTAAGTGTCCTCAGTTCTTCTAGTTTTGCACACCTCATTATCATGTGCCTTGCATCTGCTTTTGACGCTTCACAGAATTGGAAACTTTCCCTGTTTCTAATATTTGAGCAAAAGAGAAAAGTAGGATCAGGCAGTCTGTTTTTGGCAAACGCCATGTTATTTCAGATATAAAACCAGATGTAATGGGATTAAAAGAGATGTCCAATTTACCCTTATATCTGACCAACATCTTCTTGAAAATTTTCTGGGTGCAAGTTGAATAATTTAATAGTTAATTTCATTTATAATTTCTTTTGCGAGCTCTTAGTTAATTGAATGGCCTTTATTTCTGATGTACAGAAGGATAATGTACTTGTAGCCAAAGTTGTAAATCTTTGGAATTAAACATTGAAAAAGTGTGTTATTCTTTCATAGTATTGCAATACCGCACTAGCTTCAACTTTTGTAGTAGTTCAGTCGTTCAGTACTCTTTCTTGCCCATTCATTTTCATTTGGCTTCTAATCTCCTAAAGTTCTAAATCTGAAGTCCTTCCAGGCAGTGGAGAAAATTGGAGGTATGGTACGAGGAACTAGTGTTGAAGGCAGAGCTAGTATTCGTGAAGGATCTAATTTAATTTCTCTAATTTTACATTTTGCATTGTTTTCACCAGGTTGGGCATAAATATGACAGAATGATCAGGAGGTAATGTGTTGTTAAGAAAAAGCATTGCCATGTATATCCCAAGGAGTGTGATTCTTTTAAGTATGTCCAATTACGAGTTCCATTTCTGTTTTTCTGAATTAATCCTAACTCACCTTGACTTAATGATAGACAAAGCTCGGATCTGACACCCAATGTCTTCATCTCCACATAATTTAAAAATATTTTGTTGGAGAGCTTGTTATTGTGATACAAAGTATTGATCATTTGTAATATGTGCAACAGCTTGGGAATAATGTATTGATGATGGACCATTTTTTCCTATTGACGATAATGAGGTTGCCCGTATCTCCCATTTTCCCAAAGCGTTTAACAAGGTATTATCTAAGGACCTATACGCTTTTGTCGAATCTGAGTTATCATCGCTAGAAAAATATACACCTAATAATAAAGTATTATTTATGGGTTTTTAAGTGTATTTTAAATTATACAATCTAAACGTTTCGATAACACTTACAGTTAAATTAACACATGTTTTAATTTTTCAACTTTGACAAAATTGTTTTTAACATCTTTAACAATTTTAATAGATATTACTACTGACGAAGATAACTGTAAATATTATCAAAACGTTTAGATTGTATAATTTAAAATTCACCATTAAAAACCCAAAAAATAAGTATTTTAGTATGTGATAATGGTGAAAGTTTATATTTTGATATACACCTAACACGTATATCATTCTGCTGTTCATTGAAATGGCAAAGGATTGTCTTTTCTTTGATTCCATTTACCTTACCAGAAAGTTGTGCGTTTGTTAAGATTTAGTTCTAAATCGGATTAGATGACATACTCTCGGTAACTTTCTTACACGTTAACAAAATCTTTTGAATTTGACACAACACCGATACGTCGTCTGCATACGCGCTTACTTTTATATTAATTGCATGAGGACTGGAATTCATGGTAAAACCGCTAATTGGTCGACTAATTAAGGATAAAAGAGATTGAATGGCAATGAAGAATAAGGGACCATATAGACGACATCTCTGCCTGATTCCACTTTGAGGATGAATTCTTCTAGAAAGATTTGGCCCTATTCGTAATGACTTGTTCCATTCTTGTGCATCAGCTTTATTAGTTCTATGAAATAATGGCCAAATTTATTTTGTTTAATAGGAATAGAAGGTATCTGTGAAGGTATCGAACGCAGCCTTTTAGGTACAGAGGTACCTATTGCAGGGTAATTATAAACTATGGATGGTTTTGATTTTCGTACCACGATTGTAGCAATTTATGAAACCTTTCTGTTACGGTACTAATATTTGAGAGGATTTTGAGGATATCATCCAACATCATTTGAGCAGCCTTTAAGATCTACAATCAAGGTTATCTGGATATTGAAAGCTAAGTCACCGATTATGGCTATGCTTATTTACTTGAACATGACAATTTTACAGTGCAAGATTTCATTTCATCTGTTTAGATTTGATACAGAAAAACCTGTACGAGTAAATGCATTCAATATTTCGACGTTAAATTTATGAACTTAGATACACTCATTAATGTTTTAGTTATTAGCAATTTTATCCATTACAGCAATGTCCTGTTCACTGCCTTGTTTCAAATTTTATTGTTTATATTATGTATGACTGTGCTTACGTGCCATGAGAGTTGACTATACAATAGTATAGAAGTTTACCTAGTATTATAAACTAAATCCATATTTGTTGATCAATTCACTGTATTATGCACACTGGGTATCTACATAAATTATTGATTTCATTGTTGCTACATTCTAATCTAAAAGAACATTAATTTTGCCATTGCTTTGGGGTTTATTTATATATTATGTTTTGTTCAACATAATTTAATTCATTTACCAATAATAGGAATAGAATGCTTACTAACACTTGTTACTTGGCTAGAAAAGTGACTAATAATGTTCTTATTATCTAGGGCTGCTTTTATTAATTCTAGCTGGCGCTTTTCTCTATTAACCTTTAGCTACCGCCTTCGTCACTGTAAGGACTAACGATATCTCTACTTTGACCGACCTAACGGCGGATCCTAAGACTACGAATCTTCGCTTTTACTGCAAGATTGGGTACAGCATGTAGTTTAGAAGGTAACAAGTCGTTTCTTGTAAACAAAATAAATACATATTTGGTAAATAACGTTATGAAGCCCTTAAAGTTGTAGTTCTGAGGAAATGCAGGTTGTCTTACCTCATTTTTTTCCTGTATTAATTTCACATCTAAATACTATGAAAAAGTATATTCATTTGAGGATATAGGTATTAAACGTAATACTTTTTGATTTCTTTACAATAGCGTAAATGTAGCACTCAGATAGTGGAAATTAATACGATTCTTTCAGTTCCCAAACGTGTTACAACGCATTTCGGGTTTCGAAAGTTGAACTTTACACAGATCACCCGCCAAGATCGACCACTGTTGTAGCAACATGGATGGAGATGTTACTGACTTGAAAAGATTAGGCCATTGGAACAGCTCTGCTATTGCGGAATCTTATCTAGAATTTAATTAATGGAACAGCATAAAGACCCTACTTCGTTTTTCATCATGTTGGTTATTCTTATTGTACAGTAAAGGTTACTTATTATTATGGAAAGTAGTACTCACTTTGTTCAGTACTCACAAAACTTCAGTTTAACAAGTAGAATAAGTGCTATATATTATTTGTAGATTTGATCATAGCCACTTTGGTATAAACCTTTACAAATGACATCTACACGTTTGTAATAATTTCGGTATGGTGAAAAATTAACACTACCTTTGCGACACTGAACCCTACTATATGCCATTTTAAGTTATAGTGAGATTATATATAAAGATACTTTAACTAATCGAGAAGTACGCCTTCAATAACACATTTTGCTCCAACATACGCTCTTAGACATAGTTCTTCCTCTTTTTCACCTAGTTTACAACATTTCACTGCTAATTCTTCAGGTACATGGGCAATATCAGCTATCACCTTAGGATCAAATATACCATCAGATGACATCCAGTTATTATGTATTAAAATGCATTTCATGTAGCAATGAAAAGTTGATTCATCTGGGAGATGAAGCTGTCTGAACATATTTCTTGGAACCATGGGATCGACATTTGATTCACTGACACATTTATCAAAATACGGAATATGAAAATTTTCCCAATCCACAATTACATGAGATTTTCGCTGAAAATAAATTAGAATAAATATTTAAACCTTACGATTAAAAGTCTTTTAATTACTTTTAGTTGCACTGGAATTATTAACACACAAAGAAGTATAAATACCTTCATTTTGGAATCATATGTTTCCTGTAAGGTCTTTGTTTTTATACCTTTTCTATGTGTATCCTTTATTACTATGCAACACTATTCAATGTCGATAATTTTGAAGAATTCCACAGTAAGTAACAAAAGTTGCTCATTATACAAGAAACAGCATGTCATGTATAATGAGTGCTCAGACACCAAATTATATATCAAAAAATTAAACTATAAATTAACAAAAATTATATTAATTTTATTAAATACATAAATAAAAGTTTCCTTAATTCGAACCTACGACCTGTACTTTCAATACCCGTACCAACTGCGCCACCAAGGTTCAAAATCGATGTAAATTTTGTCATGTATGTAGAACATGTCAATTCTAAATATATAACTTATTCGTTCATAACAAAAAACGTATAATAATAAATTAACATTTACAAAAATCTTTATTCACAGCAATTACATTGGGACCTTTTTTCATTCAGGAAAACCGTTTTGTATATTATCAATAAGCCACGAAAAATCACCATATGTACCAATATAATTAAAGGGAGGCCCGACCTGTATCAGAGTAACCTAAGAGATTGAAATTAAGTTTTTTTCAACTCCATCAATAGTTCCCAAATCTTAAGAGTTATGTAAAAAATCGTTAAATACATTTTATTCAACTTCACTAAATATTCCATATATAACAGCACACATGTAGTATGTTTAAACATATGCGGTGCTATTTTCGGATATTTCGGATCAACAGGAGTCGGTACAAAAGTAACTCCTTTTGTTCTTTCTACGAAATACCCATACGTGAAGCATTGTTTCGTGAACAAATCGATACCGATTACCGAAGCATATAAAACACAGCTTAAACTTGATGTCTGTATGTGTATTGTGTGGTTCATTCTATCGAACGCAGCCTTTTATGTACAGAGGTACCTAGTACAGGGTAATTAAAACTATGGATTGTTCTGATTTTCTTACCACGATTGTAGCAATTTATGAAATCTTTCTGTTACTGTGCTAAAATTTGACACTGGATGTAAGTGGTGGAATGAGGATACCCTCTAACATCTTTTAGACAGCCTTTAAGATCTACAATCAACGTTATCTGGATATTGAAAGTCACCGATTATGCCTATGCTTTTGTATTACTTGTGCTTTCTTGGTTCACTTGTGCATGTGTAAATCAACTAAACGTATATTAGTGTACAGAGATACCTATTTTATTTGTTAAAATTTAAGTAGCTATACAAGTTTTAAGTATTCAATTGTAAAGTCAATCCGTTTTATATGTCCTTTCGAACACGTCAATTTTACAGTGCAAGATTTCATTTCATCTGTTTACATTTGATACATATAAAACTTGTACCAGTAAATGCATTCAACCTTTCGACGTTAAATTTATGAACTTAGATACACTCATTAATCTTTTAGATATTAGAAATTTTATTCGTTACAGCAATGTCCTATTGACCGCCTTATTTCAAATTTTATTGTTTATATTCTGTATGACTATGCTTATGTGCCATGAGAGTTCTACAATAGTATAGAAGTTCACCTAGTATTATATACTAACTCCATATTTGTTGATCAATTTACTGTATTATTCATACTGGGTATCTTCCTAAATTATTGATTTCATTGTTGCTACATTCTAATCTAAAAGAACTTTAATTTAGCCATTGTTTTGGGGTTTATTTATATATTATGTTTTGTTCAACATAGTTTAAGCATTTTAGCCGCATGTGAATGTCGAAAACAGTATCTCATACTTCGACAAATTCTCTTTATTTATAGATATATCAACTTGATTTTTTTTTACACTGAAGTGAAAGGTACTGTGAGCTATAAAGGTTCCTTTGCGTGATCGCCTTCAGAGTTTACAAAAATCGCAAACTTCTTTAAATTGAGCAATTTTAACATGCTGTAAATCAAGTAATAATAAGAAATCGAAAATTATATTTTGCATAGTTCAAAGATAACCTTCGGCAATTAAAAGAAATAAACCTATT
Organism: Vesta saturnalis; assembly: GCA_036346205.1. Lineage (NCBI taxonomy): Eukaryota > Metazoa > Arthropoda > Insecta > Coleoptera > Lampyridae > Vesta > Vesta saturnalis. Next base: position 146,963 of record JARFJB010000269.1, read on the forward strand.
GTTCGCAAAAATTCCGCGGCTGAGTAATCTTTCTAAGAAGATGGATCGTCGCATTAAATTCAAGTTTTGCAGCCCGGACTACGAAAATACACCACTACTAGCATAGATGCAACCTCAACCGATGGTGAGTTCTTCAATTTATTCATTGCTGTTTCTTTCCATTGTTACATCTAAATAAACAAATACTATTTGTGTTTAGTGAGTGCCGTGAATACGTGTTTCAATATTCTTCCAGGATAATAATTTGATGTGGCGACAATTTTAATAATTTAGTGTATAGACAAAGACATTTTAATTACTGTTTAGTTTTTGTGATACTGGACATTCAAAGTTTGAAGATTAGGTAGTAGTAACGTATGAAACGATTGGAGCGGACAAGGTAAAATATATCTATATATATATATATATATATATATATATATATATATATATATATATATATATATATATATATATATACAGGGTGTCTACTATTTCATAGGGACAGTATTGCTATCTCGTAAGCTAGAGTAGATAGTGCTGATAGAAAAAGCGTATTTAGCAATTTTGCTGCAAAGGTTTGATTTGAGCTAATACATTTATTTCGTTATCTTATTAGTATGACGATTTTGGTATTTTCCTCTGTGTTTCATTAATCTGAATACTAGAATTCAATGGTGAAAAATTGTGTATTTATCAAACAAATAAACTGGTCAAATCAGCATCTACATTTAGTAGGTATGTAAAATAAATCGATGCTCTAAAACTAAAATGACATTATAAATAGTTCTGTTTATAACTGTCCTATGAATATTACACTGTATATAATATATATATATATATATATATATATATATATATATATATATATATATATATATATATATATATATATATATATATACAGGGTTTTCCACGTAGGCGTTCGTTAGAAGTTTATGGTAGAAACAATTTAGAAATCTGAATTTTGGACTGAAGGGTTATTTAAGATTCTCTTTCATTCTAAAATATTTTCAAGGTCATGTTACTTCCAGTTATACTGGAAGTCGCACTAACTTCCTTATTTTAAATGGAACACCCTGTATATTATTTTATTTTGGATTCTTGACAAAATTTTAGGATAAGTCTTATAAGGGTTTCCTATACCTTTTTCAACTGTTTCTTAGATATCTTGATTTTTCAAAATTTTGAAAGATGTAACCCTATTTTCAACATTGCTTGTCTTACTTATTTTTGACTGATGGAAAGTGCTTCTGGAGTAGACAGAAGCATAAGAACTATACTTTTGAAATACTCATTGACAATTGATTTATTGCATACATGGTGTTCAAAATTTGATGAACTATTAAACAATTTTCAAAGTTGAAAAACTTTGTTAATTCAAATGTGACACCCTGTATATTATTGGATGAATAGATGCAGCATTTAGTTATGCATCGTTTGGCTATAACATTACCTATACCTATTATCGACAATTTTCTTGTTAATTAATATTTCTACTTTAATGTGATTTTTGACAGAAACTGAAATGTTTTTCAAAATAAAATGAACTTAATTCAAACTACACAAATTCTATTTTATTAAAACAATGAAATAAAACAAGAAGATAACAAAATTGAGAGCATAATAACAAATGAAAAACATAAAACAATTATTTGAACATAACTAGAAGAAAAGTGATAAAAAGATAAAATGAATCATTACAAATGTTCCACATGACCGCCAATTTGATTTAAGCATTTTATAACTCTATCATATACTCCTTGAAATAGATCGCCGAATTTCGTGTGGACACATACTATTAAATGCATTGTGAACACGATTTAGCAATTCCTCTCTAGTTTGAACTGGCCTAGAGGACACTAATTCTTTTATACGACCCCAGAGGTAAAAGTCCAGGGCGTCAAATCGGTGATCTGTGCCAGTAGGTCCTGTCAATCACCGATCTTCAAACATCAATGTCAACTGTTGGTACAGCTATAGTGGAATGTGCGGGAGCATCCAGCTGATACCAACTGTTTGCCCTGTCACATGCAGGTAGAGTATTTAGAAAATCCATAACAAATCCACGGAAAATTTCAAGATATCTCGCCCCATTCAAATTTTTATCGTACACTTGATATGCCACTCTATTATCCATAACTAAACAAAAAACGTTAAACTAAATTGGAACTGGTGATTACGTTCTCTTGTTACATGAGGATTGTCTTGTGCCCAGTAGTGATTATTTCGGCGATTGAAAATTTCTCTACTGAATTTTGATTCATCGGTCCAAATAATGTTGTGAAGAAATCTCGGATATTCGGTCATTTGTACAAGAATAAATTCACGGTTAACTCGTCGTGCCTGATCACCAAGATGTAATCAATGCAGTTATTACCGAAAAGGATGCATTTATACTTTTTATTCTGTGGATTGATGTTTGTGAAATATCCAAATCCAGTGCAGCTGCAGTAATTGAAGTTCGTGGATAAGCGCGAAAATAAGCTAACACGTTGACCTCGTTAACGATTATCTATTACTGGCTTTAAATGCGTTCGAGTTGCCCTTATACTTCCAGTTGCAATAAATCGAGCTTCAAATCTTGCAAATTTTCCAGGTGTCATTAATGGTAGGTGTGGATACCGTTCGTTAAACAACCTGCATGTTCGCTAACAGTTCGTCCACATTCACCATGCGTGTAAAACAAATTTAATAAATGATTGTTAGAATATTCTTGAATACATTCCATTATCAGTACTTAAAAAATACTTAAAAATTACAAAATCACTTAAATTGTACTGATTTGACATTAAATCAACAACAACGTTTCAATGCGTGTCAAAATCAAGGCTCACTAGATTGCACTTTTGGAATTTTATCGGCTTTTATAAAAATACGGAGTTATACCAGTTATAAAATGCTTAAATCAAATTGGCGGTCATGTGAAACATTTGTAATGATTCATTTTATCTTTTATCACTTTTCTTCTAGTTATGTTCAAATAATTGTTTTATGTTTTCATTTGTTATTATGCTCTCAATTTTGTTATCTTCTTGTTTTATTTCATTGTTTTAATAAAATAGAATTTGTGTAGTTTGAATTAAGTTCATTTTATTTTTGAAAAACATTTCAGTTTCTGTCAAAATCACATTAAAGTAAAATAATTAACAAGAAAATTGTCGATAATAGTAGGTAATGTTATAGCCAAACGATGCATAACTAAATGCTGCATCTATTCATCCAATAATATACAGGGTGTCAATTTGAATTAACAAAGTTTTTCAACTTTGAAAATTGTTTAATAGTTCATCAAATTTTGAACACCATGTATGCATAAATCAATTGTCAATGAGTATTTCAAAAGTAGTTCTATGCTTCTTACTGAAGCACTTTCCATGTCAAAATGTAAGACAAGCAGTGTTGAAAATAGGTTTACATCAAATTTTGAAAAATCAAGATATCTGAAACAGTTGAAAAGTATGAAACCCTTGAAACTTATCGTAAAATGTCAAGAATCCAAATAAAATAATATAGGTGTTCCGTTTAAAATAAGGAAGTTGTTGCGACTTTATAACCGAAGTAACATGACCTTGTATTTTAGAATGAAGAATCTTAAATAACCCTTAAGTTCAAAATCCAGATTTCTAAATTTTTCTAACCAATAAACTTCTGTGCCTACCTGTATATATATTATATATATATATATATATATATATATATATATATATATATATATATATATATATATATATATATATATATATATTATAATATTTCTGTTTTATTATGTGCCTATACTTGACATACCTATTTCAGAATGACCGCTCGTACTATGAAACCTCATCTGCTGCTACATCCAGGTTGTAATTGCAACGAACATTATTTATAATATCGATTTATGCTGTATTTACCTATAAAATATAATAAACTTTTAGAGAAACCTTTGTCGAACGAACAATTATAGGTTTTGTATGCCGGAACAGGGTATTACTGCTAATATAAATTCAGTTCATACCGTGGTATCTATTTCTTACGTTTTATTTACCAATAATAGGTGTATACATACTAACACTTGTTACTGCTGGAAAGTGACTAATGCTCCCTTATTATGTAGGGTTGCTTTTACTGATCTAGCTGGCGTCTCTTTTCTATTAACCTTTAGCTACCACCTTCGTCACTGTAACGACTTACGCCATCTTTACTTTGACCGACCTAATGGCGGATCCTAAGACTACGAATATTCGCTTTTTACTGCAAGATTGGGTATAGCGTGTAGTTTGAACGTAACAAGTCGTTGCTTGTCAAAATGAATACATATTTGGCAAATAACGTTATGAAGCCCTTAAGTTGTAGTTCTGAGCAAATGCATGTTGTCTTACCTCATTTTTTTTTCCTGTATTAATTTCACGTGTGAATACTATGGTACATTCTTTTGAGAATATAGGTATTAAACCTAATAATGTTTTGATTTCTTTACAATAGCGTACTCAGATAGTGTGATAGTAGTAATTAATACGATTCTTTCAGTTTAACGTGTTACAACGCACTTGGGTTTCGGAAGTTGAACTTTACAGGTCACCCGATCGACAACTGTTGTGACATGGATGGAGGTGTTACTGACTTGGTTACTCCGTTGGAACAGTCTGTATTGTGGAATCTTATCTAGAATTCATTGAGCATAGAATTTCCGTTGCAAAGAACATGTTTAGATGTGATTCGTTTGTCGGGCCATAAAATTATATTAACTAACATTAAATTTTAATTGGGAATGGAACAGCATGACCTACTTCGTTTTTTCATCTGGTTTGTTATTCTTATTGTACAGTGGTTACTTAATATTATGGAAAGTGTCACACTTGGTTCAGTACTCATAAACTTCAGTTTAATATGTGAATGTGCTATATTTATATGTGTTTGATCATGGCCACTTTGGCATAAACCTTTACAAATTACATCTAACGTTTGTAATTTTCTGTTGTTGAAAATTAACTACCTTTGCGACACTGAACCCTACTATATGCCATTTTAAGTTATGTGAGATTATATATGTACTTTAACTAATCGAGAAGAACGTTCAATAGCACATTTCGCTCCAACATACGCTCTTGACATACTTCTTCCTCTTTTTCAGCTGTTTACAACATTTCACTGCTAATTCTTCAGGTACATGGGCTATCAGCTATCACCTTAGGATCAAATTTACCATGTGACATCCAGTTATTATGTATTAAATACATTTCGTAGCAATGAAAAGTTGATTCATCTGGGTGAAGCTGTCTGAACATATTTCTTGGAACCATGGGATCGACATTTGATTCACTGACACATTTATCAAAATACGGTATGTTTTCCCAATCCACAATTACATTAGATTTTCGCTGTAAATTGTAAATATTTAAACTTTACAATTGACTTTTAATTACTTTAGTTGCACAGGAATTATTAATAACGTATGAAGACTTTCATTTTGGTATCACATGTTTCCTGTGATCTTTGTTTTATATCTTTATACGTGTATCCTTTATTATTTACAACACTACTCAATGTCGTTAATTTTAAGAGTTACAGTGTAACGTTGCTCATTAAAGAAACAGCATGTCATGTTTAATGAGTACTGTGACATCCATAATTATTACCTTGACAACTATAAATTAACGTGTCTACGTTGACATATCTTCTATTCATACCGTCCGATTACCATCGGGACATATTTCATTCAGGAGAAGTTTCGTTATCATTAATAAGTAAGTAAATAATTTGCAACAATTTCTACAGAATACAGTGTTCGACATTATAATTGCTTCTGAACATATCCGTGGGTATCACTATATGTACTTTGGAGTGACCTCTATCAGAATACACTGTTGTTACGTTTCTTCAACTCCATGTATTATCCCAAATCCTGGTTTTTCGTTAAATATATTTTATTCAACTTCACTAAATAATAGCACACATGTAGTGTGTTTGAAACGTTTGAGGTGTAATTTCGGATATTTCGGATCACCAGGAATCGGTACGTAACCTCCTTTTGGTTCTTTCTACGCGAAATACCCATATGTGAAGCATTGTTCTCGTGAACACATCGATACAATGAACACAGCCTAAACTTGCGGTGTCTTGTGTGTCTGTGTCTGTGTCTGTGTCTTTTCGTGTCTCGTCTGTGTCTGTCAGTGTCTCTGTCGTGTCTGGGTCTTGTCCATGTCCGTGTCCGTGTGCGTGTTCGTGTAGTGTCCGTGTCCGTGTCTGTCTGTGTCGTGTGTGTCGTATCTGTGTCTGTGTCTGTGTCTGTGTGAGTGTCTGTGTGTGTGTGTGTGTGTGTGTGTGTGTGTGTGTGTGTGTGTGTGTGTGTGTGTGTATGTGTGTGTGAGTGTGTGGGTGTGTGTGTGTGTGTGTGTGTGTGTGTGTGTGTGGTGTGTGTCTACGTGTGCGTGTGCGTGTGCGTGTACGTGTGCGTTGCGTCTGCGTGTGTGTGTGTGTGTGTGTGTGTGTGTGTGTGTGTGTGTGTGTGTGTGTGTTGTGGTGTGTGTGTCTGTTGCATGTGTGGGTATGTGGAGCGTGCATTTATTGTGTATGTCTACATGTGTACGTACGTGTCTGCATATTGTGTTGTACGTGTGCACATGTGTACGTTTGTGTGTACGGTGTGTGTCGTATGTACGTGTGTACGTGTGTACGTGTGTGTGTGTACGTGTGTACGTTTGTACATTTTACGTGTGTACAGTGTACGTGTGTACGTGTATATGTGTGTATGTGTCTACCTCTGTACGTGTGTGTGTATACGTGTGTACGTGTACATGTGTACGTTTGTTGTACGAGTAAACGTGTGGTACGTGTGAACGTGTGTAATTTTGTAGTGTACGCGTGGACATTTGTACGTGTGTGCTTGTACGTGTGTACGTGCGTACGTGTGTAAGTGTGTACGTGTGTACGTGTGTACGTGTGTACTGTGTACGTGTGTACAGTACAGTGTACGTGTGTACGTATGTACGCGTGTACGCGTGCGTGTATACGTGTACGTGTGTACGTGTGTACGTGTGACGTGTGTACGTGTGTACGTGTGTACGTGTGTACGTGTATACGTGTGTACGTGTGTACGTATGTACGTGTGTACGTGTGTACGTGTGTACGTGTGTGCGTGTGTACGTGTACGTATGTATGTGTGTACGTGTGTACGTGTACCTGTAGTGTGTACGTGTATACGTGTGTACGTGTAAACGTTAATACGTGTGTACGTGTACGCGTGTACGTGAATACGTGTGTGTATGTTCGTGCGCACGTATGTACGTGTGTACGTGCGTCGTGTGTAAGTGTGTTCGTGATTGTGTGTACGTGTGTACGTGTGTATGTGTGTACGTGTCTTATGTACGTGTGTGTTGTATACGTGTGTACGTGGGTACATGTGTACGTGTGTACGTGTGTACGTGTAAGTTTATACGTGTGTACGCGTGCACGTGTGTACGTGTGAACGTGTGTTCGTGTACGTGTACGTTTGCGTGTACATGTGTACGTGTACGTGTGTGGTACGTGTGTACATGTGTACGTGCGCGTACGTGTGTACGTGTGTACGTAGTGTATGTGTACGTGTGTACGTGTGTACGTGTGTACGTGTGTACGTGTTTACGTGTGTACGTGTGTACGTGTATACGTGTATACGTGTGTGCGTGTGTACGTGTGTACGTGTGTACGTTGTACCTGTGTACGTGTTTATGTCTGCGTTGTACGTGTGTGCGTGTGTACGTGTACTTGTGTACGTATGTAGTGTGTACGTCTGTACGTGTGTAAATGTACGTGTGTACGTGTGTACGTGTGTACGTGTGTGCGTGTGTACGTGTGTACGTGTGTACGTGTGTACGTGTGTCGTGTGTACGTCTGTACGTGTGTGCGTGTGTAAATTTGTACGTGTGTACGTGTGTACGTGTTTACGTCTGCGCGGTACGTGTGCTTGTGTACGTGTGTACATGTGTACGCGTGTACGTATGTACGTGTTACGTCTGTACGTGTGTACGTGTGTACGTTGTACGTGTGTACGTGTGTATGTGTATACGTATGTATGTGTGTACGTGTGTACGTATGTACGTGTGTACGTGTGCGTGTACGTGTGTGTGTACGTGTCGTGTGTACGTGTGTACGTGTATACGTGTGTACGTGTGTATGTGTACGTGTCTACTTCTGTACGTGTGTAGGTGTATACGTGGTAGTGAACATGTGTACGTGTGTACATGTGTACGTGTTACGTGTGTACGTGTGCGCGCGTGTACGTGTGTCGTGTGCGTGTTTACGTTGCGCGGTACGTGGTGCTTGTGTACTGTGTACGTGTGTACGTATGTACGTGTATACGTCTGTACGTGTGTACGTGTACGTGTGTACGTTGTATGTGTACGTCTGTATGTGTATACGTATGTAGTGTGCGGTGTGTACGTATGTACGTGTGTACGTGTGTCGTGTACGGGTGTGTACTGTGTACCTGTGTACGTGTGTACTGTATACGTGTTACGTGTGTTGTGTGTACGTGTTACTTCTGTACCTGTGGTGTTACGTGTGTGTGGAACATGTGTACGTTTGTACATGTGTACGTATACGTTGTACGTGTGTACGTGTGTACGCGTGCACGTGTGTGTGTGACATTTGTACGTGTGTACGTGTGTATGTATGTACGTGTATACGTGTGTACCTGTGTCGTGTGTACGTTTGTACGTGTGTGTCTGGTACGTGTGCACGTGTGTACGTGTGTACGTGTGTACGTGTGTACGTGTCGTGTGTACGTGTGTCGTGTGTACGTATGTACGTGTATACGTGTGTACTGTGTACGTGTGTACGTTTGTACGTGTGTGTCTAGTACGTGTGTACTGTGTACGTGTGTACGTGTATCGTCTGTATGTGTGTACGAGTGTACGTGTGTTGTGTATACGTTATATGTGTGTCGTGTGACGTGTGACTGTACGTGTACGTGTGTACGTGTGTACGTGGTACGTGTGACGTGTGTACGTGTGTACGTGTGTACGTGTGTACGTGTGTACGTGTGTACGTGTGTACGTCGTGTGTCGTGTGCACGTGTGTACGTGTGTACGTTTGTACATTTGTACGTGTGTACGTGTGTACTGTGTACGTGTGTGTACGTGTGTACGTGTTACCTCTGTACGTGTGCGGGTACATTGTACGTTTGTAGTGTGTACGTGTACGTTGGTACGTGTGACGTGTGTGTACGTGTGTACGCGTGGACATTTGTACGTGTGTACGACGCGTGTACGTGCGTGGGTTGTGTGTACGGTACATGTCGTGTGTGGTATACGTGTACGTGTGTACGTGTGTACGTGTGCGTGTGTCGTGTGGTGTCGTGTTGTATGTTGTTGGTACTTGTACGTGTTTACGTTGTTGTGTACGTGTATATTGTATGTGCGTTAATACGTGTTCGTGTACGGTCGTGTACGTGTGTCGTATGTTGTGCGCCGTTGTGTTTATTGCATGTCTGTACGTGTTACTTTCACGTGTGTGTCGTGTGCGTGTACATTGTACGTTGTGTGTGTGTTTTACGGGTACGCGTGCACGTGTGCGTGTGTACTTCGTGTGAGTGTCGTGTGTACGTGTTCGTGGTATGCGTGTCGTGTGTGGTACGGTGTACATGTGTGTGTCGTGTGTACGTGTGTACGGTGTCGTGTCTATGTGTGTACGGTGTCATGTGGGTTGTCGTGTTAACGTGTGTACGTGTGTACGTGTACGTGTTTATGTGCTGTTTAATGTCTGCGTTGGTGTGTGCGTGTGCGTGGTCGTTGTATTTGTGTACGTTGTCTGTGCATGTTGTACGTTGCGTGTGTACGTTGTACGGTGCGCGTTGTGGTGTGTACGTTGTCGTGTACGTGTACGTGTGTACGTCTGTATTGTACGTGTGTAAATTTGACGTGTGTACGTGTGGCGTGTGCGCGTGTGCGGTGTGGTGTACGTGGTACGTGTGTACGGGTATTGTATGTACATGTACGTGTGTATGTGTACGTGTTCGTGTACGGGTTACGTGTTTGCTTACGTGTGTACGTGTGCGGGTGTGTACGTGTGTACGTTGTCGTGTATACGTTGTACGTGTGTACGGTGTACGTGTGTACGTTGTTGTTACGGGTATGTGTGTACGTGTGTACGTTGTACGTGTGTACGTGTGTGGGACGTGTGAATGTGTACCTTGTACGTGTGTACGGTGTACGGTTACGTGTATATGTGTGTACGTGTTACTTTGTCGGTGTACGGTGTATACGTGTGTACGTGTGGAACTGTGTACGTTTGTACTGTGTCGTTATGTGTACGTGTGGGTTTGTACCGTGCGCGTACGTGTGTACGTGTGTACGGTGTACGTGTGCGTGTGTACGTGTGTGTGTGTGGACGTGTGTACGTGTGGTGGTTGCGTATGTACGTGTGTACGTGTTACGTTGTACGGTGTCGTGTGTCGGTGTTGTGTTACGTTATTGTGCGGTGTACGTATGTACGTGTCGGTGTACGTGTGTACGGGTGTGTACGTGTGAACGAGCGTACGTGTGCGGTGGGTTGTACGTGTGTACGTGTGTACGTTGTACATTTGTACGTGTGTGGTGTACGTGTCGTGTGCGTGTTGTGCGTGTTATTGTGTGTGCGGGTAGTGTGTACGTGTGTACGTTTGTACGTGTTTAAACGTTGTACGTGTGAACGTGTGTAATTTGTACGTGTGTTACGTGGTGTACGTGTGTCGTGTACGTGTGTACGTGTGTCGTGTACGTGTGTACGGTGTGTGTGTACGTGTTACGTGTACGTGTCGTGTGTCGTATGTACGGTGTCGTGTGTCGTGTTGGTTTGTGTGGTACGTGTGCGTTGTACGTGTGTACGGTGTACGTGTTACGGTGTACGTGTGTTGGTGTGCGTACGTGTGTGCGTGTGCGTGTACATATTTGTGTACTTTGTGTACGTGTTACTTGTAGTTAGGTTCATTTATCGTGTGTACGTGTGCGTGTTACGTGTGTGGGTGTTACGTGTGTGTGGTACATTGTACGTGTGTACGTGTGTCGTGTCGTGTACGGTGTACTGTGTAGGTGTATTGGTGAGTGTACGTTTGTACGGTGTCGGTTTACGGTGTATGTGCGTGTGTACGTGTACGCGTGGGTGTGTACGTTGTACGTGTGTACGTGTGTACGGTGTACGTTTTGCGGTGTACTTACGTGTGTACGTGTGTGCGTGTCGTGGGAAGTTTGTACGTGTGTACGGTGTACGTGTGTATGTTCGTGTAGGTGTATATGTGTGTACGGGTGTGTACATTGTACGTGTGTACGTGTTACGTGTGTACGTGTCGGGTACGTGTGTACGCGTGGATGTGTGCGTATGTACGTGTGTACGTGTGTACGTGTGTACGGTGTACGTTTTGGTGGTGTTTACGTGTGTACGGTGTACGTGTGGGTTGTACGTGTGACGTTGTACGTTGTCGTGTCGGTGTACTGTGTACGTGTGTACGTTTGTACGTGTGTACGGTGTTACGTGTGTAGTGTGTCGTGTTCGTGTGTACGTGTGTCGTGTGGGTGTACGTGTGTGTGTTTACGTGTGTACGTGTGTACGTGTTCGTGTTTACGTGTTTACGTGTGTACGTTGCGTTGTACGTGTGTGCGCGTGTCGTGTGCGTTGTCGTGTTACGTGTGTACGTGTTTACATGTCTGCGGGTACGGTGTGCGTGTGTACGTGGGTCGTATGTGTGTATATTGTACGTGTTTGCGTTTGTACGTGGTGTACGTGTGTAGTTGTACGTGTGTACGTGTGTACGTGTGCGGTGTACGTGTGCGTTTGCGTGTGCTGTGTGTTGTACGTGTGTACGGTGTACGTGTGTACGGTTTGTACGTGTCGTGTGTACGTGTTCGTGTGTGTTTGTACGTGTGCGTGGCGGTGTACGTGTGTACGTGTGCACGGTGTCGTGTGTACGTGTGTACGGGTATGCGTGTACGTGTTTGCGGGTACATGTTACGTGTGTACGTGTGTCGTGTGGACGTTTGTACGGTGTACGTGTGTACGTATGTACGTGTTACGTGTGCGTGTTACTTTGTACTGTGTACGTGTTTGTACGTGTGTAGTGTGTACGTGTTTACGTGTGTACGTGTTTAGTGCGTTGTACGGTGTGCGTGTGCTTGTGTACGTGTGTACGTGTTTACGGTGATGTGTACGT